>OX596380.1:58822441-59422441 GCA_951394425.1 Tipula unca
TACATAGGCGATTTTGAATGGGAGACGTCTGCCAAAAGTGTTCCGATAATTCAAACGACAACTGATCAAAAAACAAAATATTTTGTTGCTATTGAAATCCAAGTTCAAATTCAGAGGGTTCGTTCGAATTAGACGAGCTTTTAGTTTACTTTTGATGATTTCGTATACAAATTCATAGAAATATATTTTCGTAAGAATTCATATCAAATGTAACTCCAGCCTAATTCTAAAAGGTATGTACTAGGGGAAGGACGTATTTGGGCATACTTGAGAAATCCTATGACCTCTTTTAAACTTTACAGCGTTTAATGCAAATGATTATTTTAATGATGTATATAAATATGTACATTTTTAATATAGATGACTATAGCTAGAGTTTCGTTTTAATAGATGACGCTCTCGAAATGTCGTTTGAGGAGTAGGATATACCAAACTTTTTCGAAATAAATTCATTTAGAAAGCAGGTAAATAAGAAAACAACATGCATTTTATTATTCAAGAATCGATCTCCATATATATTTGCTTAAGCGCAGCAAGCAGCAATATAATGAAAATATCAAGAAATATAATTTTAATGACTGTGATTTGAAATAAGGAAACTAACTAAACAATTAAGACGGGTACATGTTTTTTATTCTAATAAAAGAGCGTCTTTTTCTTTTTACCTGGAATGCCCAACCAAGCCGACTTCGCTTTACTTTCTTATTATAAACACGCTCTATAAAAGGTTTTTTCAATTGAGTTCAACATGAAACAGTACGGTGGTAGATACTAGATACCTTAAATGACTTCATGAGGTTTTTATTTTATTCATGAAATGCGCAGTTTACTTACCGGTCGGTACGGTTTTATAGATAATTTTTGCAATAAGTCGATGAAGGAACTTGGTAATTTCTTACCCGATTATGATGAAATCCATCATGTACGATGAATTTAGGATTATAATAATTAAATAATATAATTTGTATACATGAAGTTCTGGAATGTCGCCAATCACTAAAGAACAGTGTAATTTCTTATAGTCGATTTTTGGGAAGTTTGAAATGTGCACTGCCAAAAGGAATCTAAATGATTTTTATATGGAGTTCTGGAATATGGGCAGTCAGAAAGGAACCGATTATGATGAAGACGATGTGAAATCTTTTAAGAAACACCTGAGTACTTTCGAACATGCCGAATTTCATTATAACCGGTTAAGAATTCTATTATAACCGGTTAACAAAGTTCTTTCTAACTGGCCATATTCCAGAACTTGTAAAAATAGTTTTAGAATTCCACTTGCATCGTACATGCTAAACGTCGTCATAATCGGTTAAGAAATAACAAAGTTCCTAATTCCTAATTGGCCATATTCCAGAACTTCATATGTGAAAATTATTTTAGAATCCCGTTTTCATCATTCTTGCTGAATTTTATCTCTATCGGTTAGCTCGTTTTGCCGAAAAAATTTAAAATTGTCGACCCCTGTATTTTGTAAACAGTTCAAGTTGCAAAAACAAAAACAATGATAACAAAATAATCAAAATTACAATAGACAACAGTTTTATTGTGTTTTTAATTACGAAAAAGTCTTGGTTTTTATACATTTTTTATGGTAAAAACCATCAGCAACTGAAAATCTGCAAATAGCGAAAAACAAATGAAAAAATGAGTCCTCCTATCAGATCGATAAGGGTTAATTTTGTATTGTAATACCAATTAAAAAATAATTTTGTCGAATTTTAAATAATTGAAAACAGCTATGTTACTGTTTATTACAAATTAATCTTCATAAATCTCAAGTGTTAGATTCAAAGGCGATCAACTTAATATAAAAGGTTTCATTGGATTTGTAATTAGTATCATTCTAATTGAATAAAGTTTCATTCCAATTGAAAACGGTTTCATTCTATTTAGAAATGGTCTCGTTTTATTTGAAAAAGGTTTCTGTTAATTTATAAAAGATTCATTCAATTTGATCTGAAAAACCTATAAACATTGGAATATGAGTGAAATCGATTCACTTGCAAACTTCATTTAATTAACACTTGTTATATTTTTCTACAAGAACGTACATTTAAATGTATATTTCGAAAATCCTAGATAGTTCCGAAGTTAAATTTCCAAAGATTTTAAAATCAAAATACATAACACTCTCACTGATATCGCACATTCACGCGGATCCTGTCTGTGTGATAAAAAAAACAAAATCTAATTCGTCTACCTTAGTTTTTAAATTATTTTGTTGTTATGTTGCTGGTGTACATAAGAGCGAAAAGAAATAAAGTTCGAATGATACTCAAAACAAAATATTTCAGCGAAAAATCTTACTGTATAGTTCGATACATTGCAACCTAAATATACACCAGGAGGAGCGGCTTCCAACAGCGTCTGTTTCTCATGTAAGAGGCGGGTGATTTTACCTGGCAGGAGGTATAAAGTGCTTAAGGAAGGATACCTCTAAAAAAAAACGAACGATGAGCCTGAAAACAGGAAAATGTACGATGCGGGGACTCGGAAACCCAGTACCGGCGACATTCGAGAGTGAGCAAGTGGGCTCCCAGTCGTCGAAATCAAACGAACACAATGTCTCAGCAGTGGTTTACTTGGCCGCTGGGGCAGATATTAATACAAGCTTAACAAGTGATGATGAGTATCCTTTTCATATAGGGATAACAAAATCATAAGATCACCTACTATTAAAGAAAGCGAAAAAAGCACACTTCATAATCAATTAAAAAGCCTAGAAGAGGTGGTCTCAAAGCTGAGTAATGAAATTACCCTATTAAAGAGAGAAAATAAAGACCTGAAAAGGATCATCGAATCAGGTAAAGGAAAAAAAGGCAAGTCTGTAATGAATATTACACAGACGAAGAAGAACTCGGAAGAGAAATAGGAACCAATTCCCAGTGGATACTAAGATCAAGGAGAAGCACAAGAAAAACCGCCACATTCAGCATGGCAGTTTCCGATGTAGACTCTAACTGGCAAGAAAACATCAACATCGAGTAGGGAAAGAAAATATCAACATCGAGTAAACCAACTACTTAGTGCAACGATGAAATGCCTAACGCACAGAGAAAAAAAATAGCCTCCACCAATAAACATAGTTGGTATTAAAGGCTAACCGGTTGTCAAGGCTGTGATGACCTTAATTACGGGCAAGGATTTCAAGCTATAGTAGCACTAAATAATGATGTTTGGAAGGTAAATGTTCCAGACTCAGATACTTATTGAAATCTCTCTATGAAGCTTAATGCTGAGGAAGTTCAGTGGAATACATATGAGGACAAGCATGAAAGACCAATTAAGGTTATGGCTAAGGACTACAACTAACATGCGAGAGTGAAGATATAATTGACGAGCTGCAGAGTAAAGGATTCGACATTAAGGATGCTGCAAAAGTCATTAAAAAAGAGAGAAAGAGAAAGGTAGATGATAAGAACAACAGTGTCGTCACAAAACACGGGCGACCGCTATTCATGCTAGCGTTTGGCAAGGAGGAAAATATTCAAAAAATTCTTGATATTCGAACAATTCAAAATATGAAAGTCAGAATTGAACCAGTGAAGAAAAAGTCACTGCTGATAGTCCGTCCAATGCCAAAAATGTCCGGGCTTCAATCAAACTCAGAAATACTGTGGACGTATGGCAGGATGCGTTAAATGTGCTGATAACCACCTTACGAGCACGTGTACATTAGATAGGAACTCAGCTGCCAAATACATTAATTGCAAAGGTCAACGCATCCAGCTAATTACCGTGGCTGTGAGGTATAGCTAAAGAATTGCAAAATATAAGAAAACGCGCTAGAAAGTCTGATCTAAACCATAGAAACCCTGCTAGTGAAGCCTGCTGAGACCAATAAACAGATATTTGAAAAGTTGATACACTTGGCATCATCGTTATCCAACACGATTAGAACGCTCAGAATAGTAATTTGGAATGCGAATGGGCTAATCCAACAAATCCCCTAGCTGGACATATTTCTGTTTAAATAAAAAATTGATATTTGTCTAATCTCTGAAACCCACTTCACTAACTCCTCAGTTACAGATTTTATCATGCTATCCATCTGCGGATCTGCCATTCTTATTAAAGATACTATAAAACACAACGAAGAATTAAAAATTGAAAGTGAATCTATGCAAGTTACAACTATCAACACTCGCACAAAGTACAAATAAATTAATATATCAGCAATACACTGTCCACCACGACATAATTTGAAAAAAGACGATTATGAAGAACTTTTTAACATCATGGGTAGTTGTTTTATCATGGTGGCGACTTCAATGCGAAAAACACATACTTGGGCTCCAGAGTTACTACATCAAAAGGAAGAGAGTTGTTTGAAGCTGGAAAAAAATTAAATTGTTTCTTTCAATCTGGTGACTCACCAACTCTCTGCCCAACAGATTTAAACACCGGATTTATAGACTTTTATGTGACAAAAGTTATATCAGATATAACTATATTCGCTTGAAAAATAATGAAGAGCCTACGTCGGAACACTCTCCTGTTATTATGACGGTTAGTTGAACAATAATTGAAAACGAAATCACAGCGAGACTGTCCAATAAGAATACCAATTGGAAAACTTTTAGAACAAACCATCAATCTACAAGCACCAATAAGGAACGTTATACAAGTCGAAGAGGAAGTAAAAAGGCTAATAGAAAACATACAACAAGCTGCGTGGCAAAGTACATCTTTCAAATACGCAAATAACAACACCTGTAAAAAGAGAGCTTGTGGCAAAGAAACGTAAAGCTCGAAAGTCTTGGCAAATAGATCGAACCAAGGAAAATAAAACCGTTCTTATTAACCTATGTAACAAGTTGAAATCTCTGAGCAGAACAGTTAAGAATGAACAAATAAGTACATATATTTGTCGTCACTTACTAGCCAAAAAGATACCGAATATTCCTTATGGAAAGCAACGAAAGTACTTAAGAGACCAACAAATTCGGCTGCAACAATTAGAAGTGAGGATGGAAGCTGGGCTCGAAGCGATAATCAAAAAGCTGACTTGTTTGCGAGACACCTATAGAAGAAACGTGTTAACCTTTACCCAGGCAAACAGCGGATGAAAATGTTAACCTAATGAAACGATCTGATGAGCTTCAAACACATAGTGTTTCTCTACAGGAGCTAAAAAATCTCCTGGGTACGACCACATAACTGGAGAAATCAATAAAGAATTACCAAATAAACCGACACGTAAACTTCTCTATATAATCAATGCTGTGTTTAGACTAAGATACGTTACAAGGCAATGGAAGGTGGCAGAGGTAATTATGATCTTAAAACCTAACACCTCTCCTGAAGAGAATGAAACCCACAATGGTGGACAGAAATCTCATTCCTGACCACCAGTATGGATTCAGAGAAAACCACTCGACTATTATATAGAACAAGTCCATAGACACCTAAAGAAAATTATTATACCACAAGGTAGCGTATTGAGCCCTGTCTTGAAAGGCTTGTTCTACACAAACTATAGCAACTTATGCTGATGATACTGCGATTTTTGCAGTTGGGTACCATGTAGAAGAAGCTATACTAACAAATTGCAAAAGTCGACAAATTCAGTAAACAATGGATGAAAAAATGAAGAATAAAACTGATCGAAACTAAATCTGTGCATGTGAAGTTTACTAATCAAAATATTTCTAATAGAATCCCAATGATAATCAACGCTAAACAAGTTGAACGCTAAACAAGCTGAAATGCTAAACGAGGTGGAAAGAACATGTCAAAAAGAAAAAGGAAGAGCTGAGTTAAACAATAACATAAATTATAGGAAGATGTATTGGCTCTTAGGTAGACATTCTGAACTATCTATATACAATAAATATACCGGGAAATACTGAAACCGGTATGGACCTATGATATACAGCTTTGGGGCTGTGTATACCAATAAAACGAAAATCAAGATGATACAGACGTTCCAAAATAAAGTACTTCGGAATATTGTAAATTCTCCATGGTATACATTAGAAATGAAGAGTTCCACCGAGATTTAAAGATGGCATACATCGATATGAAGTTATTGCGTATCAAAATTATCTGATGTGATGTTTGAGTTGAGGTTGAGAGACTATATAAATTTATCAAAACAAAATAATGGTGGTACGCACGAAATCAAATATTGATGTGCAGATGGTGTTGCGATTTGGCTGGCAAAATGGCATAAGGCAAGGACGCATATAAGCGGACTGCGAAATAGTCGGGAGAGCCTTGAGCCCCAGAACAAGTGGAGATCGAAAAATAAAAATAAAAAAAAAGTGGTTCTTATAAAAAACCCAACATCAACAGTCAACGAACAGGTATTTTAGTGGCGAAAAATATATTTACAATAAAAAGAAGTCGCTAGACACTCCCCGTTCAGATCGATATGGGCAGTTTGTTTCCTGTTTGTTAGTTCAAAATCTACAACGATTTTTCAGATTGATTTTAGTGTCATTAACGCAAATGTGTATCGCAAACAACTTGTGATCTTGGTACTACTTTAGAAACGATTTAACGGATTAGAATTTATTGACAACGCCAGCATTTTTTTTCAAAATAATCAAGTATGGTGATTTTCAAAATGCCATTATTTAAAATGGAGGTAACCAAATTCTATTTAGTCAGCTTGTGAAACTCGATGGAAGTCTATCATTTGTGATTTAATTGGCTTCAATATGCATGTATGACCAAAAAAACATATAGATGGATATACCAATAATTCTTTTATAAAAGTTATTATGCTCAGTATAGTAAAGTTAATTTTTGACGAAAATTTTTACAACACCAAAAATACAAAGACGTGTTAATTGATGTGTACATCACATGACTTTATCATGGCTAGATCCAGAAATGGATAAGGGCTACTCATTATGGAAAGCCACCAGAAACTTTAAACGACATGTAGCTCGGATACCACCCACAAGAAACGCTCAAGGTAGTTGGGTTCGACAAGATAAAGAAAAAGTGGAACTCTTTGCTCAATACATAGCAACAGTATTTCAACCCCATGACATTCAATCTAACATCAACGTAACACCTGTTTACCAACCAAGTCAGGATTTTACAAAGGTCACGCAAATCGAAATTGCCGAAGAAATCGACAAAAATCTTAACCAAAAAAAGGCACCAGGAATTGATGAAATATCATCGGGTCTATTCAAATAACTACCACGGAAAGCAATCATCATGATCACATACTTATTTAATGCTTGTCTGAGAATGAAGTATGTACCCATATACTTTAAAACGGCCCAAATAATTATGCTGAAGAAACCAGGCAAACCAGATGAAGAAGTAACATCGTACAGACCAATCTCACTGCTTCCAACCGTATCAAAGATGTATGAACAACTACTTCTGAAACGTCTCAAGCCAATGGTAAACGTTCCTGATTTTCAATTTGGAGTCAGGAGTAACCACTCCACAATAGGTCAAGTCCATCGAATCACTATACGGTGATAGAGCAAGCGTTAGAAGAATAGAAAAACCCTTTGATAGGGTTTGGCACGAGGGATGACATTCAAGATGAGCAAAATGCTACCCCAAAGTTCTAACTTTTATCCGATGCTAGCGAGAGTTTGTTGACGACACTGTTATTATGGACTAAACTGGAAACATCACGTGAGTTAAAAAGCTGAATAGATATACGATTAAAACAACGTCAAACGTATACTGTTTAATGTGGGCATCATTCCAAAATGAACCTGTATTGCAAAAGACTAATTTACCCGACTATCTTCAAACCAATATGGATGTATGGTGCGCAGCTATGGGGTTGTACGCACAAATCCAATAGAAACATTATCCAACGTAGCCAAAATAAATTTCTTCGAATGATTACCTACGCTTACCGATTTGAGACTAACGGGGAAATACACAATGATTTACAAATACAATTGATAGATGACGTCATCCGCGAATGTGCAATCAAACATGAGAAGAGGCTTCTCATCAATACCTACGTTGAGGCCGTACAACTACACCGGATATAGTACAAACGGAGTAAGGCGGCGCAAACGACCCAAACCACATGAGCTAACCGAATGAATATCATACCTCAGGGGAACTGGACCCTGGTGCAGCAAACCCGCACACAAGTTTATGCTTATCACATTAGTAGTCATACCAATAAAGGTGTTTAAAAACAAAAAAACATGATTTTATCACACAAATGAGTCTATAGAGACGGAGGTTGATTTTTCGTTGCTCACCAATTACTATCTGTCAATTGCGAATTTTATAGAGCTGTTAAATCTATACCAATTGAGCATAATCTAAACTTCTAAAATACCATCTGAATGTATAATTTATTTTGACCCAAATCAATTTATATTATCTCGTTAAAATCTTAATCTTAATATAATTTTTAAATATAAAATCGCAATGCAAATTAACATTAAATAATAGCTTCCGTAATTGATCAAAAAATGTGTATCACTAGATTGCTTATAAAAATACGTTTCATTTGATATGTCACATGAGATAATCCAAATTAAAAATGCAAACTCATCATCCAGCATCTGTGGTCCAAGCGATTTTATCCAGAACTTTCTTTCCTCTAATTTACTCGTATTTCTATATAACTCCACGAATTTTTTTTTCTTTTTTTTATATGTTAAATCAACAGATAAAAAATTTGTTTTAGTCTTGGAATTTTATTTCACAACTATTCGTGGAGTTTTGTAAAATGGTTTAGTATAGTTTGGTAAAAAAACACCTGGACCACAAATGCTGGATTAAAATTTTTAATTTGGATTATGTCATGTGATATATCAAATGAAACGTATTTTTATAAGCAATCTAGTGATACATATTTTTTGATGAATTACGGAAGCTATTATTTAATGCCCCGGTGGTTTTTAAGAAATTTAAATTATTCTCAATTGTTAGTTTTGGCGGTTCTAACAAACTCGTATTTGTCAGTGAGTATAGTATTGTTTCCTGATATTCCTTTTGAGATATTTGGTGAGAAACGTAAAATGAACCTCCTTGTGGACACGTTTGTGTGATAAAGTCAGAGTGCTCATATCAGAATTTTTTTTATAGCTTATAATTAAAGCCATCCTATTGCTAAACACAAAAACTATGCCGTTGGATTTGAAAATGCTAAAATTATTGTGGGTTCATTACGCTGACATTATCTAGTAGACGATAAATATTGCCAGGTAATCTACGTAATACTTTACGTATCGACAACCGCTTAGATGACTTTCACTTCAGTTGAAAAATTGAGCAACCGAATTAACTGAAGAAGTATTTTGCTCGCGAATAGTTATACCTCAGATGATGAGTATTTTGTTTTTTGATATTTTGAATTTGGTTTATGCCGTTAGTGTTATGATCAGTAATTATAAATATTAATTAAAAATAAAATAAAATTTTTTTATATGTATTTACAATTTACAAGTATGTATTAGAGTATGTAGAGGAAAACGATGACTTTATTGAGTATCTCTGTTTTGGAAGTCAAAGCATAAGTGGGACTACTGCAGATCTCCAATGTAAGTATGATGTTTGCTTTACTATTTTGACAGTAAATTTTTCTACGTGGACCAAAGCTGGGACACTGCAGCTAATTGACACGCGAATAAACAGTACGGAAACTGCTTCAATCATGTAAAACAACGCAAGCGTACCTGTGCAATGATTTCGACGCATTCATAATTCTGAATCATAAATATTCTGCTTTCATAAATCAACCATTAATTGCTCCAATAAATGGAACAATTTGCAAAGGACATATAAATTGTGGACGTGGGCCAATTCCTTTCCAATTTTATGATCAAATTGATGCAATAATAGGTCAAAGCAATAGCAATGCTGAAGATGGTGTAGGTATATGTCTGTAACTTTAACTTTAAATGAAAATACGATTTAATATCGTGAGCCTGATCCTCAACCAAAAAATAAAAGAAAGCGGCTAAGTTCGAAAGACGAATACTGAGATTCTTTCGAGTTGGCCGTTTCGCCACCACCTCTGTCTGAAATGAGTCTTTTTGGGTTTCCGAATATAGATTTCTGTACATCTAAACGTTAAATTACTTCGCTGATATTGAGGGTTTCCGTCAAATATATCCACAGAAACGCATCAGTCGACACAAAAAACAATATGTAAGTGATATAAGTTAAGATACCTACCGACCTTTAGAAGTTGTAGTTCTACTATCATATTTTTCAGTTGCGTTCACTCTATTCAACTCGTAGTCTACTATTAGGAAGGCTAAATGACCTCTACTGAGAGCATCTACGTATGCAATATTCCGGTCGATGTTCTAAGTGCAAATCAAATTTTTATAGTGCAAAACTCAACCTGCGATCCTTGAGTTGCGCTCTTTCCGTTACATAGCACATTTAAAGGCTGCACAATCACTATAATAATTTTTAATTTGAGCGGTAGCAGATAAACGCGTATATTTTTAAGTGCCAATTTTCATGACACTTCGAAGTCTTTTTAAAAATAAAAAACTGGATGCATCTGCTGCTCTTCATCCTATTTCTGTAACAGCATTGGGATTAGCCCAATGTACACGCATTTGTGTGTAATTCAGTGTCCGCCTTTGGAATACGACTTTTTGTTCCACGCCAAATTTGAACTCTAGTATATGCATTTGTCACTTAGTGGTCTGGCCAATATAGAAATATCCGTAAAGGCCTAATAACCATTGTATTTTCTTCATTGAATCAGGTTCCGGAAATTTAAAAATAGCTGGTATTTTCTATGGGAATGGTTGGATTTGCCAATTTTCAATCTCGTATCCGAAGTACTGTTGCTCATCTTGCTACACGGATATTTTATTCTGCTACGTGAAGGACCTGGCTTAATCTTTTTACACCTTTGAATAGATTTGAAACCGGAATAATAAAAACATCGATGTAAAAATCCACATCCCGATTGAGCCCGCAAATGTAAGGTTTGTTTAATAAAACTAAAGGTTCATTTCATGATTTAATATTCAAGTTCGACTGAATAATAAGGTTATGTATGACAGATTTTTTTTGTAATTGTAGATCTGCAATGACACATGTATATATATGCGAAATTCTTTGTAAACCTCTAAAAGTTATTATTTCAGCTACATACAATTTGAGATTCCCTGTTTTGCAACGTAATTGTTCGTTTCGTAGACAATTTTGGGCCGTTTATTTTGGCATCAGAAATGTATAAACGCTGTGTTTAAAATCGTTTATCTGTCTGTCTGTAATACAGTCGTCTGATTTTGTAAAATTGCATGTGATATATCTCGTATTGATTGAATCCGCAATCCAATTTTATCTGACTCACATCAGATCAAATGTCTACTTTAGAAATTGCTCGTAAAATATAAAAACCATAAAACTGAATACGTAATACTTTCATCTTCCATGGGTCCAAAATTTGGGTCCATATAAATTGAATAATAAATAAATTTCCATTTTAATCCCATTCTACTATATATAAGATGACCCTTAATATATTGTATATATACGCTCTTTCATCCTAATCCATTCTACATTATTCAACAATGGCAATCATCAGCTTATCCAATCTACATTTATTATAAGTAATTGTCCTTTTTTACTTTTGAGTGGGCTTTACAAAAATCTTCTCTATATGATATACACAATAATAAATTATCCTTTCGTTATAAGATTGATACAAAAATACCACTTGACTTAAATAAGAAAAACGAAAAATTAATTGAAATAAATTTAATCCTTTTTTGTTATTTCTAAAAGGATATATGTGTGCGTATATATAGTTTTGTTTTTTTAATTTTCATCAAATTTTATGGATAATCAACTTGGGATGATTATAATTTTTATCTTTATAGCAAGTCTTTTATGCGAATATTATTAATCCTTGTGCTACTGAAAAATGAACAAAAGAAAAATATTGAAATCCTTTTTAGCATATTTTTGTTCTTTTGCACAACAAAGAAATTGTGAAGCGCCGTGCGCCAAAAAGACTAACTGTACAGAACATATACATATATATGCACCGAGAAATGAATAATTGAATAATTTTTGTATTTTATGCGTATATTGACATTAGACATCCTTTTTATGTCCATTACATGCTTCGAAAATTAAGTGTCCTAAATTATTTTATGTTTTGATTCTATCTACCTGTTGTCGTGTGTATAGGATAGGAAATGTGTGTTTCAAATAAAAATTTGTAATTTTTTAATTTTGTGTATAAGTATATGCGAGTCGGTACGGGCTATTGATTGTAATCTTTGAGAAAAGATCTCACCATATATATGCTATGTGCTGAACAACACAAACCCGGCAAAACAATAATGAAATCGAATAACAAACAGAAACATAACACAAAAACAAAAATTATGATTACGATACAAAGACGTCATGTTGACATAAGACAAAAGATGTTGTATGCGTGCAGTATATGTATGTATATAGAGAGTAAAATTCACCTTCAAAGGATCGATCTGCAACACATAATGATTTTGTTTTTCAATTTTATTGTGTGTCTTTTTTGTTATGTCCGACAAATTTTTTGTTACATTAAAGAACAATATATACGACGCACAAAAAAAAGGATCATCGAATTTTGAATTATTAATAAAAAATATTATTTTTGGTGATTTGTAATATTTGATCCTCGGGATCACATCGGGTGCGTTTATGTTATATACATCTCATTTCATCGCATATTAAAGTATTTTATATTTTATTGGATCAAATAACAACAACAATAACTATTTCGATTGTACACATATACATACATATATATATCAGGGGGTAGTATCGGATCAAATAATATCATTTATGGATATTATGTTCAGGGCCACACACTGAGTTGATCATAACATATACTGTGTTTATATATGAAAGTCGATGAAATTGATGATCATGGAGAAAATATTGTAAATTATTTATTATGTATGTACATATGGACCGAAAGGTTCATCAAACATATTTTAAAATGACTGTGCGGTTGCGAGAAGATCAATCGAATCGAATTTGTTTTAATGTTTTTTGGAAACTTTTATATATTATTTATATAAGATAGATGAAGCAATTAAGATTAATTTAATGAATTTTATTTAAAAAATTTCTAGGAATGTTATAGTAGTATAGAAGACATTAGCTTGTGTAAGGCTGATATTATGTCCTTAAACAATCGTAAATAATTAACCCTCAATGAAGGTATATAGTTTGAAACCTCTGAATTCTTGAATTTTTAGTTCAATAATTTTTTTTTGGTTTTTATTTAATATTTTAAATAAACAATTTGTATTATAATCTAAAGTCACCTGGACTAATGATCAATTTTATTCTAACGTAATTTACTATGTTGTATTAATCGTTCGAGCCTGCGTACAATATCTGTGTTGTTTAACAGCTTAGTTGCCTCAGTGTTAACATATTGTTCAAGCCAAGCCTTTGATTAGGTCTCAGTGCATTTTTTTTGATTTCCTTTGAAACAGTGTCCACTTTAAGGTCCCTATAGAGGTCTCTGTTTCTAACATACCATGGAGCATCAACGATGTTCCTTAATACATTTGTTTTAATATTTCTTTATATAATAGAAGTTTGTTGTATGTTGATAGAGCGGATCTCCTTCCTATCAGCCAAAACCTCTTTCAATATTTAAGCCCAAGTTCTTCGCTTTTCTTTTTGACGTGTGCTTTCCATCGTTGTTTGGCATCTATATTGTCATGCCAAGATACTTAGCCGTGTTGGCATACGGTCTTATTTCTTGATTAATTGTAACCGGAATATGTTCGAGTCGTTTGTTTGTAAAATTGGTGTGAACTGATTTAGTTTTATTAAGTTTAATTCGCCATCTTTTGGTCCAGTTATGTATTTGAGTAATAGCTAATTGTAAGTTCTGAGTTGATTCTTCGTTGTATCTCCAACAACTTAGATTGCCGTGTCTTCAGCAAAGGTCGGCACAGTGTTGTTTTCTAATACAGGGAGATCATTAGTGTATACATTAGGTATAGGACCGGCCTAATATACTGCCCTGCGATACTGCTACCTTGATTTATTTCAATTCAGAATAGGAATCGTCTAATTTTACGCTAAAGAATCTTTCTAATATTGTAGTGAATTGCATTGGTAGTACAGTTCTTAACTTATAGTTAAGTCCTTCGTGCCAAATTTTATCAAAATCCTGTGCAACGTCTAAGAATATCGTTGAGCAGACTTTTTTCTCCTCTAATGCTCTTTCAATAATATTAGTTATTCTGTGTACTTGATCTAATGTTGAGTGTTGGTTATGCGAAAACCGAACTGATGATTTGGAATCAGGATTATCCTCTCAATTATTGGATTTAGCCTTTTTACTAATAACTTCTCAAAGAGTTTAGACATAACTGGTAATAACGATATGGCTTGTAAGATCAAGTTTACCGAGCAAATAGCGCAGTGGTTAAAGCTGCGACGTTTGGATCGGGAGGTACCGGGTTTGAATCCGGATGCAAAAGGTATTTTTCATCTCCCGATTACGATCGATGATTAAATTGAAAACATCTATGACGCTCTGTTGAAATGTAGAACTCATGGACCGACCCATCTTCCATGTCACTGTACAGACATGGAGTTATGCAATGCGCAGGTGGTGTGAATGGGATGAATGAATGGGTTGAATGAATGTTGTGTGAATGTAAGGTAAGGCTATGAACCATAAAGTGTCTATGCCAAGTCCTTTTATCAAAAAAAAAAAAAAGATCCAGTTTTGTGCAGTGGTTTCCCAGGTTTAGGAATCATAATTACTTCTGAAATTTTACACAGCTGGGTATTTATAATATTGGTGAGCTTTAATAATGCTTTCCTTGGTAGTTCTTTTAAAATTTCTGGTTTAACCCGGTTCTTTTTTCGGTTTCATATTTGTTTTTATCTCATACATGACAGCTTTTGGTGTTGTTCGTAGGATTTCTTCACTTTCCTGTACAACCTCTCCAGTTATTATTACGGCTTCCACTGATTGGGCATCATGTGGTTCAAATATTTTTCTTCGTTATTTCTGGCCCATTTTTTATCTTCTGTTCTGATTGGATGAAACTGCATTATTGGCCTTTTAATTCTTCTGGTTGCTCTCCAGAGAGAAGAATCAGTACTAGTTTCATTAAATAATTGTCAGATTGTTTAGCTTAGTTTTATCTTGAGGGGCTCTAGTTTGTTGCCATATTCTCTTTGCCCTTTTTTTCTGCCAAGAGTTCTCTAATTTCTCTAGGGTAGTTGTTTTCCTTAATTTTCTTTCTAACTTCAGGGGTGTTTTCCCAAGCTGACTGCTGTATGTCACATATGAACTTGTGATCTTCTTTTTCTAATTGCTCCTCAATCCTTAGAGGGACCATTAAGTTAATTTTTCTTTCTAAAGACAGTCTAAAGTATTTCCAATTTGTGTGCTTATTTACTAAACTAGGAGAGCTTTCTTTTTGAATGATCCTTTCACTTAATGTCAAAAGTATTGGGGAGTGATCAGAGCTTAAGTCAAGACTTTCATTTATATGTATTTAATTTACAGATATATTCTTCACTATATAAAGAAATTAATCTGGTATTTTATTTGGATCAGTTGGCCAGTAGGTCGGTTTACCATTAATTTGTTGTTAGTCTAGAACCCCAGTGGATATTTTTTGCATTAAAATCTCCTCCAATGAAAAATTCAAGATAATCTTTTTCTTTTAGAGAGTATTTCGGTGGACATTAAATTCCAATAACACTAATAGAGTTATTTTTGGTCTTGATATTAACAGCTGTTGCTTGTATTTGTTCTGTTTCATATTTTAATTCCGCGAACTGATTAATACTATTTCTAATTATAACAGCACTACCTCCCTTAGCAGTATTTCAGGTGAATAGTGTGATATGTTTTATAATTTCTCAATTTGATAATTGATTGTCTAGTGAAGTGAGTTTCAGACATGAGACAGACATCGATTTTCTCTGCGTCCAGAACCCTTTACAATTCCTGTTGGTGTTGCTGGAGTCCATTAGCATTCCAGCATAAAATTCTTAAGTCGTTAGACATGGCTTTGTTTAGGTATGGCTCCCTTATTGTTGTATTCTAGTTTCTATAATCGCTGATCAAAAGTATTAAGTTTGCTTAATATCAGCTTTAGCGTTTGATTTATGTCGTCTTTTTGAGGAGTTTTTTGTCTGTACTCATCATTACTTGAGCGTAAGTTTTTTTGCCCACTTCTGCTGGAGAGGATATCATCGCTTTACGCCTTAACTCTCCTTTAAATGATTCAGGCCTGTTTATTCTAACAGTTTGCTTCTTTATTACATTTGTATTTTTATAGCATTTATGTTTTTACTTTTGATATTTTGCAATTCAATAGCAACACTGCATCCTCTGTAGTTAGCTGGATACATCCTCTGTAGTTAGGCTGTACATCTGACACAATCTCTAGTATCGTGTTTACCTGGACATTTGACACATTTGCTTTCTTTGTTATAGTATTTTTGAGTATGTTCATATGCTTGACATTTTTTTTGTGGTATAAGCCTATATTTAATATTTAATTCTTCATTTTCACATGCTCGTCCCACTTGAACTGAACGTCAAGAGTCATGCCTAGATATTTTATCTTATGTTTTATTTATATTGCCGTATTTGCGTAGGGAATTTGCTGAGTGTTAAGCATACGAACCCAGTTAACTCTTTGATTGGTAAAATATATTGGTTTCTGTAGTTGGTATATCGGGTTAATAGAAGATATAGAATTAGTAGTCCTTGATCCATATACCTTATTAAATGCTTGAGCTAAATCTAAGAATCTACTAAAACATATATTATAAATATTTTCAAGTTCAATTATATTTGTAATTCTGTGCGCTTGCTCTATAGAGTTATTTTCTCTAAGGCAAAATTAGTGAGCAGACATAAGATTTGTTTTTTTCTATTAATGGTATGAGCAGTAGTTTGAACACTACGTGGATTATATGAAGTGGTTTACGTAAACCATTTTCTTTAAAATCACTGGCCATTTAAAATCAATGGTTCCAGCAGGTTGGTGAAGGCCTCTAGCCATTACCTTAATTCGGCAGTTATTTTTATCTTTATATATGAGTATGTGTACCATTCAATCTCTTCTGTATTTAGTTTCGAAGCCAAAGCTCTATAGATTTCATTTACGATTGATATTGGCATATTCGGTTATCCTCATAATATTGATTGGCGATGGTGCTATCTCTTTAAGTTTGCAAATTGTTTTTCCTGTTGTTGTCTTTTTTGTTGATTGCTCGGTTTCATTTATTTTTGATTTCGAGCATTCTGCCATTTGTGGAGTGTGCTCAGCTTATCTTTTTTTGTTCGAACTCATTTTCTCTTTTAATATCGTTTCTCTTTCCAGTTGTTCATCGGCAGTACAAAAAGTGATTGTTGTTTATGCGGCTTATCTGGTGCCTCGGCTGGTAAAGTATTTTTTAGCTGTTTATTTTCTTTCTTAAACATTATAACTGCATTACTTAGTTGAGTTGTAAACTTTGCTTATTGCGCAGTTCAAAGTTTTCCTTTTCAAACTAAAGTCTTCGAACTTCGTACAAAAGGGTTATACAATGATTGTCTCATCCAAGAATCCATTGGCCCGTAGCCTCCATAGAGGGTGGATTTCCAAGCTTTTCAGCAGGTATATCACCTGGGATAAATATTTTCCTTTTTAGATGTACTCATTGTATACTGATAATGTTATACCTATATACCACTTTACCAGTAGGATAAGTGGTAGTGGATGTTTCAGGAAAAAATAATATGCTCGGTTCTCAGTGGTTCGCGGCTATCCCGTCGTTTCTCAATCGCCACAGGCTCGATAGTTTACTGGCACGGTGCACTACGAGCACAGGAGAGGTTGACATTTGAGTTACTCATTCGTATTACTCCAAAGTTTTTTAGGGATTGCACTACAGCCATAGTATGTGCATCATGAACAACTACGGATGATACTACAATGTAATTTTCTTCACCGCAGTAACTGTGGTTTTGAGTTTCCTATTTTTAGGTTTAACAGAACGATCTTCGGGAAACCGATTTACTGCACGATAAAAAGGCAAACTACATATGGATGTCATCGCTCGGAATCATATGGATGCCATCGCTCGACACTTCGTATTTTCTGATGAGCTACTCCATATTTTAATTTTTCTCCGCGGTTGTTGAATATGGCATTATTAAATTTAAGGAAATGACAATATTTTACTACTAAATGAAGTTTAAAATTAAAGTGTTTACCAAAAGTTTCTTAGTTTTTCATGTAAACATGAATCTGCATAAAAATATTGGTTTCAATTATCAAACAAAAATTGACCCTCAAAACCTCAAAAATTAAAAACGAAAAATTTTAATTGGGGCTTTCAAAAATACTTTTGATTAAAACATATTTTTTTATGGAGCTTATTTTTTGAATTATTCATGTACATCGGTTAAAGGGGCGATCCAGGATAGAAAAGATTTTGAACGTTAATGCTTGTTAAACCTCCAATAACAATTCTATATCTATATATAGATCACATTGTAAAAAGAACTGAAGCCGAGTGCAAATTTTAATGATTACACACAAAATTAACACAATTTCTTGTAATTTGTTATAAAAACACAGTAAGCTATTTTTTTCTGATATGCTATAGTAGGCGGCGGACGTTTGCTTTTAATTTTGGTTTTTGTTTATTTTTTAACTCTACATTTTTATTTTACACGTTACCTATTAAACGTTTAAATTAATTTATTTAATCAAAATTGAAAGTGGTGATTAATATTTTGCAAACCTCATGAATATTATCAGTAACATTTTTAACATGAGTACGTAATATATACTTTCTTGCGCCTCCGACGAATCAACGAGTAAATTTTGGAGGCGACAAATAGTAACATAAGCTTTATGTTGATTAAGTAACAGTTAAGATGTATGTATATATGACATATATGTGTATGGTTCGATCCATTTGAGCCTTTTAAACCAACGTCCTTGTTGGCTGGTGTTTATGTACATATATAGAGAACCAAAATATATAAACATACTTATATAGCTACATATATCACGGTAAATATATTGATTTCCAATTCTTAAATGAGCTCCGGGTTCTGAGGTTTAAAATACTATCAATTCATTGCTTCAAAAATTTTAACGACGGTGCGAGTTACTGCGTTTCCGTCGGTTCGTTTCTGTTATTTTAATTAAAAATTACAAATCAGATCAGTATATATAGAAAATTGTAACTCGATATAGGAGCAGAAGAATAGATGATTAAAGCCATTATTCTATTGTATTGTTATGAAATGTATACCAACATTGGCGATTATGTTTAACCGGTAAGAATCAGGAATTTAACCAGGATATCCGGACTTGTCACTTTAATCGTAACATAATATGTAAGTACGTAATGTTTTTATTGCGTGATGCTCTGATCAATACTATACCTAAAACAATAATAAAATAATAGAGTTACACGTTTCTCATCATTGTATATACTGTAGTGTTGTAGTTTGTACCAAACAAAATTTATTAATTTGTTAATTTTTTGTAATTTTCAAGCTTGTTTCACGAAAATATACTGTGGTACATCTGTACTGCGGCCCAAAATAAGAGAGTTAAATATTTTAAAATTTTACCACAGTATAATAAAATGAATGAATAGAAAGCGAAAATTAGTTTTTCTTTTTTCTTGTAAAATTGTATACAGCAGTACCGCGGTACTGCAGAACAATTCCGTGAAGGCACCTTAAATGTACAAGATCTGAGGAAACCGTTTTTTGTCAATCAATTGTCCATATGTATATATTCAAAATCGGAATTGTATCTCATAACTATATAAAATGTAGTAGGCATTGTAATAAAACAATACAAACTAAGGCTATGTGCCTTATTAGTTAAACAATTAAATGTTTAACAAGATATGCCGGAGAAACAAAATCAAATTTAAATTTTCTGCCAAAATTTCAATTTTTATCTTTTTGTTTATCTAATAAATTAAAGTGAAATAGCGTTAATGTGAAAAATGCGTTCAGTTGAATTTTAAATATTGTGCAATTACCAAATCAGCCTTAATTTATAATTTTTATAAATTCTAAAACCCCCTTGAAGTTATCCCAGGATTTCATCCCAGGATTTTTTACATTTATGCTATCCTACACTTTTTCGTCTACAAAAAAATTATGTATGTATATACAATTAGTACCTAAATACTCATCCCAGACTTTTTTAATATGTAAAATTGATTTGGTGGAATATAAATTGTTATGTGCAAGTCTTTTTAAGGATGGCTAATTTCTTTTTGCGATAAGGTTCAAGACCCTGTTAGTAACCATTACGCCAGATTTAATAATTTTGTGACCGTTGCAATTCCCACCATATAAATAAATGTGGCGCCTTTGCCAACTTTTCTAAGAAAGCTATAACCCCTACAAGTTATATTGCGTAAATTCCAACGGTCAAAAAAATATGAACGCTGGCACAGTGGTGGCCAGTAAGGTCTCAAACTCAATAGATATGAGAGAAAAGCCGACCCTATAAAAGCTTGGCCAAACGAATTTTTTTTCTGTTTTAATTTACTTTGAAAAGTTGGTGGCCAGTGGTCTCAAACTAAATCGATATCAGTGGTGGCCAGTAAGGTACCAAACTCAATCGATATGAGAAAAAAGCCGACCCTGTAAAAGCTTGGCCATACGAATTTTTTTTCGATTTTGCTTTACTTTGAAAAGTATGCAAAGGCGCCATATTTATTTATATTGAGGAAATTCCAACGGTCAAAAAAATATCAACCTTGGCATAGTGGTGGTCAACAAGGTCCCAAACTCAATCAATATGAGAAAAAAGCCGACCCTATAAAAGCTTGGCCAAACGTTTTTTTTGGTTGTAGCTTTCTTAGAAAAGTTGGCAAACGCGCCACATTTATTTATATTGCGGAAATTACAACGGTCAAAAAAAAATCAACGCTGGCACAATGGTGGCCAGTAAGGTACCAAACTCAATCGATATGAGAAATAAGCCGACCGTATAAAAGTTTGGACAAATGATTTTTTTCGGTTGTAGCTTTCTTAGAAAAGTTGGCAAATGCGCCACATTTATTTATATTGCGGAAATTTTAACGGTCAAAAAAATATCAACGTTGGTACAGTGGTCGCCAGCAAGGTCTGAAACTCAATCAATTTGTCAAAAAAGCCGACCCTATAAAAGTTTGGATAAACGATTTTTTTCGGTTGTAGCTTTCTTAGAAAAGTTGGCAAAGGCGCCACATTTATTTATATTGCGGGAATTCCAACGGTCACAAAATTATTAAAGCTGGCGTAATGGTTACTAACAGGGTCTTGAACCTTATCGCAAAGAGAAATTTGCCGTCCTTAAAAAGACTTGCACATAACAATTTATATTCCACCAAATCTCGTACATATCTTTTTTGTAGACGAAAAAGTGTGGGATAGCAATATAGCATAAATGTAAAAAATCCTGTGAAACAACTATACAAATTTTATATGTATTTTTAAAAAGTCTGGGATGGATTATTTACACTAGTGTTGCCAGAGGTAATTTAAAAAAATCATGGGATGAAATCCTGGGATAACTTCAAGGGGGTAATTTTAAATGCTTTTTTCAATATATATTGATTGACCAGTGTATAACCGAAACTCGAACTCACTTAAAACCTACCCATGTGGCCAGGAGTCATAATATTAATTCAAGAAGGAAAAGCTTCCGTTTTGTGGCCAGGTTCCTCGAAGTAAAGGGATTTAGTGTTGCTATCGTTTGTTCATTCTTTCTAATTTAATTTTGTTACCCGTATAGTATTCGCTTAAAGTGACGCTTTTTTCACCAAATTAGCTTATCTTCAAATTTTTTATCATAACGAATAACGAAATAGCCTTCGAGATAATTAACGTTTCGAGCGATGTGTTGCTTACATTTTGATCTATTGCAACTTTAAAGCGATTCGAACTTGGCTCACATGCCAATTTTAAGAAACTAAATTTAAAATTTGGTCTAAAAACTTAAATATTTTCTATAAGGTCCGATGGCAACACTATATATATATTTTAATTAAACGTCGTAGCGCAAGGGTTTTACATATTGAAAAGAGTAAAGTAGGAGAGTTAGTCTGAGCCATTTACACTTCCTCCTCATTAATTTTAAATTAAGTTTCAGTTTGCAATACATTTTCAAAAAATCAAGCGCCATTTTTCAGGGGATGTACATTATACTTGCCACAATGTGGATTAGGTGCTTTATTTACAAACACGATTTCTTCATAAATTGTGTTAATATTTAAATTTCTTATATCTAAAAGTTTTAATATGCAATAAATTGTTTACAAATATTTTATTTCTGGATAAAAATGGATCGTTGTATATGGTTTTGTATAATGTGTAAATGTGTATAAGTACGGTGTAGTATACTTTTTATAGGGCAGGTTGTCGGACTATCCTATACAGAAACCATATAGGACATATCGAAATCCTTTGACGTATCGGGCCACATGGTAATTGAAATGCACCTATCTGATTATAAACTTTTTACTGTCCAAAGAGACATATTTTTTTAGTGGCGATTGAATTATTCTCGAATTCTGGCGTTAAATGTGTACAACGGGAGTTGCGTTAAGTAAAGAATAAGTCTTGAAATTTGAATTTTTTTCAAATATTTATTCCACAAAATGTTCAAAAACATTTGGTAAATTCATGAATATTTTCGTTTTATTTTGGTGATCGGATGGTATAGACGGAGTATATAGATGTAGAACATTTAACCGGCGATATGTTGGACTGTGTTTGAGCTATTATAATTACTTTAATTACGTTAATCGGTTTGAATTTAATTTGTCCACAAATGTAATAAGTGGTCTGTTGTGACTCCTTAATTTAAAGGTAATCAAATTTGATAAGCATATGGTAGGAAACATATGAAGGGATAAACCAGCGAAGGAGCTTTC
Source organism: Tipula unca (assembly GCA_951394425.1). Taxonomy (NCBI): domain Eukaryota; kingdom Metazoa; phylum Arthropoda; class Insecta; order Diptera; family Tipulidae; genus Tipula; species Tipula unca. The sequence goes on from OX596380.1 coordinate 58,845,308, forward strand.
CCAACTGCGTTGGTGCTATTGATGCGTAACATATCCAAATAGTTGTGAGTATAAGTAATCCATTGAAGAAACGTATGCAGAATTGTTATGTTTTGCATTATTTTTAGGCACCACCTCATTCAAAGTCAAAGTTTTTCAATTATTAAAACTACTTTTCTACAATTTAATTGGCGATATGTGACTATCGATACCGGTTTCTGGCAATTGATGCAGGGGCTCAGGGACGGTAAAATGACGGGGGAGCATTTAAAAATTCCTAAATGAGCCAACAATTTTTTAACGTTATGGGAGGGATATACCCGATCCAAATGAAATGTTTGCAGGGGGACCAGTATTACCCTACTATTTATTGGGAGATTAACCGTTCGGTCAGTAAATAAACTGTATTTTTGTTTTATATTGATATTTTTTTATTTATTTCAAAATATGCAGGCCTTAAATCTTCGTTAATGACCCCCTTTCCTGGAAAATCAACTGACAATTTAAAATCAATTGACAAGCGCTGAACGAGTGATTGAGAATTCTTTCGGCATACTTCTAAGTAGATGGAGAATATTAAAAAATGGCCATTAGGATATATAGATAACGCAGATCATGTTGTGCTAGCTAGAGTTAGCCTACATAATTTTCTGATGGAGAAGGAAGCGGTAAAGCCGCACCAGAAGAAGTATTTGATATCGTCTACAGTAGACCATGAAAACAACACTGGGAAGATCACTGAAGGAAGTTGGCGTACCAATTGTGATAACTTACCACAAATTGCAAGAAAATTAATCTATAATTTTTGTGAAATAGAAGGATACAATAAGTTCACATCAGCTATATAGAAGCTAGAGATATACTTAGAGACACCGGAGCCGCTCGGTGTTTTTCCCGCAATGAACATGTATACCAAGTATATTGGTTCCTTTGGTATCTTTTAATACAATAACTGGCACTTCGTCAAACTTTGCGGTTAGCTCTTCCGCTATTTCAGCCCACAATCTATTGATTATGATTGGACCTCGCTGTTGCAATTTCCATTCCAAATTGGATTTGTGTATTATTTACAAAAAAATATCGACAATCGATCAGTTTCAAAAATATAGTGCCTGTAGCTCTGAAAACAGCATCGAAACCAACCAATATTACTACCGCCGACTAATTTTAGTTGTTTTCGTCGTTGTTTTCAGCGCTTTAACCACTATATTTTATTAGGAAATTGGTAGAAAACTTGGATTTTTGTCAAAAAAAAAATGATAAGTTTTTATATGGGGTTGGTGGATTTCCTTACTAATATCGTGAAGAAAACAACAACTTTGTGAATGAAGACTTAAAGGAATTTGAACGTTTTGATAGATGGTTTGACATAACTATTCATCAAAACAATAAGATGATTGAATCGAAGTTATACCATTCTGGCGTATTTCCAACAAAAGAAGATCCATCAGAATAGCGAGAACTGGGATAGGCATATATTGAAAAATTCAGGTTAGTGCACCTTTTTCGATTTCGAGAACCAGAAAATATTTGGGAAGATATGATCGATATAGAAACCCATCATTTTCGATCAATATTTTATGGACATATGAGTTTTATTTTCACAATAAAAGCAGTAAAATTTCAGCAATTCTCCTCGCATTTGCTATTGACAACGCGAAAAATTAGAGACAGCAATCAATTCAACAGCTTTGTTAATTCCAAGCCAGTCAAATTAATTTATTTTCTACGCATGGTTGAACCAAATGCGATAATTTGATTTCTGAACACAAATTAGAATTTAATTAGAAATTTTATTTAAAAGAATATTTTGTTTAAAGTCGCAAGTTAAAAATAGTTTATCACCTTTATACCAATTCTGTGAATTTCGTTAAAAATGTTATATTTTTTTTATTTATCAATCGGCTTAACATCTTTTGATCTATAACCGTATATATACCCGTATATACCATGCGCACAGAACAACAATGAAATCACAACACAATTAAGTCATTTAGCTGTTGTTACAATTAATATTTATGTCATCTTGGACAAAAAAGCGACGACCAAACAAAAACAAAATCTGAGATAAATAAATAAAAACAGAAACATACATATGTATGTACAATCGAACCAAACTCTTAAAATCGTAATTTCCTGTTTTGTTTGTTAAAAGGACTCTAAAAAGAGCCCGGGGGTAATAAAACTATAATTTTATATTGGTACCCCGCAATAAAATATTCGAATCCATGTGACACACTATATATACATATGTATATGTATATATTGTATATATTGTGATTGAGACTTACAGGTTTTAAATTTGTGTCCAAATGCATTTTTGTTTTATACTAACCGGTGAGCGGCCTTCTTCCATTTCAAAGGGAAACTTGTAAATTGAGATTTATTTATATTATGATTTTATGTGTGCGATGTGGAATTTTATTGCATCCAAATGTATGTCTCTTACATTTCTATATATATACATACGACGTATATGCGTACAATAAAACTAACTAAACAACTCAAATTATTGATTGAGTCATAGACATTCTTTATACGTAGATATATGTACATATGTATATGTGCGTTCATTAAAATTAAATAAATTTAAAAACGTTAAATTGGATTATTTATACTGCGTGGCCGTTTGCAATCTGAGTGTGACCCAAAACCCTACCATATTATTATTATATTTGCGGCTAAATTAATTTATTATCAATTTAATTTTATTAATTAATTAATTTGTTTGGTGTCGTTAAATTAATTAAATCGAATTAATTTAGATTTGTTTGTTATTATATTTTTTATATAGAATTTTTCTTTTTTCCCATTTTTTAAATTAATTAATTAATTAATTTGATTTTTATTTTATTTTGTTTCTGTACGAAGACGAACACTTAGCTATAGATTAGAGTATTTTTTTTTTTTTTAAATAATAATGATAATCAAATTAATTTCAATATCCATTAATATTAATTGACGCGCGCAGAGGAAAACAAAAAATTAAGATAAACCGATAACATTAAATTAATGTAGAATTATAAGAGAAAATTGTAATACATAATTATAAAAGTTACTTATACTCATGACTATATATATGCGTTTTTCAACTTTATATGTTTATATGAACTTATCTATGATCTTTATGTGATTATACGAGTAGGTATATATAGTGATGATAATCGGGATTTTTTGTTTCTCTTTTCCATACAGTAGAGTCATTAGAATTATTGCTGAGGAATTGTATTTAAATTAAAATTACCATATGGTCTATTAAAGGTATTATGCATAATATGTATAGGATACAGTTTTATTACAGTTTCCTATGGTGAGCTATATGATTTGATTAATGCGATATGCGTTAATTGTGCTCGCTATAGGGTTCTGAAAATTGTATTAAGTGTGTCACTCCTCCGGTGGTATTGTATATGCTATTTGATTTTTCGATATTTTCCCATTGTGCTTAGTTTACGGTAAAAGGAAACGATATAAATGATCTAATAATCAACATATCCGTATAAGATAAACATCGTGAGATTATGATCATTAAATATTTCTCTGTATTTTTTTATGTATGTCCTTCAGGAATGTCCAAATGTTTATGGTTAGCCAGGGATGGGCAATTACGCATCACCTTTTATTTTCAACGTAGACAGTTCGTCGAAAACGTCCATAATGTATAGACGATTTATAGAGTGATTTAGTTAACTAGTTCTAGAAACTATACGGTCGCCAGATGGTTTTTTAGGGCTAATGCGATTCGGGTGGGACCAGGGATGGGCAAGGTAGATTACGCCGTGTATATATCCAATACAACTCTTCTTTTCACTATTGCCAAATATTTTTGGATAAGTCGAAAACCGGTCGGCTTAGATACTTTGAGATAACATTGATTTTCTTTAGAGTAGTATGAAAAGCTTAAACAGGCCAAATTTTTACTGCTGAATCGTGTCAACGAACACAAAACGTCACTATGTGGAGGTTTTATAGTATATTCTGTTGGGCCTTTCACAACAAAATTTATCAACTATTTTTGTATATGTTTAACAACAGTCAATTTTGTCATATATACCTGACTTAAACCATTATGCAGTGTTTTGTTTTGGTAATATATTTTATTTTTTAAGAGATTAACTAGAAATTATAGGCCCCTCTTACTTTTTGCATGGATCCCTATTAGCATATACGAATAGTAAAATACAAAATAACTTACATCGTAAAATACAAGAAAAATTGTCGACCAATTTATATGTGTTTCAATATGAGTGCATGGAAAGGGCGATTAAAATTTAGTGTCAAGAATTTTAAATTATTTTATAAAATCAAAATTTCGATACCAAATTTTAGTCGATGTTACTCACCTTTCACAAGGTAAAATACACGAAAAATTGTATGGCACTAATACAAGATAATTTTTCGAACGATTTACTATGTGTGAGTGCTTGAAAAGGTTGAATAAAATTTGGTACATCGGGAAATATTTGTTTATCATTTTGGCTATTGTATGTTGCTTACTCTGGTTTAAGACCCACATGCCTTTAAATTTAAATATACTATATTTTACGAAAAGCTCTATCAATTAATATTTACTCTAGGCTAAAAATCAACATCGATGCACTTTGTGGTGAACAATAAATATCTTGGACCTATATAGGAAGAATTAAAAGGTGTGCTGGTGAGTGATACTAAACCTTTTTAAGCAAATTAGTATCCGTGATATTTTTATTTATTTTGTTTTCGTTTATAAAGACGTTTTACATCAGAAAGGTTTAATATGTTCTATTGTCATCCATATATTAACTGTGGATGCTGGGAGTGCCGAGCTACGCTGTTGTTTTCAACACAACCTATCGAAAAGTTACTTTATCTGCCATCAACTACAATTACATTTTTAATTAATTAATTTCTGTGTTTTGCAATATTCTTCGGCACAATTTTATTACTGAATGCTAAAATAGAAAAATGTAAAATGTATCTACATAATATATCGATTGTATTTCTCATTTTTAATTTAACATTCTAGCTTAAGTGTCACGTGCCCCTACTGAGCACGAGAACAAATGGTGGGTTTGTTTTCTTATTGTTACGCCACTGCATTTCCTAAATAACTAAGAATAGCACCTGAGGGGCACGTATACTATTTGATTAAATATGTAAGTTTTCGCTAAATATTTGTAAATATTTTTATCGTGCATAGATAATGTTATAAATAGCCCGCTCTTCTTTAACCCGCCGCTGCCTGGCTCTTGAGTCTACAACTGCATATCACTTGACATCATAATACATTTTGCAAATTTATCGTACTTGATGTGGTAATATTTAGCGAAAGCATTCACTATTTTTGGCAAGATATACAATTTTGGTTCTGCTAACCTGTTTCAAATCTAATTGCATGTACGTTTCGTCATACCCATCAAAACATAAATTTTGTCAAAACTTAGTCATACAGAAGTCTAGCACGTTTAGTGGATAAGTTCTGGTTACCTGAACGATTTGGTTTTTTAGAAACTCGGTAACTCTTTTGACCTTCCTGAACTGGAATTCGTCATATCATTGAATGGGATGTATTTATAGTCAGAGGTCCCTGGATTATTTTTAATGGAAGTTATGATCTCATTGTAAAGATTTTTATCATGGTGGTAGCATGCTTCCGCAATTTTTGTGATCTGCTTTTCTTGCTGAGACCTTCTTTTCACCGTTTTATAACGCTTTATCGTTGTTTTCAAAGAATCAAGGTATTTGTGCATAATTATGTTTCGATTGTTTAATTCCATCTTTAATAACATTTCAAAATAACAACGAATTTTAACGACGCTTTTGATGATTATAACACTCAAACAATTCCAAACAATGTATACTTTAAAGTTATGTTATATTTGATTCCCGATTTTATTTGAACTATTCTTTCAGCTTAAAAACTAGTTATCTAAATAAAACAGAAATTAAAATGCATCGAAGAAAATTCTTTTAAATTATCACCACCCGTATCACATTGATAGTAAAAAAAATTGCTCTCCTTAGTTTCGAACTAATTTACAAAATCATTCCAGCAATTGTCAACATTATCGACGTTGTTTACATTGTCGACGTTGCTTACAGGTTGTCGACACGTCAACGTAGAAAATAATAGATGACGCATAAACGCCCATCCCTGAGTGGGACAGTGTCAGATTTTTTTTCAATGCATTTTAATCTCTTTTCAATTTAGGTTAGATTAGAAAAGTTGTAAATTAAATTAATTTTATAATCTATTTTTAAGATATTTAGAATTATGTCCATTGTAAACTGATTGTTCGTATTGTTTGTTAATCTTTTATACATTTTTTTGATTTCACAACTATTGAGAAGAATAAATTAAAACTCATGAGACGGCCAAATTATTATTAGTCGTAAAGCTTAACTGAACCACTGTGGACATTAAATTTCAATTTGGCTACCCATCAAGCGAATAGGCAGCCAATCTTAAAAATATCAATGATTGTTTTATATATTATAGAAGCTAATAACAAGCCGCCAAAAGAAATTCACTACTAAATTCAAATTGTGTCATTAGCGATCGCAAAATAGTTTGCGATGTCAGCGTTTTGTATTTGAACTAAATTTGCTCATAGTGCTCCGCTTTTCCTATGGCTAGACCAGATAATTTTACAGGTAAGTAACATCGGTTCAAACTAAAAACATGATCTTACCAATTCCAAAAATAATCTTGCAAACTAACAAAAATCTTGTAAACAACTACACAATTAACATCATTCTTCCGTTTGTTCTCCTCTTTTTATCAAGCATACAAGTCATTAAAATAAAATGGATTGGAAAGATCATATCTAGAAAGAGTAAACTTATATAAACTAGCTACTCGGAAGATTTACGAGTATAGAATGCTTGATGTTAGCAATACTTCTGAAGTTTTAAACTTACTTTGAACCATTAAAATATATTAGCAAATATGAGGCTACATTTGCTCTATACAGAGCACATGAAAAGACCAACCGAGAAAACTAGCAAATGGAAAACATTGCATGAAATCGAAACGTGCCGGTTTAAAAATGCCCGCTTCCCAAAATTTCATTTTTTATACATATTCAAATTTTCGTAAATGTTAAATTCGAGCAAATTCAAAGTTCATAGATGTGTTCTTCATCCTTGATTTCGATCGGAATGATGAAGAACACATCTATGAACCTCAGAAACCATGGCCCGAGCCATTGTTCATGTCAGTTCAGGCTGGCATGGAGCTATACAAGGTGTAGATGGTTAAACAAATCGGACCTGTGGCCGTGCGTCCTCAAGTGAAATTCGAGGTAGAATGTTGAATGTTAGTATGAATCTGAGCTAAAATCTGTTGTTGTTTTAGATTAATTATACTTTGAATTATATATTTTGAGTGGAACTTTTTAAGTGTACTATGGCGTTGAGTAATATTTTAAACACTGCTTATAAATTATTTGAGTCCAATTTAATATATAACAATTTTGTCATATTTGAGTTTGCATAGACTTCGAAGTATAGGTATATTTTTTGAGTTAATTTGCTAAAGTGAAATTCCAGGTAGAATTCTACTATGAATTTTATGAATATTTAAGCCAACATCTTTAATGGTTTTTTAGATGAATAGAATGAGTGATAATAATGTAATATTTCACTCAACTTGAACAAAATTTGAGTGTATGTATTTTAAATTTTAAATTGAGTTAAAAATCAAACATTGAGTTGAAAAAAAGATTTCATCTTATTTTAGTTTGCGTATGGATGTAATGAATTATAATTTAAGGTATAAGAATTTAATTTCACATTTAGTGAGAAATTTAAATAAATTTGAAACAAAATCTTTAGCTAAATTAAACGAGTGAATATAAATTAATATTTCAACTGAATATGAACAAATATTGAGTGCATTTTAAATTATGTTTAATAGTATTTGTGTTTGAATAGCTTTTGTGCTATGTTGAGTGGATTTTCTTAAGTATAATCCCAGCTAAAATCCTAGTATTCAATCCTATCAAATTTTAAATATAATTTAAAGAGTATTTCAACGTAGATTTGTTACGAAAAAGTGATTTAAGTGATTTAAGCAAAATTTGAAATAATTAGAAATTGAGGCAGTGTAAAGGATTTACTGGAAACGAATTTCGATTTATTTTTTAATATTATCCGAGGCAGAGCTGCTGGTCAATACCGTGGGCTTGAAACCATGGAGCTTGGTTTATCTCTTTTATGTATAATACAGGAACGAAAATTGAATGGTATTTGGCCAATGGGCTCGTGAGCAATTACGATTCAAAAGAATTTTTTTACGTTCTGCATTATTTGTTTGTTAAGATTTTGCAAAGCATATGGAAAGATAAATCAGCATAACATACATTGGGATTGTAGATGACAAATTGGTTTGCCCTATTGTAGTTCCGCGTCGGCAACCCTTACATACCACATAGACAATATCAACAACGTCGATAATGTAGACAATTTATATAGTGTGCTTTTGTAAACTAGTTCTAACTATACGGTGACCAGATTTTTTTACCATATTAATGCGATACAGACGGTCACAGTTTTAAAATATCTTTTAATGCATTTTAATCTGACTTATCCATTCAGAAAATTAAGTTAGGTTAGAAAAGTCTTGAATTATTATATTTCCATTATTTATCTATAGAAATTTTAGAAATATATATATATTTCGATAATTCAATGAAATCTAAATGATCTGTTTTAGTACCTGTTATATCCATATGTTGTTTTTCGAAGGTCTGATACTAGGTGTATTTTGTTGAGGTTGTTACAACAATTGCACTGATTAACTTCCGACATAAGTTAAATAACTCCAAAATATTTCTTGAGTTATTTAACCCTATTCCGATTTTAATTATGATACCTGGCACCAGATGTACATTTTTAATGTTTTTCTTTAATTTTACTTTCGAAGGTTGTGATATTGATAATTAAGTGACATTTCGTAAGCGTCAATTTATATAAAGTTTTAATATTTTTCTTGTATTTTCCATTATATTATGACAACCAATATTTTCAATTAACAATCGCTAAATATTTATTTTAATTTGTTTTTAAAACTAATTTTCAAAACTACTACCAACTCATAAAAAAAAATTAACTCAAAAAAAAATTATTTTGTTGAGAAAACTTAACTCCGTACCGATTAGAGTTAAATTGTTCTCAACAAAATACACCTATTATTCCATTGCTGGAGTAAATAATATTAAAACTCAAACTAACAAATTATTATATGTCAATTTCTAAAGTTATTTTCACATTTTGCAGGAATATGATAACGCTGCGACGTTTGGATCGGTACCAAGTTCGAATCCCAACAAAGGCGTGATGAAATAGGGATTTTTCATCTCCCGATTAAGATCGGTGATTAAATTGAAAGCATGTATAAGTCTGTTTGATTTTAAAACTCATGGGACCCATCGTTCATGTTAGTGCTGGCTAGCATGGAGCTATGCAGTATTCAGATTTCAAAGGACAATAAATCCACTAGCCTAACAGTCTCTAATTAATGTAAAAGTATGTATATGTGTTGGTATTTATTTAAAACTAGTAAACTATATAGTTTTGATGATATATGTATAGTTTGCGTAAATTGATGATGTAAACGATGATTACATTGCGTAAACTACCTCCCTCATCCATGATGGTTAGCCACCCTAAATTAGTTGTAATAAATGCCTCCAATCTAAACTAGTCAATTCTTTTCCAAATGAAATATTTTAATAATAGAATCTTTACTTATCACACACATAAAAATAGTGGGCCATTCGAGCCGGAACTTTAAACAATTGTGTAAATTTATAACAAATTGATTGGCGGTCTTTGGATACTAAGATTTGGAGCAACGTGGGAAATCTACCCCATCATGAAAATGAATTCGCAGAAATTTAAATATTTGAAAGGTTTACTTTAGGAAGTGCGTATATGATCATGGTGAGATAAATAAATAATCGCAGAACGTAGGCGTTTTCTAAAGCTCTGATCCACATGTTTCAATTGTTTATCTGATTCCCATACTGTGTACCACTGCAGTAAAACACAATTGAGATGTCGAACTTGCAATAAAAAGCATAACATATTAGTCCATCTTTAAACATTCAACCAAATGTCAAAGGAGATTTGAAAAATTCAATAACTGTGAAATAATACTTCGAAGTGCAGTGAATTTGTATACTCTGGTACCAATTCAATGATTTGGGTTATACTATTGATATACAAGTTTATTCGTAAAAATACAGACCCAAATCTGTGGGTCGAACAATGACCCCTTATCCTTTTTGTGATTTTTAACAATTTTTGAATTTTGCAACACGGAAAGTTCCATTACTGCTATAATAGACTGCTTATAGACCAATAATATTTTATCGATTCCATTATCCGGAATTTGTTTATCCCCTTAAACTTTTTCCGGTGGTGACAAACTTTTCAGGTGTTGCAAAACAGGTCTTTCATCATTCAATAAAATGATTTAAAATGACAAGTGGCATGCCATTTTAAAATAAAATAAAATACTTTTTTTTATCTTAATTGTAAAATATTATCGAAATGCCAGACCAATAAAAACTTTCTAGACTCGTTACGAATTGTAGTTCAAAAAATATGGAACTCTAATTACAGCAGTCTGTGGCGTAGCTAAGTGTACAAGGAAACAAGGAATATTTCGGGCTCCATATTTTTTATAGTTTTTTTTTTACCATTATGTCTAATTATCAAAAATGAAAATGTTAAATCAACTTAGTTATGTACATATTCATTTTATTACAGTTTTGATCTAATTACATTCAAATACAGAGAAAAATTTAAAACTTTAAGAAAAAAAATTAGGGCGTTATTTTTATCTCATAATAAAAATAATCAAATTATGTAATATATTTTTTTAAATTATTTTATTTATTTGCCTTTAAATTATTTTCCTGTGTTACATTTTTCAATTTACTGGTCAATTACAACATTAGGTCGACATTAGAACTGTTCCCTGCACTCATGGTTCCTGAGAAACATTAGTTAAAATACAAATTTGATATATATTAGGCTATATTCAAATGCCAATTACATCATACGGCAAGAAAATATGCAAACAAAAAAGTTGGTGACAAATTTTTAGTTTGATCATATCAAGTTTTGGGATGATTTTCAAATGGGATTATTGCAGAAATTCTGGAATAACTTCAAATACTATTCAAATATATAATACTCATAAACCGCATGTACTACCATCACAAATAATATTCTCGATCGGTGTTCCAACAGTCTATTCGACTAATGGTATAATCAATTTTATAATGCATCATAAAATCTTGGCAGAAATAGAGGGAAGTGACGAAAGAACCGACTTTACATTCAAAAATATATTTTATTAAATTGAATTCCAAGAGAAAATTTCCTCCGCTAATGCGCTTACAAAACAGCCGAAAAATTGATAAACAGGAACTGCATTGTAAGGACCGTATAGAATTCCGACCAACCATTTGATTTTACAATACGAATAAAAATTATATGTAACGTCACATCTTCCAACCATGCGTAATTGCTAATTCAATTTCCACGAATCCAAAACTCCCTTGGTAAATATGTAGGTATAACCACAAAACAAGGATAATATGACTGGTACGAAAGCGTATATATAAGTACATAGCAATTATTATAACTGAAACAGCACAGAAGGAAGATATAAAAGGTCAAAGTTACATAAATTTAAATAAATTGTATCCATCCTATAATACAATATTTTTATGGTACGAGTACACATATTCTATTATTTATTGTTGTCATATATTTATAATGATAATGATGATGAAGATTAAAAATTAGATAGAATTTGTATACATGTACATACTTATGTACATAGATACTTGAGTGTTACCATTATACCGAAAATGTTGTTGGGAAGCAAGGAATAAAGAATTTCGAGACGATCAAAATAGCAACAAAAAACCATTATATGCTCCCATATGGGAATTAAAATTTGGATATATTTTATGAGTTGGTTGGGAATTAATATAAAGATTTCTATTTTCGGTGTACGTATATAAGGATATAACGACGAAGATTCATAATTATATTGTCTCATTAAAAGTAGTCTACAACGGCGTGTAATATATACGTATATTGTAATTATGGTTTTCATGTGTTTGGTGCATGCACTATGCGCTCCTTAATTCAATTACAAAAATTGTATGACATATTATATATGATTATGAGTCAGGATATAAATTTTAATTTTGCAATAGAGCAACGTTAATCCCCTTTTAAAATATTTTTTTATACCTGTGTTGTGTGTTAACATTTACATAATGTATAAATTCCATCATTTCAAAGTTCTTATATATATATATATATATATATTATACGGAGTATGTAACTATATGTAGTCCTTTTTCTCGAGTAGCTCTTCAAAACATATATCCATATATAAAGGGTTTATCATAATTTACACACACACACAACACAAAAAATAATTTTTGGTAGATAGTAAAGTATAATTTCGTCATCCATTTGGAATATTAAAATTTTTAAATCTTTTCGAAACCAACCGCACGACTTTGTTGCTGTAACTTTCGGAAAACCAACCAAACATTTGAGGTTGAAAAATAAATTTTTAATGATAATCCTTCGTCCTATAGCTTTATATAAGACAAGTTATATAAATATATACGTCATAATATTAGATGAAAATGAATTAATATTTAATTTAATTTTTTTTTTTGTTATATATTTTTTAACTTAAATTTGGATTTAGTTCCTTTCACACGGATTTGATTTTGTGAATATGCGCTGGTCGCAGAATACGGTTGGTATACCATTGCGGGTTCGTTTTTTTTTGTGGCAACATTAAGGTTTTTTGCGTTATATATGTTATTTGGGAAAAACCAACGTGTTGGATGGTGCATAAATATGTGGATGCGGTTTCGCGTAATATAAAATTGATTTCAAAATAAGGCAAACACGTATATTCGTATACCATAGAAACCCCGATACTTTTATTATTATAGACAACCATTGATTGTATTGCAGTTTTGACCCAATTGTGTAATGTATAGAAATAACATTATTGTTTTACTTTCGTAGGTTCATCAATAAACGTATACCCTTTAAATTATTTTCATTGGAAAATATAAAACGTATTTAGTTCAACCTATTTGGTTATTTAAATCAATAATTGTTGCGTATACAAAGATTTTGTTCCTACATATGCTCCTTATTCCCCAATTCTCATGTGAAGTGTTTAACAGATTTTCAATCTACTCTATCGCAAATAATGTACGAAGCCCTAACATGTCACCAAGTTAATGCCATTCGATAGAATTTAAATCGGCAATATATTATATACGACATAAGTACACAGTAAGTAGCGTTCATGCTTTGGTATTCGGAGGTCTCTGGTTCGATTCCCGGTGGTGACCAATAATCACGGTAGGGTGGTTTTAATGTTCAAATTTACTTGACTGAATTGGTAATTTTATAGTTCAAGATAAAATGTCATTCGGATATCCCTGAAAGGTAAATTTTAGAGTTCCCTTCTGTGGCGTCCCCTCATTTTTTTCTCGGTTTCAAGGACGTAGACGATTCACCTAGCAAAAGGATTATTTATCTCAATCCTATTTTTAACTATAACCAAAAAATGATTCAAAAAATGTAATTTAAGTATATTTTATTTCACTTTATTGTTGTTATAAAAAGAAAAATTAAAACTGTAAACATTCCTGGATTTTTAATTATGGTCTCAATGCTGTGTTAAATTTGAGAACAGGCTATCGAGAATTTTTGCAGTTAACTCGGGTGTGCGGCAGGGTGATGCTCTGTCCCCGATATTAAAGGGCGGCTGGCAGCAGGCTTTATATCTTCAGTCATGCTTATTGTATTTTGAGACCACTGCTAAACTCTAAACACCTATCAAGTGCCTTCAAGCCGAAACTTTATAAAGCGTTGATCAGGCTCGATTGTGATGGATATGACGGTGACGGGCGAGTACGAAATATGGTTTCTTACATTTGGGAAGGGGAAAAGAATCATGCATGATATACGGCCCAAAACACGAGTAGATGTTACATGAAGTATGATCTCAGCGAGCTCTGAACTGGTGTTACAGGTAGTAAACTTGCTGTTCTTCACGATTTATCGAAATGCCAGTGAAAGTGACTTAAACTTAACAAAAAACCTAAATGCAGGAAAAATAACAAAATCAGTCGCACAATGTTTGTAATTTACCAAGAAATATAAATGTTGGAGTGACATTTCGAATCGTTCAATATATAGAAGAAAATTGGTACAGTAACTTTTTCTAATGAAAAATGGGTATTTTGGATGGTCCTGATGGCTTCCACAGTACTATATATATCTGGAGGGATAATGGTATATAGTATGCGGTTTCTTATATGGTGGACTAGACATACAATTTCAGATCACTAAAATAATGGCTATAATTTATATAAATCAATATTGACTTTACTATAGCATTTTCAAAAATACAACTATTTGCACCACTAAGTTGTTGTTATGAACATGATAAAGTTGTTATTCGCACAAATAATTTAAAGCTAAAATATTTGGAATTATTTAAAATAAATAAAATTTGAAATTATTTTCATGTCTAAATAATTGCCAAATTAAGTTTGAATGTAAATTATAAATATTAATTATTGGCAGTTATTTAAAGTTATGACATTTTTCAATAAAATTATGCTTCTATACTTCTATGCTGGCTTAGAATAAACCCTGAACATATAAATTAAACTAATTACTACCTCAACACAACATTTATAACTACACCAAGGTCACATAAGGTATAAGTTGAAAAATAATAATAATTTTAAATCAAAGACATATTTCGTAACATATATAAGATCACGTTTTTTAAATGCCCATCATTTTGATGGACATCTAAGATTTCAATCATTAATCAACCCAGCTTCTATATGTACTCGTATGTTCAACTTTATTAATTAGAAATAGACAAAAAAAATATTCTGGTCATCTTAATAATTATCTTTGTGTACGCACCGAGACAACAACAATAAAACATCAACCACCTATTATTATTTTTCGTTTCGAATCTACCGAAAGGATCGAACGAATTCGATCGAAAAACATAATTGCTTTTCAATATGCTTGTACTAACATATTTTTTTTTTTTTTTTTTTTTGGTTTATAATGACTTTTCGATTCCGAATATTGACCTTCACTGGAAACATAACATATATAATTTTTCTGTTCAACATAAAAAGGACATACGAATTGACGAATTTGATTGATGACATCAGCAATTTCGTATTTTTTTTACTTTAAATCCACCTTCACAAATTGTTAACTTTTTGTGTACCTGTTGTACACATATATTGAGTATAATACACCATAATAATCATTAGACGATTGTCCTCTGCGATGATTATAATCGGTTTTATATTATATTTCTAAAATCCACTTGACGAATTTTGGGACTGATTTGCCCTTTCCCCATATATATGTATACATATATATACAGACTCGAAGCAGCCTCTTTTGTTCGTGATTACACACGCATCGAGTATCTTTTCATAGGAATCTTGAATAAGTGTGACTTTTCCCATTTATATAATTTTTTTTTTTTGTCAATATGTCAAACTAAATGTTATTCTTCTCGTTGAAGATGAGTCCTTTTCTAACTATATAAAAATAAAAATAAAATAATAAAGTAGATTTCTTATAATTTATTTTTGTTATTTTTCATTAGAGTCTTGTGGTTTTGAAGCGGCTAAATTTCTTTTATTGTATATATATACGCATGAGGTTGGTTATTTCGATTTATGTATTTTTGTTGTTGTTGTTGTTAAGATTTAGAGATAAAACAACAACACCTGATGCTGACCCAGATATAAAAATATAAAAGAAAATGAAAAATGAGATTAACATTTTTGTTGTTGTTGTTGTTATATTATTATAAGAATATTATGTATTTTATTTAAGGGATGACATTTTAAAATCGAATAACGTTTTGGTTTCGTTTTGTTATTCTTGTGTCATCCCAATCATAACTCATCTAATATTAGATAAAATGTGAGAAATATGTATATATATACAGAAATGAAATATCTCTAGCGCCTTTATAGCGCCATATATTGTGGTATCATCCTTTTTGTGTTCTTAAAATGGTTTACAGATGGTTTATAGAAAGGTAAATTATGATTTTAATTTTTTTTTACGCTTAAAAATATTAATTAATTCGGAGTTAAGAATTTGGAATATAGAGTGATTACGTTTCTCAATTTCAATTTAATCCGCATCCAGATACATCATTGGAGTGCATTTGTAGAACTTAATTAGCTACAATCCTATTGAAAACTGTTTGAAGCCGTGAAAATAAATCTTTCTTTTTTTTGGGCTTATTATGAATTTAAGGGACAGTGTATAATGTTGATCCCGACCGGAATGCTGTATCAGGAATTGCGTAAGGCCATAATGCTGCATTGGTTGAATCTAATAATTTAAATAAGCAATTAAATGATACAATTGCTTGTATGCAGGAACATATAAGGATTCTTGAGAACGATGTTAAAGCCCTTAAAGCAAAGGAAAACGTT
The DNA here is from genome assembly GCA_951394425.1 of Tipula unca. Lineage (NCBI taxonomy): Eukaryota > Metazoa > Arthropoda > Insecta > Diptera > Tipulidae > Tipula > Tipula unca. Next base: position 58,861,834 of record OX596380.1, read on the forward strand.
GATTCTCCTCCTACCCAAAAAGTAATGGAACAAAAATACCATACGGATGAAGAAGAATTAGCTCACGAAACTGAGTGGATTAGAGTCAAAAGCCAGAGAAAAAAAGGAGAAGGAATGATACACCTACTCATCCTCAACTTAAAGAGACAATTCCTAAAATAATCCAAAACAATCCAAAAAAATTACCTCCACCACCCCCAATAGTTACAGATGGAGTTAAAAACTATGATCTACTGCAGTATGAGAAAATTAAAACAATAACTAAAACAGATAAGTTTAATACAAAATTGATGAGTGGAAACAACATCAAAATAAACTTAGAAGATGGTGAAACCTACAGAAAATTATGACAAAAATGGGGACATTCTTGGCATACGTTTGAAAACAAATAAATCAGATCAATTAGGGTAATGGCTAAAAATATGCACTCTTCATGTAAACCAGAAAAAATAATTGACGACCTGAAAGTAAAAAGGTTTTAATGCAACTGAATCATCAATTAAGCTAAAACGGAGAAGTAAGGAGCCTCTAAACATGTATATGCTGACATTCAACGCAGATGATGATATTGAAAAAATACATTAAATCAAGTACATCTTGCGATGCAAAGTCAATATTGAGCCCCTAAGAAGATCTTGGGTTATACCACCCAAGTGTGTCAAATGTCCCGGTAAACACCATACTAGAGATTGTGTCAAACCTACAGATGTACAGCCTAGATGCGTACATTGTGGAGAAAACCATCCAGCTAACTACAGAGGGTGCAGTGTTGCTATTGAATTACAAAATATCAAAAATAAAAACATAAATGCTACAAATACAAATGTAATAAAGAAGCAAACTGTTAGAATAAACAGGCCTGAATCATTTAAAGGATAGTTAAGGCGTAAAGCGTTGATAGCCTCTCTAGCAGAAGTGGGTAAAAAAACTTACGCTCAAGTAATGATGAGTAACGAAAACAAACAAAACGCTCCTCAAACAGACGACATAAATCAAACGCTTTAGCTGATATTAAGCAAACTTACTACTTTTTATCAGCGATTACAGAAACTAGAATACAGCACTATGCGGGAGCTATCTCTAAACAAAACCATGTTTACCGACATGAGAATTTTATGCTGAAATGCTAATGGACTCCAGCAACACCAACAAGAATTGCAAATGGTTCTGGATGCAGAGAAAATCAATGTCTGTGTCATCTCTGAAACTCACTTCACTCGACAATCAATTATCAAATTTAGATATTATAAAACATCACACTATTCACCCCGGAAATACTGCTAAGTGAGATAGTGCTGTTTTAATTAGAAATAGTATTAATCAGTTCGCGGAATTAAAATATGAAACAGAACAAATACAAGCAACAGCTGTTAATATCAAGACCAAAAATAACTCTATTAGTGTTATTGGAATTTACTGCCCACCGAAATACTCACTAAAAGAAAAGGATTATCTTGAATAAATCAGTGAACTATAGGGAAAAGATTTGTAATTGGAGGAGATTTTAATGCAAAAAATATCCACTGCGGGGTTCTAGACTAACAACAACTTAAGGGAAAGAACTCCTCAATGCTATTAGAAAATAAGATTGTGAAGCCCTATCAAATGGTAAACCGATCTACTGGCCAACTGATCCAAATAAAATACCAGATCTAATTGATTTCTTTACAGTGAAGAATATATCTGTAAATTATATACATATAAATGAAAGTCTTGGCTTAAGCTCAGATCACTCCCCCCAACTTTTGACATTAAGTGAAAGGATCATTCAAAATGAAAGCTATCCTAGTTTAGTAAATAAGCACACAAATTGGGAATACTTAAGACTGTCGTTAGAAAGAAACATTAACTTAAAGGATTGCTAAGGATTGAGGTGCAATTAGAAGAAGAAGTTCATATGTGACATACAGCACAGTCAGCTTGGGAAAACACCCCTGAAGTTAAAAAGAAAATTAAGTTAAACAACTACCCTAGAGAAATTAGAGAGCTCTTGGCAGAAAAAAGAAGGACAAAGAGAATTTGGCAACAAACTAGAGCCCCTCAAGAGAAAACTACGCTAAACAATCAGTCTCAGCTCTACTTAAAAGAGAAATCAAAGATCTGAAAGACTAATCTATCAGAAACTACCTCAGAAAATTATCTAATGATACTATTACTGATTATTCTCTCTGTAAAAAATGGGCCAGAAATAACGAAGATAAAGTACGAAGTTTTGTTGAATACCTGGAAAAAATATTTGAACCACATCAGTGGAAGCCGAAATAATAACTGGAGAGGTTGTATAGGAAAGTGAAGAAATCCTACGAGCAACACCAAAAGAAGTTATATGTATGAGATAAAAACAAATATGAATCCGAGAAAAGCGTCGGGTTATGACCTTATCAAAGCAGAAATTTTAAAAGAACTACCAAGGAAATCATAATTAAAGCTCACCAATATTATAAATGCCGCCTTTCGTTTGAAATATGTAGCCTTTAGAAAATTGCAGAAGTAATTATGATTCCTAAACCTGGGAAACCACCACACAAAACTGGATCTTACAGGCCAATATAATTATTACCTTGTATGTCTGTTTATGTCTAAACTCTTTGAGAAATTATTAGTCAAAAGGGTAAATTCGATAATTGAGAGGAAAACCCTGCTTCCAAATCATCAGTTCGGTTTTCGCAACCAACACTCAACATTAGATCAAGTACACAGAATAACTAATGTTATTAAAAGAGCATTAGAGGGGAAAACTGTCTGCTCAACCATATTCTTAGACGTTGCACAGGCCTTTGATAAAGTTTGGCACGAAGGACTTAACTATAAGTTAAGAACTGTACTACCAATGCAATTCACTACAATATTAGAATCATACTTGAAAGATAGATTCTTTAGTGTAAAATTAGACGATTCCTATTCTGAATTGCAGGGCAGTGTATTAGATCCGACCATATACTTAATGTATACACTAATGATGTCCCTGAATTAGAAAACAACACTGTGGTGACCTTTGCTGATGACACGGCAATCTAAGCTGTTGGAGATAGCAACGAAGAATCAACTCAGATTTTACAGTTAGCTATTACTCAAATACATAACTGAACCAAAAAATGGCGAATTAAACTTAACGAAACTAAATCAGTTCAAATCAATTTTACAAACAAACAACTCGAACATATTCCGGTTACAATTAATCAAGAAATAATACCGTATGCCAACACGGCCAAGTATCTTGGCATGACACTACAAGCAAAATTACGATGGAAAGCACACGTCAAAAAGAAAAGCGAAGAACGATGTATTGGCTGATAGGAAGGAGCTCCGCTCTATCAACATACAACACACTTCTATTATATAAACAAATATTAAAACCGGTTTGGACTTATGGTATCCAACTTTGGGGTTGGACCAACCAAACAGAGCAACGTAGAAATTATCCAAAGATTTCAAAACAAAGTATTAAGGATCATCGTTCATGCACCATGGTATGTTAGAAACAGAGACCTCCATAGGGATCTTAAAGTGGACACTGTTTCAAAGGAAATCCAAAAAAATTAACTGAGACATAATCGTAGGCTTGAACAACATGTTAACACTAAGGCAACTAAGCTGTTAAACAACACAGATATTCTACGCAGGCTCAAATGAACTAAACCTTTTGAGCTGGTGTAATTACTAGTGTAAACAGCGTAATGCTGATCTAAAATCAAAAATAACGATGTGGTTTAATGAAATTTATCAGACACTATGGAACACCAGTTGGAATAAGCTATAGAATAATACAACGTAGTAAATTATGTTAGAATAAAATTGCTCCAGTCCAGGTGACTAGATTGTTATAATTGTTTATGTAAAATATTAAATAAAAACAAAAAAAAAATAGTTCAAATTAAAAATTTCGATTTCAAAATCTGAATTAAATCAATTTTTCAAAAAAATTTTGCAGTCATTCGAAAAATAAAATTTTAAATTTAAGTCGAAGATTGGTTCAACATACGCAGGTTAAGTTGAGTTTCAAATTCATTGCATCGTGTCTAATGATTTTTAATCATTTATTTGGCGGTCCGCATTAGACGGCCGAGGGTTAAGGTTTAAAAGCGCTGACTTATAAATTATTTCTAATTACTAAGATCATAAATTGTTTATTTCCTAAAATAGAAAAAAATATATAATTTATAAATCTTAAAATCCTCAATATCCAAAACCCTAATTCTAATTCTAAAATTTTGGAATTTATAAATATCTGAATAGAAACAATTGATGCAACAATTGATTGTCATCATACTTTACTGGTTTCAACATATTTGCAAATTACCCAGAGAAAAGAATATGCACGTATTATGATTATAGCTGGAATTTGAATTTTCAGTCACACAAATTCTATCAAATAATCAAAAAAGTATAAATGAAAACATGCGTTCGGACACACATTACTATAATAACACAGGCATACATGCTTGAAAATGTTCGTACAGTTATTGCATATATAGAAATTGGTCATAGAAATGGGTAATTCATGCAAATGACCGAATATTTTATGTATTTAATAGTATTAACCATATGAGTAAATTTGTGAATTATTCCTTTTTCGCATTAATCAATACTCGTATATAAATTCATCACATTACTGTTATCTAAGCAGGCTTAATAGTTTTTGTTTTTTTCATTCTGCACAAATATTTAGTGCGTTTAGAAGTGAATTGCAGATGCTTACTGCATTTATAAAATTTTATTGAAAATAAATTTAATTTAGTATCAGTCACTTTAACCACATTGATTTATGGTGAGCGCTTATCCGTGTAGTGAATAAATAAAATTACCGTGAATTAATAAATACATAGTTTGATTGAAAAGGTAAGTTTATAGGTTCTAAAATCGTATACATTTTCTACAGCGCATATTTGAAACCAAATACAGTATAATTTTTTTTTTGATTCTTTGATAAAATTAAGACTTAAGGGCTTAGCTATGGAGGTTAACTATGGATTAGAAGATCAAACTATTGAAATCGAGATCAGACCGCCTATAATAACTCAAACAGTTCCGAATTTAATCCGTCTGTAATATATGTAGATGAAGATTTACATACTTTACTTAGAGTTTGGGCGATGGACCCCATCATGGAACATCGAAATTGCTGGGTATGTACCATTTTAAATATTATCTTGTGTTCAAGTGAAGCTAATTTTGTTTTTTGTGATTTTAAAGAATATAATATTAGTTTTGAAAGTCTACCGTACCTCACTGAATCAGACCTGTGCAAAATATTTAACAAGAATTTGGGAAATCGAGGGAAATTTCGTGCGCGTCTCACTCAATGGAAGAACAAACCGTATGTATTTAATTATTTTAACAGTTTTCTGAGGAAATCAAATTGTTAACTCAGTAAGGGGCCACTAATGGCCTTTAAAAACTGATTATTGTTTATTATTATTAATACGTTCCACAATTTTTTATAATTCACACAGTACCATAACATGGCATCAAACGATTTTGACAAATTTACAAGGCACATTTATGCGAGCCACTTCATCATCTAATGTGTCTTGTCTAAACCTTTACTGTTATGAACGGTCTTATTTGATACCTACCATGCGATGGTCTGTAAGGTATCAAATAAGCCCGTTCATTACGTGTTTAGAAAAGTTTCGAATTTTATAGATTCAAATTTTGAAATGATCGAACTTTGAAAATTGTAATCAAAATTTGTGTTTTTAGTTTATCGAAAACAAGTTTTTATATTTTAAAAATTTAAATATTTTGATTTCAAACTAAAATTCTAAACTGAATTATAGAATTACTAGATTTCTAAATTTAAGTCGCAGTTAAATCAGTAAAGACTTAATTTCTAAATTGTAAAATTCCTATTTAAATTTTATAATTTGGCCATATCTAATTTTGAAAATCTGTAAAAATTGTTTTAAATTAAAAAATTTTAGTTTGTGAATTTGAAAATTTTGAATTTTGGATAGTGGTCTCAGTTGAATTGTCAGATAAAAATTATAATTATAGTTGAACATATCGAATTACGATTATGAATTATAAAAATTTAAATATTTGATACCATTACCTACAGAGAATTTCCAATACGTACAGAAAATTTTTCCAAATACAATTCGGAACCGAAAATTTCAATTCGAATATTATTGAGTTTAAAAAAATGGAAACTCTGTCAATATTCCGCATTGCCTAATGTTTTCTTTCTAATTTAATCTTTCAAAATTATTTAATTATTAGTTCTATTTTTAGGTACTAAGAGTTTTTGATAATTTTACTCCACGGGCCCTATCCTTGGAATCGAAGGAATTATTCCTGCAAAGATATCTGCCAAAATGTATTTGCTATAATAGAGACTTATTTCTATTTATTCAATAGGAAAATGTATCTTAAAGATTTAAAATAGGTCAAGTGAGAAGTGACTTGTTTGTAGAAAAAAATACCGTTACTCCACTTAACATATGAGGATTCCATCTGAAATCCACTAAACAATAGTTCACCAATGTGAACTTCACTATGAGATTTGCACTATGAAACATTATTGGGAATAATTATAATTTATAATCCAATATAATGTTTTTTGGATGAATTCTGGAATATGACCGACTGAAACGGAACTAGGTCATTCCGTGACGGATTATGATGCAAATCAACACATTGGTTAGAAATGAGATCATAAAATGACTGTTGGATAAAGTTCTGGAATAAAATTAACTGGAAGAGAATTAAACTATTTTATATCCGTTGGTTATATTTCAGAAATCTATGTAAAAATTGATTTTCAGGATAACTAATTTATAATTTGTTTACTAAAATAAATTAATGCTTCATGAAATATACATTTAAAACAATTATAAATCAACAAACAAAAAGTTTCAACTATAACAAGGAAGAAGTGTGATCATCTACTTACCTCCTCTGACTTCGGGCAAAAAGTATGATTGATAATTAAGTTCCTGGTTCAGAAGGTACATTTTGGTAGCGTTCCACTAATTAAAATATGGTTACCTCAATAATCTCTCTCTAGGGACTAACTATGCTACTTTCTGGGGACTAATCAGTGTGTTAACTACGAATTCTCTTTGAAACACAAATTTTTAATTCACAAATAAAACAATATAATCTTATTTAATTTTAATAGGATTTTGTAAATCAGCGTATCATATATATATATATAATATATATATATATATATATATATATATATATATATATATATATATATATATATATATATATATATATATATATATTTATATATATATATATATATATATATATATATATATATATATATATATATATATATATATATATATATATATATATATATATATATATATATATATATATATAAATATATATATATATATATGTATATATATATATATATATATATATATATGTATATATATAATATAATATTCAATTGTAAATAATTTTCAGAACATATAGCTGAATGCCCAAGCGAATTCAGCACTGAATCCAATACAACTGGCAGCAGTTTATTTCCTTGGTTGGACGAGTAGTCAATAATAGAAGTGATTCACCATCAAGTTCCAGTTCTTTTTCACCAAAATTTAATTTTGTAAAACGTTTTAATATATGTACTATTGTATGACAAAAAGTTACCCGATTTTGGAAATCAACGCCATGAAGATATTGGTGTAAAGACACATGATATGGATGATACTTGTGCCGTTTTAAAATTCTCCAAACACTGGTGAGGGGCAATCCGGAATCGTGAACTATTTCTCGTGTACTAATATGATTATGAGCCACTGCTGCCAATACAGCAATTTCATTATTTTCTCCAGTGACTGTTGCTCTATGGGTCCTCTTTTTCGGTTGAACATTTCCATCAGTAATAAATTGTTTGATAGTATGGCCAAATGAAGCACGTGAACGAATCCTATCCGGAAAACGTTGAGCGTAAATAGCAACAGCATTTTCAAGATTTCTGCCAGCTTCTTCATAAACCAGAACCATTTCAATTGTCTCTGGCACAGTTAAACGCTCCATTCTAAAGTATTTTGTCGTTTATTTTGCAATTACGAAAAACATGAAGATAAGAAATAACACAAACGTTAAATGTGATTTACAAAACTGAATAAATTGTTTTGATGACGAATCGAATGCGTGTGTTCTATAAGAGGGATAAATTGAAAAAATTGAATTTCGTCGATTACAACGCCATCTATCATAAACCGAACAAAATATTTCATTCAAATCATACGTACTTTTAGTCGTAGAATCCGTATCTGCAATAAAAAATATGGCTTCCTATCTTAGTTTAAAAGTTACCCCCGCCCCACCTACAAAGCGGGGGTGAGGGACTATTTTTTTGCACTAATGTATTTCCCCCGCGGTATGATTAAATTTTGATTATGGACATTTTTTCCGTAGAGTCGCTATTTTTCGAGATATTTGATCGTCTCAGTTTAAAAGAAACACCCGGTATAATGCGACTGAGAGTATAAATTATTTAAAAAAATGAATTTATTGTGCAATAATATGCATAATAATATTAGCTACTACAATTTATAAATCATTTAAAAAAATGCATATATCGTACAATAATATGCGTAATGTCCTTGCGCCTGGAATGGATACATTATTAAATAGAATGGTTAAATCATGCGACTTTATTCACAAAAGCATTCCGAGTGCTAAATATTATGAGTAAATCATGTGTATTATGAATAACTTATTCCTGCAATCGGACAAGTTGTATTTTATGGTTAACTTTTGCATAGATAATGGTGAAATAGGGATGAATGAGTGCAATGATTTCTCTGGGTGCGAAAGCTGGTCTGAACTGAAATTCATCAGAAATGAATAAATTTAAATAAAATTTTATTATTTGGTTGATTGGTACTGTAAAAAATAAAGGCATAAAGTTCGGTTCTTACTTTAGATTTAGAATTACATAAAAATATTATGGAATTCAAAATTTCAAATGATTTATAAATTTAAAAATTCGAATTTTGAAAATTGTGGATCTTTAAAATAGGTAGTTCAATATCATTCGAACTCAATCATTTAAATTTACAATTGTGAAATTCTGTTTCAAAATTTCAAAATTGGATATACTCTAATTTTGTTCCCAAAATTTTTCAAAATTTGAGACAATTTAATGTTTCAGACAATTTAAACGTCTGATCACATTGAAATTCTTAAGATTTGCAAATATCTGGCTTCCAAAACTCGTAAAAGTCGTAAATTGAAGAAAGTTTGTTTATTGGCTGTATAGTAAGTAAGTATATATAGTTAATCAATTTTAAGTGTATAAATATAGTTGAGTCAATCCAATTGACATTCACATTCTATTTTATATGACTTTAGTTTAAGAGTATGTCAACCAATTCAGACAATAAAACGACATCGAAAATCCGGTTACCGCACAGTCATTCTCATTATACAATTTATATTCGATTTCTTCCCATACACTAAATTAAATGATTCAATCATAAATAATTTAACGATCGTCAACGTAATTCCTAATAAAATGTCACATTAAATTTGTCATATATAGGAAATAAAAAAAAATTAAAAAACATAACCGAGAATTATTTAAATTTAATTTACTGTCACACACACACAGAAATTCTGTGTATCTCAATTTCACGGAGTTTTTTTTAAACACTTACGCCGCTGCTTTTTGTTTTGGGTGTTATGAATTAACGTAAATTAAATTGCTTTACATTTTATGACTTGAAGAACAAAAAAAAAATCCATAAAAGACTCAAAAATCTTGGCGTTATTGTATACACATATGTATACTAGAAGTATCTGAAGTATTTTTTGTTTTGTTTTCGATTTCTTGGCATTGTAACAAAAACACTGAGAGACTATGGTAAAATATAAGAAATAAATTGATCATGGGTGGGCAACAACAAATCGAACCAAAATCAAATCTTTTTTTTTTTACCAATTTTTCTGGTAAACTTAAAGAGGTAGAAGGTAGGTTTTTTTTCTTATATAGGTGACATTTTCGGTTTTAAAATATGTACATCATACTCATTTTTTTGTTGCCGTTCGGGTATATATTATTAATACTACGTATATGTATATGTACATATACCTCAATTTTAAGATTAATTTTTTGTCTTATAAATTATACATTGTGTTGTGTATAGATGTTACGTCTAAATGTCTGCGAGTGTTGTTGCTTTGTAGTAAATTTTTTTTGTGTGTCATTTACGATGTGATCTTTTGCTGTCGGTAAATTATTTTTGATGTACATTTTACTTTTTGTTTTGCGGTGACATTTGACAGGTTTTCACTGTGTTATTATTAGATTTGTGAGTGAAGCAAAAAACAAAAGTCGTAAAATATTCAAAAATAATTTAATTAATTTTTAATATTGCGGGCAACACAATATACAGCAACGATACATATATACATAATAAACTAGACACACGAGACATATACACGCAAACACATATGATTTATTTTGATGGTTGGAATTCGAAGGAAGATGAAATTTATAATCGTTTTGTTGTGATTTTTTGTCTTTGGGTTTTCGAGCGAGGACGGCAAAAATATTATAAATTTAAATATTTATAATTTATAGGTAAAATAATAGGAATTTTTAAATAATTCCCGTGATGTTTCTTATATATATGTATATATGTATATACATATAGTTATGTGCGGTGTATTCGCGGTCTATTGTGAATTAGTGTGACATATTAAGTAAATAGTTTGTCCTTGGGAAATAATCGCATATATTTGAGTAGAGTTAGCACATAGAGTAATGACGATATTACTATATGTCAATCATTTATGATTTATTATAGTTATTTGATGTGGCTGAACATAAGTCCAATCACTTACTTAACCATGAATTTTAGGTGATCTTCAAGTATAATTCAAAATACCTAGTTATTTCATTGAGCGTTGCTTACCTCATTGTGATGATCATAGTTAATTAATTTCTGTTATTCGCTTTGTATGACTTTCACGGAATTATAAAATATTTTCACTAATCTTTGAGTTATTAAAGCATAACTAATTTAAATTTGTCTTATTTTCACCCATGACATCTAACTCTGATAAAACTTAAAGTAGTTAGACCAAAGTGGGCAACATTTTAATCGATGTATTTATGGAAGTTAAAATAGAGAAATGAAATAAAATCAATTTATGTATTGATACATTTTACATTTATGGAATTTATGTATTAGAATTATAAATAAATAAATTAAAATTTAATTTAATTAAAACTTACGAGACGCATAAAAATGTTTCAGCGAATAATATCTAAATACTGTAGGTGCAATCCAAAATTTGCCGGCAAAGCACATTACTCAAAAAAAAATATTAAAAATTAATAAATTAATAATTATTAATAAAAGCAACTATCTTTAAGGTTGGAGCTGTCAGAATTAAAAACTTAAAAAATAGATTTACAAAAATAATTATAAAATTGTTTTTGGATAAATTAAAATCGAATTGATCATCTATGATATTACATGATTGGCTAATGTGTTGATGGAATTATTTTCACCATAGTTGATGAAGTGGTGCTCCAGCGTCAAACATAGATGATCAAGCAATGCCCTTGGAATATTAATAGAGATGTTTGCCGATATGTAAGTTAAATCGATGTAGCCAAGTATAGTATGTTACCGATAAAAGCAGCATCCAGAAGGAAACGTCTATTTTCTAGGGTGTATATTGTTGAATAAGAGGTAGGCGAGCCCCATTCTCATATAATCGTATGTTCTGATCATAGTCCCAGCCAGTTTTAATTAGCAGGATAAGCAAAACTTTTTTTGTAGGCTTTCGATTATTTTGGTGTGTACAGCAGAGTAAGGACTCCAGACCACCACAGCACAGTCCACTCGAGATCTCATGTAGTCGAAATATAATGTACATAAAGATCGTTGAAATCTACTTGCCATCGTTTCACGAAGCCAAACGACCTATATAATTATTAATAAAAAATAAAATATTAAAATTTCTCGTTACCAAAATTTAGCTCACCGTGCCAAGCATTCTTATAGTAAAATATACGAAAATTTGTCTTGCTAGTCTCCTATAGGGCGCGTCCCTGGGTGTTGGATTGGGGAATGCTCTAACCGATTCATCGGCGGATAGGTTGGAAATAAACTACCACCCGCGGACCAAAACTAGTGACCAGAGCTAGTGGTCAGCGTCTGTCCTCCAAGTTACACGGAAAACGAAGAACTTCGTAAACAATTAAGTAAAATAGAAAAGATCACATCTCAACTTAGTATATAGAGATTAACATACTTGAAAATGGAAAGCTGAAACAAGCACTTCAAGCCAAAGAAATATATGGCCAAGCTGTACCAGAATCAGACTGGATCCTTAAAAGAAACAGAAAGAAGCGACCTTCTAAAAAAAGAACAGACTCTGCTGGTTCAAGCCAATCCCCAAAATAATGACACGATTGAAATTCAACAAGAGGCTGAGATAGTCAAACCCAAGGATAAGGCTCCGCCTCCAATCAATATAATGGGAATAACTGAATATGGTACTATTCAGCCTCTTATGAAATCAATTACTGATAAAGAATACAGAATCGTGTCTCTGACCAGTAATATATGGAAAATCAACACAACAAGTGTTGACACATATGGAGCTATGAAGCTTACAGAAGAAGAGAAAGAATGGTACACTTATATGAAAACAAAAATAACCGACCGATAAAAGTGATGGCTAGAGGTCTTCTTCCTACCTGTAGAGGAAAGAATAGGTGATTTAAAGGGCAAGGGGTTGAAGATAGAAAACGTCGCAAACATAATTAAAAAAGAAAAACAGGAAACTGATCAAGGGGTCAAAATTAACAGGAGAGGACTCCCATTATTCTTGCTTACTTTTAATAATAAAGAAATAGTATAGAAAACATCTTTACCATTAAAGCTATTCTCAATATGAGGGTTAGAATTGAAGCATTGAGGAAGACCAGAGAGCCTAGGTGTGTAAAATGCTCCGGAAGACATCTAGCACAAACCTGCCAACTGGAGATAACTACCACCTCTAAATGCGTTGAATTGATTGCGACGAACTTCTTATAATGAATTTCATACGATAAATTGTTTGCGATAAATCGACCTGTTACCAAAGTTTACTGGTGATGGTGAATTTTCAAAATTATAATCAAAATACGTTTCTGTAGATATTATTTTATATACACATCCCACGCTACTGTTGAGAATGTCACAAAGACCTGGCAAAGATCATGAGTCGACAACTGTAAATTGCTTACCATCTTAACTCTTTTTGCAAATTTATCTAAGTTGAAGTGCTTATATTTAGTGAGAGCGCATTGTCATTATTTTGTGGTAAGATATATATTTTGAACTGCTAACCTGTTTCAAATCCACTTTTACGCACGATTCGTCATCCATCAAAACACATTTATTAAGTTTTGTCAAAACTTGGTCGTAGAGCAGTCTGGTATGTTTAACAAAGTTCTGTTTACTGATCGGTTTGGTATTTTAATTACCCATTAGCTCATATATAGCCTTCCTGAACTCGAACTCCTGTTACCGTCAAAGATCTTCGAATAAATTTTATTCAAAGTTATAATCTTCCTGTACATTTCTCTTATCATAATTGTCCAATTTTTCCGAATTTTATGAGCTCTTTCTAATAATCAATAATCCGTCAAAAATCAGGAAATTATTGGTGCTGCCAGATAATTTTATCTGTCGTGTCACGTCAATGCGACCAACTTTGAGAATACCAATTTATATTTGAAGTGACGTGACAGTAGTCGTGTCAAAAACTCCGTTTGGAAAAATCTTCTTCTATGAAATATTCCCTAACAATAGGCCTATTAGACCTATATAACGGAATCTTGCCCAAATCTCCGAGAGCGCCTTAGAAAAAATCACTTTATGAAATAGTCCATCTTTCTTGAAATTCTCATTTTAACATGGCGGAATTTACCAATGCATATTCATTTCAATTGGATTCCAATGGGATTTTCGTTCCGTCATTTTTTTCTAATTGGAACCGTATACGTATACTTGTTATTTTCTGTTAGAAACTTCACAGGCTCACTTTTTTTCACATATATACGTATACAAATCCTATTGGAATATTGAAAATCTCATTGAATTCTAATTGATTTCGTTGGTGTTGGTGCGTAGCGTACACTGTCATGAATCAAAAAATTGTTTGTGAATGAAATATAACCAATGAATATTGCTATTTATAAAAAAACATGAATGCATTTGAAAAAATATTATATTTTATAACTACATTTTTCAAGAAAATGTGTGAGTAGCGTCAAAACTAATGCATTTAAATTTAGTTTTCAACATTTAAATGTATGATACGATTAAGCTATAGGAAGCAAGGACTAGCATAAAATAATTAATCATTTTATTGGAAATAATAACTTTCATACATTGCATCATACAATAACCCTAATGATATTAAAATTTTTTAAATAGTTATGTTAATTAAATCAATTTATGAAATTATATTTTATTATGGCAACAAATGGCACATCACAATCAAAAGTCATAGTTCTAAACTCCCATGTTCAAACCACCTAAGCAAAAACATCAACCTAATTTATAACTAATTCAATTTTAATCCAATTAGAATTTAAGCTTTTCACGTGTCGCTTTCATTAAAATGCCAAAAGATACGTTGGCTTAATTATTCTGGGGATATAAAAGACTGATTGCGTTATTTTGACGAGAAATTTAATAAGCTATTTCATGTACTGGGCGTGAGTTCAAATCTCTGGTAAGGGGTGTTAATGGCAATTTTGGATTTGCGGAAGATTTTCTAAGAATGAAATTCATGGTCAATGTATTTTCGTTTTGAACTAGGCAGACGAGGAATTTAATGAGCTATTCCATGTACTATCGGAACCTTAGTCCAATTCTCTGGCAAAGGGTGTTAATGGCCATTTATCATTTTCGGCCAAAGAGTCCCGAGAAATAAAATGGCCACAAATTTGTTTCTGAAAAGTTCGAGTTTGGCGGAAAATGACTAATGGCCCTTAACACCATTTACCAGAGATTTGGACTCAAGTTCCGATAGTACATGAAATAGCTCAATAAATTTCTCGTCTGCCTAGTTCAAAACGGTTCCAATAACCAGAGAAATAAATTGGCCTTGAATTTTATTCTTAGAAAAAGTAGTTTGACGAAAAATGATAAATATTCATTAACACTCCTTACCAGACATTTGGACTCAGGTCCTGATAGTACATGTAATGGCTCATAAAATTTCCCGTCTAACAAGTTCAAACGGAATCCATTATCCCAAGAAATAAATTGGTCACGAACTTATTTCTGGGAAAATCGAGTTTGACCGAAAATGATAAATGGCCGTTAACACCCCTTGCTAGAGATTTGGACTCAGGTTCCGATAGTACATAAAATAGCTCATTAAATTCTTCAACACCCTTTGCCAGAAATTTGAACTCAAGTTCCTATAGTACATGAAACAGCTCAATAAATTCCTCATCTAAGTAGCTCTAAACGGATCCAATAACCAGTGAAATAAATTACCCTTGAATTTTATTCTTAGAAAAAGGAGTTTGACCAAAAATAAAAATCAGAGATTTGGACTCAGGTCATGATAGTACATGAAATAGCTCTAAATTCCGCGTTCAACAAGACTTAAAGTAATCCATTATCCCGAGAAATGAATTGCCTACGAATTTTTTTCTGAAAAGTTCGAGTTTGACCGAAAATGATATATGGCCATTAACTCCCTTTGCCAGGAAGTAAAAGTTCATTTAATTTTTTGTTTAAATTGCTTATAACTTATAATGTATCCATTATCCTGAGAAATAAATTTATGAAGAATTTTTTTCTGTATGTTTTGGTTGAGGTAAATGGCCAGTAACACACCTGTCCAGTTATTGGATTTAAACTTAACAGTGTGGTACTAACACATATATAATATCTGTGAATTTGTGAAAAACTTCACAAGCATCTAAATATCTCTACATTATAAGTTTAAAAAAAAGCGGTAGTGTACATTAGGTATTACTGGAGATAGCAGGTACATATATAGACCATTACAAGAATAGAGTCAGTTCGATTCTGTAATCTAAATGTTGATATTCTGTTGTGAATAGTCCAAATTAGAACACAAAATCATAAGACGATCAATATTGTTTACATTAAAATTTAAACAAATTAACATAAAATTTACTTAATATATTTTTATATAACATAACAATAAAAAATTCATCTCCTCAATATATCTCTCTATATACACAATATTATGTGTAATACGATGTATCTACATAAATTATGCTATGTGGCAACACTAATCTTCATGTCAAAAATATAAAATATACATAAACAATCATAATTCATCGACGATTTGTGAGTTTTTTCTGCATAAACGTATTTTGCAAGAAATATTTTATTAGGAGCTATAGTATAGCAAGCAACAACAAATTACAATAAAACATGCAAATTTTCTCCTAAATAATCAACGAAAAAGAAAAAGAGAAATTCAATAACGCGAATTGAGTCTTTGAAGACAAAGACGAATAAGAAGAAGCATTATGGAAAAACATTACAACTTGCGTGCCACTGAATTGTTATTACTATACTATACTATTATTATTGCTATTATATTGTTATTATTTAGTTAAAATGTCTTTTTATTGTTTTATTTTTATTCAATTGTTCTCCCGTCTTATTATTATTTTATTTTATTTTATTAAAATAAATAAATTATCTTTAAAATGTATGTTGAAATTCAATTGTTCAATCATCTTTCGTATATATTTTGTATAGAGCTATGCGAGCGATACATAAATTTTTTATTTTCTTCATCGCATCCACAGCACGGTGATGGATTTTTTGTTATGTCTTATATATCATATACATATACATATATGTAATATGTATATATGTTAGCTGAAGTGAAAAATTAAGTAAATAATATAATTTCACCTGCGATTATTGTTGTATTTTGTTATTTATATTTGCCAAAGCAAAAATTGTATCACATAGCGTGATTGATAAAATATGTGCATATATGAAGGTTTCTGTATAAAATGTCATGACGCCGTTGCGAAATCGAGATGTTTTCTAATTTTTATTGTTGGGTGAAAATTTAATCGATTTAAAAAAAAAACATTGGATTGGAAAGTGGAACGGGGTTGCAACAATGTTTTCATAATTATTCTATGTATGTTTGCATATTGGAAAAATCGTACTTGTGTAACACTATATGAACAGAATCTGTGCCCTCATGTATGTGAAGGGGTATAAAATCATATACATAATTAAACATATCTGGGAAAATCAGAGCCTGCATTCTTGGATTTTTTTTAAAAATATTTTCCTACTTTCTCAATATAGCAATGATGACATAACTGCGGTCAGCCTGAAGCTTGGCAGAAGCAAAATTCACACAATCTGAGGAAGCACCAATATTAAATAATAATTTTTTAGTTTGAAATATTGGATGTAGGCAGAAGATGCTAGAAGCAACCTTTGCTTTAGAAAATATTTATCATACTCGTATATAGTCAGGAAATGCAAGGTGACGAGAGAACTTTTTTTTTCTGACCATCGATAACTTTTACAATCCACCTTGTTACCTGAGCCTCCAGCAAGTGTGGAGGAACTGAATTGTATGGTGGACCCAAGATAATATAAAAATAAAATAAGGAAGATACAAAGGAAGTCCTGTAGACCCTTCTTTATTCTACGGAAGATTCTACCTACGTCCTAGTTATTTAATTAAACTGGATGGTTCGTGGAATGGTAGTAAAGAATCCACCACACAGAGAATATCGTAATAAAAAAATGGTTCCTAAGAGCACTATATGATTTCAAACCTTATCCATCGACTGGTCCGGATCGATACATTCCAGCGGAAATTTATTACAAACTTAAATTCCCAGACTATAGAGGTATTCATCAGAGGGTGTTTAAACCTGGTCTATATCTTGATGAAGTGGGCAGAGGCCAAGGTGATCGATATACGATTAAATATAAATCTCAGAGACTATTGACACAGTCTCAACATGCCTAACGATTGAGAAATCATTATACTCGCAATCTATTGACGGCGTCAATAATGTGATTACGGAGCGAGTTCTGCAAGAATTATTATTCCTTGGAGAGGCCACTCTTTTTTGCCACATCAATGAATGGATTACTATATTGGAGAATTTAGATTGAAGTGATTATACAGATGACGTAGCAAAGTAATGCAGAGTGCGCCCTTATTATATAAAATCCCGGTAGTGAGGCTTCCCCTACTTCTATTGGCGTAATCTTGGACAGTAAGCTTAGTTGGAAGCCTAACATTTTAGAAAGAGTAAGCAAGGCTATACTATAGCTATGTACATACTCAAAAAGGATAACATTATTGGAAACAGATGGGGTCTTAAACCATAGCTGGAACACTAGTTTTTCCCCAATATAGTAATGCCTAATGTATGGAGTGAGTGTTTTGTGGCCAGCTCTTGAGAAAGTTATTACACAGGAATATAGGATCGAGAAAGTACAATTCGATTTCTTCTATGTTGATAAGCAGGGCGCTGAAAACAACACCTAAAAGCACCTGAAATACCACGTTTTACCTTTCTTCCATACGACATTTTTTAAATATAGTTTTAAATATCTTCAGGACTGGTCAACTTCAACTACATTACACCAGCGTTATGCTTCGAGAAAGGTTTCCGGACCATTTGTTCTTCAAGAGAATCCCGGAGGAGTGGGTTGCTATCATGGTAAAATAGAAGCTAGTTTCTTCTATGATATTAAACTAAACGTGAATATTTCTAGCCGTTTCTCTGACTACCACAGCGTATTGCAAGGTGGAGGTGATAAGGATTGAAGAGGTCTAGAGCTTCTAAGACTCTCTGGTATCCTTGGAAAGTGGTATTTTCAATTATAATTGCAATTTATGTGAACAGTCAGGCGACAATAAATGAGGCGGTAATCTGTTTCCCTGACGTCAGTCTTCTCTTAACTAGATGAGTGAGCATTTCGACATCCCAATAGTCTGGGTCTCGACCTCTCGGTCATCATGGGGATTGCAAGGCGGATGATTTAGCTTATATAGGCATAGTACGCCTCTCCACCTGCAAAAGGAAAAAGAAAACCTGAGGAGGCTTATTACAGTGCTTAAATTAGTGCTTAAAAAAGAGACAGCGGCATTGGCGAATGAAAGATGGACACCCTTATATTTATAGCGTAGCAAGACATGTTACGACATGTTTGACATGTTTGGATTCAATATAGGCCCGAATGTATATTAAGCTTGATATTTCTACAAACTCTACGAATACTTGTAAAGCCTTATTTCAATGGACGAATTTTAATTTCACATAATATAGATCGCAGTCTAACAAAAACTCTGTAATGAAAAAGCAAAAAAAAATTATTTAGTCGTGGTCGTCTTTATGAAAGTCAATGTTATTATCCACGTTATTTGGAGAAGTGCTATTGCGATTTTGCAATTCTTCATCATTTTAGTTCTATGTTTAAGGCGGGAGATGAGAAGCTACTATGTTAGTTGTTGGTGTACCGAGCCGGCTCCCCCCAAATACGAATTGGCTCTACAAAATAAACATTTAGTAAATAATTTAGTCGAATATCGCAAAGAGTTGTGCTTATAGGCTAAGATTGGGACTGGCGCAGAATAAAAACCAAATAAACTAGAGCGGGGAGCATTCCAACCAGCTTTCACATTTCACTGAACTGCACACATTTATTAATTTAGCAGCGGTGCTGAAAATATTAAACCCTGCTTCTTGAGTGGACCATACATATTTATTGAAAAATGTCCCCTCGAAAATGATGTTTGATGTGTCTCGGCGTTTCAACCAGGTTGCCCTTGCGGAGTAATTAACTGACTGGAATTAAAATAAAATTGTGATGGCCTTAGCGTATGATAGCATACAACGTGATATGTGCCAGCATTTTGAATGTTGTATAAAGACATCTGACAAGCGCGGGTAAATGACGAGAATAGCTGTAAGGTTCATCTATAATTAATGCCACAGTATTTCGATCGCCCGTCAAAAGGCTATATAAGTACTTATTAAAAACATTTACTACAAATTAATGTTTTTTATTGAATTTATCATTACAAAACACAATAATTGTTTAAATTTAAAATGTCAATCGATGTAGTTTACATTTCCATTTAACAAATTTATGCTGGACATAGTTGTGCATAATTTATTCATGCTGCATAAACTACAAGTACAGAATTTATTTGACTATATACAAGGAGTACTATACGTGATTGAGTTGGCCATGTTATCTATCAAACGTTTGTTGTTTTATTTAAAACAAACACAAGGTCCCTTTGGCAACAAACAAAACACTCAAAGAGTACTAGATCTATTTTTTTTGTAGTGGAGTGTACCGCTTTGCATTAAAATCGTTAAAATTAGCAATTGAAACAACTATCACTAATCACAGAAGTTAATTGGCGATTATTATTCTATCTAAACTATTGAATCTCCTTCTAGAGATTATTAGCCTCACTTTGGATCCGTAGACTTCAGCTCAAGAACCTTCTACCAATTGCAACCCAAATAATAAATTCTTTTCAACTCACAAATCTATCTTTATTTGATTAATTTTATGTTATTTGCGCACCCGTACTCTTGAGGAATAATTGTCCTCATGGTTCACTACAAGGTAGTTACAATAGGGTGAAAATCACTGCGAACTTCTTATAGTAGCCAACATCTCCACAGTATCTCCAAGCAGTGTTGCTACAACTAGTCTGCAGCATGTCTTTTATCTGATTATATACAAATGAATCTTTTTACGTCATATATAAGGTATGATTACTCGCCGCAAAGAGGTTCATCGGAAGAAACGTGAAACTGATATCTATAATCAATAAAAATAATCTACACAGATATACAGTGCCGTGCATAAAATAAATTAGTCAAATATATTTTATTACAAATTATAGAGTCTTGTGCTTGTTGCTCAAATTACAAAACAGGAATTAAAAAAAATTTTTTTTTGCCTACAATTTAGAGGGAATGGCGAACAAAACTAACAAAATGGCATAAAGTAAACAACTCTTCATTACCTACTATTTTGTTGAACGTCCTTAAAAATAAGGATTCACAGATCTTTATATCAAATACTTCTCTATTGATTCCACTGCTTGCAAGCCAACGTCAACATGTTATCTTCACACTAATTTTGATGACATGCCCGTTATTTGTTTAGATCTCTTCTATAGGCCGATGTATTTTTAAAATGATTTCCTAATATTAAAAAATGATCATCATTGCTGTTGTTTTTCTGAGCTTTCCAGATACCTATTCCACGCAACAATAGTTTAAGGATGGCTAATGGTAACCGCTTTGTAGTAAATAGTTAAATTTTCCCGCATCAAAATCAACGTATGTATAGCTTTTACACTCCACACTAAATTTTAACATTTTATCTAAATAGACTCAACACGTTGAAGCTCCTTTAAAATGAAACTTACTCTCTGCTGACGAATCGTTCATCATTTGGTTCCCTATAAATATCGATTTTTCATCAAAGAAGATTATTCTACTGGATATTGGAACAGAATCCAGTTATTCTGTATAATAACCGAAGAAATTGTCTGAATTACAAACCTGTTGTGTATTGTTTCCTTGTATTTTGTTGATTCAAATTGGTGGCGATACGAACAAGAAGCTTTCAATATGTGAATACAAAATATGAAAGAGCGATGCAGCCGAAATGAAATAGTCACCTTCTTTGACCCACAACTTTGGTCGAAACATAAATCATTGGTAAACCAAAATATCAAAGAAGCAATTTCGTATCTTGTCGTAAATCATAAAGTACGATTTTACGGAAATTATCATTAAAACAATTTCAGTTTAAAATTATTCAGAAGCTATATTATTATCTAGACTCTGTTACATTTACAAAATATACGGTATGGGAAATAGTTTTTCAGAAAATGCAAGGATCATTTTTAAAAAGCTGTCCACCACCAACCAACAAATTTTGTATTATTTTAACATAAACAACAACTAATTGAGAACGCAAGGGACTATAATTCCAATCATGTATGTAACTCGTTAAATATATAGTTTGGATACTAACATTATATGATGCGCGATGCATATTCATCGTGGTAACAGGAATTGCCATAGGGGTGCCATCAGAATAATATCGAGATAGTTTCCTTATCTATTTCATTCACATATTATCATGGCAGTCTTTCCAGACTGATATTCGGATCTTGAAAATATATAAAAGAGTCTCTGAAATCGATAGATTAGATTCGTATTTTTATTTCAGGGATTACTCTAAAGTGTTGGAAGAGCTCATTTTCAATTTTCAATGATTTGATCAGCTTTTTATGTGAAGGTTGGTTCACGAGTTCGCTAGTTACATCCGACCTCTAAACCAATAATATTAATTTCTCCTCGGGGAAATATCCGACCTCGCGAACCAACCTTTAAAAAGAAAATCTATTTGCCAATTTTGGTTTATGATTTGAAATAAGGAGAACCAACTAAAAATGAAAGATATATTTGTTGTATTATGAAGTTACCACAAATAAATTCTCTGTAACTTTGAAACTATCCCAATTAGCTTTTCTTGTTGTGAAACGGCCCTTACATCGATGGCACTACTATAATTTTGTCGATGTTTTGATATGGCGAACCGAGACCACAACGGCTGCACAAAGTTGAAACATTTTGGCGAAAATAATTGATGCCACAACGTTGCGACACCATTGTGAAGCGTTGAGACTGTGGCTCACAACCTATTGAAATTGTTAAACGGTGTGAACCAGTTGTGAAATCGTTGATTATAGGTTGCTGCGTAACACAGTGAGAAACTTGTCACAGCTTATATACAACTATATTCTCCAGACCAGGCGCAATTTATTATATTGGATAAGGTGGACTATGTGAGTGCTTGGAAAGGTCGGATAAATTTGGTACCGAGAATGTTTTTGTTTTTATTATTAATGAATTAATTATAGAAAATAGAAAAAAAAATCGATACCAAATTTTAGTCGACCTTGCGAAGCACTCACATAGTAAAACTCACGAAAAAGTTTTGCACTCTTTGAAAGGTTTACTAAAATTTTGTGTTCATAATTTTATTTGATTTTTTTGAAGTTTTTGTGGTTTATTTTCGAAAGTTAATATTTGTAACTATTAAATGGTAATTTGTTTTGCCGGTAAATTTTTGATTCTTGCTACACTATTAAAAAATTTCCCGCTAAGCCATTTTCAGCACAGCATTTTAGAAAAATTAATAAGAATAATGCACTTAAGTGAATAAATTTGAAATTGCAAGAAAAATTAAAGTCTCAAGCGACGGGACTGGGCGAGAATTTTACGGACAATGCTCTTGGAAGCATGTTTGATTCGATAGTTCCACTTTTTTAGATGGTTTACTGTGAAATGTTATGATTTCGTATGGAGATTTCATTAACTCTGCCAATCGAATTTAATTTTCCGCAGTGGTATAAGTGTGGGATTTGCATTACTCATACCATAACGTTCTATGATTTCTTTGATGTATTGTCTCTGATCGATTGTGATGGCTCCAGAGTCTTCTTGTCGTGTGTTACCCTTATGTTAGTGATCGATAACGGCTCCCCTAGGTCCTTCATTTTGAAGTTTTTGTTCAATTTTTCTTTAAGCTGATTCTCCTTTTCGATGTTGTTTGATAAAATTAACATGTCATCGACGTATATAGCAACGATTAATATGTAATCGCCTGTTACACAGTAGAAAATGCACTGATCGACTTGTGATTGCTGTAGTCCAAAATCGATTAGAACTTCCGACAGTAACGCTTTATACCATCATCAAATAATTCCGGATGTTCCATGTAAATTTCGGTACCCAATTTACCATGTAGAAACGCTGTAGATCAAAGCGTCCATTTGGCTAACTTTTAAATCAAGCTTTACAGCCATTGCTAATAGATACATAATTGAATTGTACCGCACTACAGGTGAGAAAGTTTCGTTGTAATCTACACTTGCAACGGATGTAAAGCCTTTTGCCACAAGTCTTGCCTTATATCGCACAATATTGCCTGTACAATGCGGTTTGTTCCAAATTTGCACTCTCATCGACGTCAATTGATTCATTCTCCGGTGTCTACCAGTATGTGACTCCACTCGTTTAGTGATTGAAGGATCATTCAATATTTCCTCCCTTGATTCAAAATCGCTGCCTTCGTAGTATTCTTGCAATGATACAACATATTGATTTGTACTTTTCAATTCCAAATCGCTTATCTTATTGCCATTTTCAGTTTCAATAAATGTCACATCTCTGCTTACAACAACACTTTTTGTCAAATGATTATTCAAACGATATACCCTTTGAGTTGTTGCATAGCCAATAAACGTGCATTCAATTGCTTTATCGTCAAGCTTCTTTCTCTTGACATCTGGAACGCGAGCAAATACTTTGCATTTACTTCCTCTGGGCTGTCGTTGTTATTTGTATATATCTATCACTATCCTCACTGCTGACATCAAAGCCTCAGCCTAAAATCTTTTGATAATTTTGAGTCGATTAAAATGCATCTGACTTTATCAAGCAGAGTTCTTCACGAATTTTTCACAAATCTTTTCAAAATTACTGTTAATGTATTCGGTGCCATTATCACTTCTTAAAATTTTCATTATATTTCCTGTATTGTTTTCAGCAAATTGTATAAATTTTAAAATACACTGGAAGACTTGACTTTTCTTTTCCAAACAAAACACAAAACCTTTCCGTGAAAAGTCATCAATAAAGGTTATAATATAACGGCAACCACCGATCGATTGTATATATTCACTGGACCACACACGTATGTGTTCACCAACTCTAACAAATGTTCAGCTGTATTACCTTCATTGTTGAACGGAAAACGACACAATTTGCCTTTAATACGAAGATTGCTATCGAAAATGTGATAAATTTGATAAACACTGTGAATATGTTGGTGATTATCAAGGCGGATTGCGTCCGAATCGATCAGTCATTGATCAGGTCTTTTCGCTGCGGATGATTCTATCTAAATATTATGAGACATTCATCGACAATTTTTGCAGTTAACTCGGGTGTTTGGCAGGGAGATGCTCTGTCCTCGATACTCTTTAATCTCATGTTGGAGTACATCTTTCGTAAAACTGAAACACCTCAGTGCAACATCTTATATCGCCAGTCCAATCAGGTGCTTGCATATGCAGATGACATATGCGCGATTGGACTGAATAGCAACAGAGTGAAAGAAATACTTGATCCGCTTGTAGGGTTTTCAGCTTCAGTTGGACTTCAGATCATTGAGCCCAAAACAAAATACCTGATCTCTGGTTATAGGGACAATGGCACACCAGTATTAGTGGTGGCCACCACATGTTTGAGGGAATGGGGAGGTTCAAATATCTGGGTTCTCTTATCACTCACGATAACAGTATGGGTGAGGATATTAAAGTGCGGCTGGCAGCTGGTAGTCGTGGTTTGTACACTCACAGGCCACTTCTAAAATCTAAACACTTATCAAGTGCCATGAGGCTGAAGCTTTACAAAGCAAGTTGGGCGCTGACGGATGAGTACGAGAGATGGCTCCTTACATTTGAGAGAAGAATCACGCGTGTAATTTACGGCCCAAAACGCGAAATAGATGGTACATACCGAGCTCTGTACAATTTCGAGATCAGAGATCTGATGAAGATCCCCGATATTATACATGAAATAAGATCTCAGCGAGTACGCTGCCTCGGTCACGTTCTGCGTGCTGATCCGGAACGAATTGTGCAGCGATCTCTGAAAGGAGAGCCACCATATGGTAGGCGCAGAGGTCGTTGCAGGCGACGATGGAGCCATCGTCTTGGCCTCTTCAGATTGTCTTACACAGTATGAAGACCATGCTCATGATCGAAACCGTTGGAGCCAAATAGTTGACTCACTAAGGGGCCAGTAATGGCCTCTAATACTGTTTATTATTATTATTATTATTATTATTATTACGTTGAATGTTGATGAGAGCGACAAAATTTATTCATCTCAATAGATATTGATGGTTTGACATATATTACAAATGGATGCGTTCAATGTCAACAGCATCGTATACCTTACGCACACCATATCAGGTCCAATTCATTTTTAATCAGTCTGTTATGCATAACACACAATTTATATTATTCTTATCACAGAGGTTGAATAACCTCGGGCATTTTCATTTCTCATAAACATAATGAATTCGAAAAATTCTCATACAATTATATCGCACAATTATTCATATAATCATATATGTACCTATAAACCTATGTACTGTATCGTACCACATAACCATCATCATCATCATCCACATATAATAACCAAAACAAAAATATAAAAAGCAAAAACAATAAAATTTATAAGAAAAAAATAAAAAACCTAAATTAAATTAAATTAATCTTTAAAATAAGAGAACGAAAACAAAAATGATATAATCATTAAAAAAGTGATAGACCGTTGCGTTGAATTTATAAACAATCAAATCAAAGAAATAAAACAAAAAAAAAAAATTCATCAATTCATTGGGATCCACGAAAAAAAAGCCACGAGAAAAGAAATTGAAAAATTATCTCAAGAAAATTATCTTTTTGTTGAGTTTGAGAATTTTTTTGTTTTTTTTTTTTATCTAATTAAATTTAATGTTTTTGTGTATATTTATAGGTGTATTTGAAATTTAAATTAAATGTGAATTGGTAACTTTTCAATAGATATATTATGTAATTGGTGGTTGATATTTTTAGATGGAATTTCAATATGCGATGACTAACAATTGATATTGAAAAAAAAAAAAAAAAAATTCTATTATTTATAGTTTGATTCACACGAGGTTATGTTCGGCTATTTTTGCGTATACGCCTGATGTATGACAACGTGCGAATAGGGTATGAGAATTTAATAAAATGTAATAGAATTAACCACCTATACTTAATAAAATAGTTAATCAATAAAATTCGTTTCATCTCTTATGTATACGTTATATGATGGATATAAAAATTAACAAACAATTAAAAACTAAATTACTCTTGAATTTATTTCACCCAGGATAAATCCATAAAGTTCTATGAGAAATTGCGACGACCTTGCGTGTTTATGATGTGAATTTACTTTCCTTAGCATTTACCAGCTAAAGCCATGACTAATCTTTGTTTTAATATCGTATATATACCTACGAACATTTTTGATGCTCGATCATAAAATATTTTGTATACTGCACAGTTTTCAGATCCCAGTCATAATAATAATAAAAAAAAAAACATAAGAAGTTCCTTCGCACAATCATAATTCCAGACCCGAAAAATCATATGAATTAAATGTTTTTCTCAGAATCATTTTCTTCTAGACAAAACTACTTTTAATTAACTTTTTGTTGTACCTTTGAAAGTTATAAATATTTTTTTTCGTATAAACCACAAACAATCCAATTATAATTTTCACAGAGATACCAAAAAAGCCTTTTAAAAATATCATTTTTCATTTTATATCATCTCCACCCATTTTTTGTTGTTATGGCAATCTTTATACGAATATGTACGAAATTATCTTATGTGAGATTTGCATCCTTTTTTTATGTCGCTCGATTTATTAGTTTTCTTACGAAACAAATAAAATTTAGATCAAGGTTGTATAAACATACTTGGACGCGCATATACCTATACACTGGTATCCGCCTGCAAAATGCTTTCGTTATACAACCCTGTTTGGTATTTGTATACATATATAGGACCCCGTCTAATATAAAAATTTCGACCATAACTCATTTTTGTTTTTTTTTTGGTCTAAACACAAAAAATATCAAAACGACATAAAAATAAAAAATAAATTTAATAATTCTGTCCCAAAACAATATATGTATATACGCGACGGACCATATACATAAGTGTACGAAGAAGACCATACAAGAAAATTATAGTTTTCAAATTTTTTTTTTTTTTTGATATATGATGTTTTTTTTATGTGTTAGAATGTGAATCCATAGCATAAAATTAAAAAAAAAATTATTAGAATTTGATTAGTTCTCGCATTCTTTGTATGTATGTCTGTGATGTGAGAGATTTTTGATAAATCATTACACATTCAATGATTCCCCGGTGGAACCGCATTAAAGCGCGAATCAACCCATTCAACTAACCTTTATATTTTTATATAACATAATTTTAATTCAAAAAAATATTTTTGATTTGATAAAAAGTTCGCTTACAGTATGTATATGTATATACTTAGATACAAATCATAGTTTCAATCTCACGGATATCAACCAAATGATTTTTGTTCAATAGCCACAGCATTAATCATTTTCAATATTTCTCATTCCAATAATCTTCGATTGTCAAAGTTTTGATTCGTTTTTTTACATTTTATTTGGAGATATTGTGCAAAACTATTGATCGGTGTTTAGTATACTCGTATATAAGGTATATGAATTTACCGGTTGGTTGATGAATATGTAAATGAAGCTTGAATCAAATTAAACTTTAATATGAATATTTCGGCGGAAAATTTAATCCCAGCGATAATCGTATGATTTACTTAATATGGAAGCACCAATGCACATGTGTATAGTCAAAGTGATTTGCAGAATTGCGTTGCTTATTATTTGCTATGGTTGCGATTGTTGTGAAAAAAGAATTTTCCATCGATTACAATTTTTCTCTAAACGTCAGCACTCACGGACGAATAGAAATGGTTTAGCGAATTTGCCACAGCCGTCATTAATAAATGTTTAAAAATCACAGAAATTAACATTCAAAAATAAATCATGAAATCTGTACTTTTATCAATTTTATCATAATTTGGAAGTAATTTATTTTGAACTTTGCAGTTTTTAAAATTCATCGTATGTAAAAATCAAAAACTACTATCCTCTGACTGCAGCAGTATCGGCTGAGAAGAAGGAATACAGTAGCCAACACGATATACAAAAATACAATCAATACAGCAATCAAATATTAAAATTTCTCGCTACTAAAATTTAGTCGACCTTTCTAGGCACTCACATAGTAACATACACGAAAAATTGTCTTGCATTAGAGCTAGACAATTTTTTGTCCGGTTTACTATGTGAGTTGCATGAAACGTCGAGTAAAATTTGGCATGAGCTTCAACAGTTCAATTTTTTATAAATAATTGTTTTCTTGGATAGTGGAATGAGCGTTGTGGGCATTAGTCGGCCTTGATGCAAACACCATCGTTTCAGTGTCGTGGCTTGGATTTTACTTTATCTTTCTGTATGGTTTAGTCCATCTTCAACAGCTGTTTGTTCTGATATATGATTAAAAATTGATCAGAAATTGTTCGAAAAAGTTTTATAAACTTTTTGAGGAACATAGAACATTTGCAAAGATAATTATTGATAATAGCAAATTTTGGCAAAATTTAATTTTAGTATAGCAAACCCTAAACAAAATTGATAGGGCCAGTCAAGAATTTATACTTATAGTTTTGTGATAAATTTAAACTATTTTAAATTGGAACTTTTCTGGTCTAAAGTGAACTACGTTTAGGTTCATAATTAAGTCTAAAATAGTTTATATTTAATTTCTTGGCAACTTTTTATTTCATAGTGCTTCAACCGAAAATCATCAAAATTAAATTCATTAATTTATAAGAAAACTTAGTGGGTCATAGAAGGTCAACTTGGTTTTTTTTAAATGGTAACCCCAACTTCAAAAATGAAAAACACGGAAAATTTTACATGTTCAAAACATGTACTCAATGTTTTGGGATTAACATATCTTCTTGAAGGTTAATTCAAATTAAACACAATTTTTGAATGAAATTTAGAAAAAAGGTGTTAAATATAATAGTTGTATAGAACACAGAAAATTTCTTGAATAACTTGGCTGATAGGGAGCGGTCAATTATAAGAGATAATTCAAATCTCTCGCTAGAGTATCACAACATAATATATCTAGATTTTAAATAGAGTCCCTTCGAGACATGTCACCGTCTGGCTGCCTGGAAATAAGCAAACATTAGTTTGTTCATGTTTTTCAGTTTGTTCGACCATCTAATTTTTTGTTCGACTCTTACGACCAATTCATCTTTAAAAAGTTGTAATTTATGAGTGAGGGATAAAATTGGAAGATCAGTAACAACTATTTAACTATATAGTGGTAATAGATAATAATAATAATAACAGTGTTAAAGGCCATTACTGGCCCCTTACTGAATCAACAATCTGGCTCCAACGGTTTCGATCCTGAGCTTGGTCTTCATACTGTCTTAGACAATCTGAAGAGGCCAAGTCGTTCTCTACATCGTGGAGCCATCGTCGCCTGCAACGACCTCTGCGCCTACCATATGGTGGCTCTCCTTTCAGAGATCGCTGCACAATTCGTTCCGGATCAGCACGCAGAACGTGACCGAGCCAGCGTACTCGCTGAGATCTAACTTCATGTACAACATCGGGGATCTTCATCAGATCTCTGATCTCGAAATTGTACAGAGCTCGGTATGTACCATCTATTTCGCGTTTAGGGCCGTAAATCACACGCATGATTCTTCTCTCAAATGTAAGGAGCCATCTCTCGTACTCATCCGTCAGCGCCCAACTTTCACATCCAAACATAACAACGGGCCTGATCAACGCTTTGTAAAGCTTCAGCTTCACGGCACTTGATAAGTATTTAGATTTTAGCAGTGGCCTTAGAGGATACAAAGAACGACTGCCAGCTGCCAGCCGCACTTTAATATCCTCACCCACACTGTTATCGTGAGTGATAAGAGAACCCAAATATTTGAACCTCCTCACTCCCTCAAACGTGTGGTGGCCACTACTAAAATCTGGTGTGCCATTGTCTCTAAAACCAGAGATCAGGTATTTCGTTTTGGACTCATTGATCTGGAGTCCAACAGAAGCTGAAAACTCTACAAGCGGATCAAGTATTTCTTTCACTCCGTTGTTATTCAGTCCAATCACGCATATGTCATCTGCATATGCAAGCACTTGATTGGACTGGCGATATAAGATGTTACGCTGAGGTGTTTCAGTTTTACGAAAGATGTACTCCAACATGAGATTAAAGAGTATCGGGGACAGAGCATCTCCCTGCCGAACACCCGAGTTAACTGCAAAAATTGTCGATAGCCTGTTCTCAACTTTAACACAGCATTGAGACTGCTATTACCTGCGTGGTAATAGATATATAGTTCAATATTTTGGTCTTGAGCTTATTCGAGATTAACTGTGATTGTTGGAAACTAAATTGTTTTTAATTTCAAGTGTGACAGTTCAAGTTTTACCTTTTTAAATAAAGTATTGAACAATTTTTAATGACATGAGGACAATCTTTTGGAGCCAAATTACCGTCCAATAATAACTTATTTCAGTCGTATTTTTCAATATCTGCGCAGTGGTAAAACACTGGAAAGTTTATTCGGCGTAAGTCATGCAAATTCTTTAACCACGGATTCAGGACGATAGCAAGTTTTTAAGATTTTGCTTATGCAACGTCAGCAAGGTCATCGGGATTGTATGTCTCTGCCCGAATAAAGGTTGGTTTATATTATCCGTACGTTTCCGTACAGACATTCATTCGTATTATTTCGATATGTCGATCGTATATATATATTCGTAACAACGTACAGTCACCGCTCAACTACGTACAGTACAAACGAAAAACAAGAATATAAAAATACAAAATAAATAAAATTAAATATTTAGAATAAAATATTTAATCAATTGATAATGTCAGTATTATAAGAGTAATATTGATAGTAAAAATGAATAAAAATGTTGAAATCATAAAACTTTAATAATCATATCTGAAAATAATTTAAATCTGAAATAAAAATTATCTGAAAGTAACCGACATATCCATACATACATACTTCGACCTATTCAGTTGCATGATCGATTGATCGCAACAAACTAAAATAATTCATGTACAAAAATACAAAATACATCAGCATGGATGGATATTGGATAATGAAACGATACTATGAGTTCGAGTTATTTCGTTTTGTTCGTATTTTTTCGCTTACGTAACATTTCAGACAAATATTCTTTTATACAATATTTGTCTGTACGGTACGTGTCTGAAAGGAAACGTACGGATAATATAAATACTTCCATATAAAATGTATGAAACAATATTTTTTTGTCTGTGCCGGTACGTGTCTGTGCGGAACGGAACGGATAATATAAACCAACCTTAAATTTAAAAGATAGCATCTGAGAACATAATCTCCCATTTGGAAAATGTTATTTTCATTTAAATGAGTATGAATAACCCATTCGATAGAGATGAGTGCAAGTAGCTGTTACTACTAACGATGGTTTAGCTGAAAGCACAACTATCGACAACAGAGAGACAACGCCCTCCGCAAAACCAATTCATCATACCAGAAGAAGTGCTGCTCTACCATCTATTTAAATTTCTTAAATTTTTTATACAGCAATATATGTATGTGTCTTCAGAAATAAACAAAAAAATTGGTCCAAGCACTCCAAACTTCGGGTAATGCGGAATTCTCACTTACAAACAAGTTCAACAAAAGCTCATAAATCAATTGATTTACATTTTTAGTATAGGCTTCATCGCGGCAAAAAAAAAATATTTTCCAAGAAACAAAAGAAGGCAACTGTCTCCAAGAGAAAAATCTAGGCTAGCAGATGAATTGGGAATCTAGAGCACGCTGAAGATGTTGACAAAATGCTGCAAGAATTACGTGTAGGAAATGAAATATTTTGAAGCTGATATTTACTTTAAATTTTAGAAAAAGTGGTGTCGTTTATAAAACGTACAAAAACATTGATGGGAAGCTATTATATCGGTTACTGATTTTAAAGATTTAAAATCGAAATTATGAAAATTCTAGCATACAATTTTTGAGACTTTTAAAATTTTAAAAGTTACATTTTAGAATTTTGTCAGTCACGATTATAAAATTTTAGAAAATAAAATTCAAAATTTAAAATTGGTAAATTATGAATTTCAATTGTGGAAGTTACATTCAACGTAATGGTACGAGTAATTTGTTTACTAGTAAGACGAGGTTAAGGCTATTTAACGCGGCGTAAACTCTTTTAAGATGTTCAAACTTTACAATGACTATATCATCTTTTCAGTAAAATGGAGTATCTTTTGAAGATCAATCAAAGTCATCTTCGAAATAACTATTTATGTTGTATGCTCGTTTATACGGCAGTCCATATTAGCAGCGAATGCGCTAATTGCCACATACAAATATTTACAGAATTATACAAAATTAATCATTAAAAATGTTTTTTGCAAGCGTTAAAATGTTAGTTCGACTGTTGTTGATACATTTTATCCTGTACAGTTTTTTAATCAATATCATGTTCATTATTAATAAAAATAATCAGTTTTTAAAGGCCATTACTCTCCCCTTACTGAGGCAAATAGTTGGCCTAAAACGGTTTCGATCCTGAGCATAGTCTTCATACTGTCTAAGACAATCTGAAGCGGCCAAGTAGCCTGCAACGACCTCTGCGCCTACCATATGGTAGCTCTCCTTTCAGAGATCGTTGCATGCAGAACATGACCGAACCAGCGTACTCGCTGCAATCTTATTTAATGTATTGTATACAATATCGGGGATCTTTATCAGATCTCTGAACTCGGTATGTACCATCTAAAGAGCTCGGTATGTACCTTTCGCGTTTTGAGCTCGGTATGAACCTTTCGCGTTTTGGGCCGTAAATCACACGCATGATTCTTTTCTCAAATGTAAGGAGCTATCTCTCGTACTCATACGTCAGCGCACAACTTTCACATCCAAACATAACAACGGGCCTGATCCACGCTTTATAAAGCTTCAGCTTCGCGGGACTTGATAGGTGTTTAAATTTGATCAGAGGCCTTGGAGGTTACAAAGTACGACTGCCAGCTGCCAGCCACACTTTAATATCCTCATCCACACTGTTATAGTGAGCGATAAGAGAACCCAAATATTGGAACCTCCTATAACCAGAGATGATGTGTTTCGTTTTGGAGTCATTGATCTGGAGTCTGAACTGATGCTGAAAACTGTACAAACCAGATCAAGTATTTCTTTCACTCCGTTGCTATTCAGTCCAATCACGCATAGGTCATCTGCATATGTACACACCTGATTGGACTGGCGATATAATATGTTGCACTGAGGTGTTTCAGTTTTAGGAGAGATGAACTCTAACATGAGATTGATCACAAAAGTCGGCATGATTTCTGCCAGATCTAGCATTAAAGTCGCCAATTACCATTCTAACATCGTGTCCGGGTTTGGCGGTATCCATTTTTATTTTGGTTGATTTTATAAATAGTTGATTTTTTTGCGAATGCAGGTCATCAACCCAGCTATAACCAACCGTTTAATCGCCTCTTACGACAAGCAAAGGATGCTGTGGTGGTATTCTTGAGAAACTTTAGATTTACGAGACATGTGACTGCCCCGACCATATGGGCCAATTGCTGATTATTGTTGGCCTTAAAATTCAGAGACGATGCACCAACGAAGCCACAATATCTGCGGGAGAAACATTATCTCTTGCTCCCCGGAATGTAGTTAAACACAATTTATAAATTTTATTGAAATAAATTAAAGCATGATATAGCACTGTATATGATGATAATTATAAATTTATATCAGTTGTTGTGGGACAAAACGGACATTTGGGTGACAGTAAATGTAATTGTATTTAAAAATAACCGATTTGGAAAAGCATTAATTATCAATGGCAATCGGTTATTTCTTCCCGTACCAGATAATCTGACTGGTAGTAATATAGTTGCCTGATATGTAACCATTGGCGATGAGCCTTTCCACTTATGATGAACCTTATGCGGCCTCTATCAGGAAGAAATTCATTAGTTCTTTCTAAAGATAAAATTGTTTTCAATTATCGGCTGTCTAGAACCAGGAGCGTGGTTAAGAACGCTTTTGGGGTTTTTGCACAATCGGCTAAAAGATATGCAAGCGGACTATAACACACAGAAGCTAGTGGATTCCAAAATCAAAGGAACTATCAGGTATAGATGGCGTAATATACCTTGTTCTAGGATGGAGAATGTGTCACGTGTCGAGTCAAATCGTGCTGAATTCAAAATACAACGCAGATTCAGTATATATTCAGTATTCAGAATACAATGTAAATGGAATTTTTTTAAATTGTTTTGTAATGGCAGCATTGCAAACCAACACATTTCATTAAATTATATAACCAGCATGGGGAATTGGCCTAGTGATACTTCAATAAAAAAACGCATCAATTGTCCTATACATGTTTTTGGGTGATGTGGAAATGGATCAATTTTGGTTTCCTGTATTGTACTCGAATCATATAAGAATCTATCTTTCCTATTTCAGTAAAAGCCATCATCACTATATACACCCGCACCAGATAGTTAACATTAATTTAACATATCACCCAATAAGAGGTAGGATAAGTGATACATTTTTTTATTTTGGTGTGCCCGATAGACAAAGAAAACAAACAAACCCAAAAATGGGGCGTCATGAACTGCATCACAGAACTAGGTTAGATATTTTGTCGCCATTTACAATTTACAATAGTTTTGAATTAAAATTCTATTTGGTGGAGCAGGAGCAATGAGCCTTGGCTAAAAACTGCTATGCTTGGCTCAAATCTGCTAATTAAAAATAATTACTTACTTTACATTCACATTTTCATTACGAAAATACATCTCTCTTATTAGCCAAGTGGTTTCTTTGGTCTGTTGTCCGTTTTCACTTTTTAGTTGTGGGCATCCAAGTGGTCTTCTTTATGTTCACCGAATATTGCGCTAATGCATCGTATACTACAGTGGGTGCTAAAAACAAAACCAATAATCGCATAACTTTTATTTTCAAGGCATGTATTGTATGAGGTATATATATCACATAAAATTGTTTAATCCCAATCGATAAGTCTTATACGACACAATTTGGTTGTTAGTTTTTTTATGGGTAGCGTTGACCTTTCATTATGGCAGTATCTAGACTACATTACCTGAATCTAGAATTAAGTAAGATATAGTCAAGATAATCAACCAACATTTACGCATTGATGTTATTACTTTGACAACGTTTTAACATTGACAATGACATTTCGCCAAGATATAGCAAAACAACAATTGAAAAAGAGCAAAATGGACATAATGAGCGATAATTTGAGCATGTTTGATTTTGTTTCTGTTTGATCTCGCTGCTGCTGATTTTTAAATAAAACTGCTAGTTTCGATTTCGATTGTGATTAAATTTTATTTGATGTATGTATATTAATAAAACTATTTTTTATTTCTTATTTTATTTTATTTTTATTTTTCTTCCTTTTTGTGATAATATTTTTTTGTTTTTATTTTTTATTTATTTTTTTTTTTTTTTTAATTTAAAATTAAAAAATAAAAACAAAACAATATTATCACAAAAAGGAAGAAAAATAAAAATAAAATAAAATAAGAAATAAAAAATAGTTTTATTAATAGCCGTGTTTCTTGACGTATGATCTGATCCGGATCAGATCATATCTGCTTCCCTTTCATTTGTATAGCCGCGTTTCATGAAATCAACACAAAAATTGTACTATTTTTTGTTTTTGTATCAAAATTTTGAACCAAAATGCTACTAGGATCAATATAATAACCTAAAAACAAAAAATAATACAATTTTTGTGTTGATTTCATGAAACGCGGCTATACAAATGAAAGGGAAGCATATATGATCTGATCCGGATCAGATCATACGTCAAGAAACACGGCTAATATACATCAATTAAACAGTGATAAAAGTACACAAAATAATAAAAAATGGATATCCATAACCCAAATTAAATTTTAGTTTGTTTGGTTAAATTAATTGCCTATATATCTGACTAGCAAATGGTTTACTTGCTAAGACGATGGAGCATCTACCCTTTAGTGTGTTAAAAGGCAAGCCATTATCTCCCGATACAATTACCCTAAAAAATTTGAATAATATAGTAGTGTGCGGTCCACAATATTTAAATCTAGTTGGATACTCGAAACAACATTAAATGTATAGCAAAAAATAACCAATTTTTTAATCATTAATCCGTTTTTTGAGCTAAATATAAACTGGCAACCACATAAATGGTACAAAGTAGAAAAATGAAAAAGAAAATGTAATTATTTAATTGGGATATGCAAAGCTGTTGGATATGAAAATTATCTGGAAATTACAATCTCTAAATAGCATAGGTATATATAGCTGGCTGATGTTAAGTTGAGATTTTCCAATTTGACGATCCACGCGGTTCTATATAGTGAAATTCACCATACGGAAACCATGAAATAAAAATCGACACAATCAAATCGAATTGGTAAGTTAATTGAATTTCATACCCCCCAAAAAAATATATACATATTCGAAAAGTGCAATAAACTATATATACCGCACAAAATACCGATCTCGGAATTTTATGATCCATATGGTGAATACATACGTTTGATCTTCCATAAATTGTACAAAATGAAAAAAAAAAAAAATTAAAAATATTTTCACATTGAGCTAAATCAAATTATAAACAAAAATCAATTGCTTCTATTATTATATTTGATATATAATTATATATTATTGATTCAATTGTATTCAATTTTTTTTTTCGATTATTAATTTTAACTGTTTCACCATCGAAAATCGCCTATCAATCGATCGATATATATACACATGAATGATATACAATATTGGAAATTTAGATTATTGATTTCTCACGAACCGTATATATGTATGTACATATGTATGTACATTCAAACATTACAATAAAAATTAGAACTTTCAATCATACTTATACATACATATTTATCACATACCGAGTCCGAGTCGAGAGATATTGAGATACAGATCCACATAATCTTGAACCAATTATAATGATTTTTCTCACACTGAATATTCTATTATTCTTACAAATTATCTAGCATTTTATTTGGTTTTTGGATCTTTTATGTACAATTTCTTAAACAATCAATCTTTATTTGTTACAACTATAAGACACAAAAACAAAAAATTATAAATAATAATAATAATAATAAAAAATTGATTATAATTTAATATCGATCGATGAATGAAAAAAAAAAAAAAACACAACAACCAAATTAAGTTTGAAGATCAACAATGGCGCAAAGCAAAAATAATTTAGAAGATTCGTACGTATACGTATATATATAGTACAACAAAAATTAGGAATCATTTTAATTTCTATTAAATTGATAAAAAAAAAAAAACAACACGATCATTATTGGGAATTAGACGTGCGATCCAAAAGATTATTTGAATAGATCGACTAATTGTGGTGAGAAAAAATGAATATTTAATAGGGCGCTCTGCGCTGGGTGGTGTAAGGTGGGAATTTATTATTATATTTATATACATTTTTGTACGTAACTTAAATTTCTTAGAATATCGCATAGATCTTCAAAACAATTTTTAATTAA
This sequence comes from Tipula unca, assembly GCA_951394425.1. Classification (NCBI taxonomy): domain Eukaryota; kingdom Metazoa; phylum Arthropoda; class Insecta; order Diptera; family Tipulidae; genus Tipula; species Tipula unca. The sequence goes on from OX596380.1 coordinate 58,900,192, forward strand.
CTCGCTATATAATTGATGTGCCCATTCGATCTGTATTATACACTCCTATGAAAAATCAAAATATCATCTTTTATAATTCGTCACGCGTCCTTTTGAAATTCTTTCGAGCTATATACATATGTATCTATAAAAAAAATATATATTTATCCACTGGTAGACGGTAATTATTCATTCCTTTTCATCCTCCTTATATGTATATATATTTTCCCTATAAATACCGTCGAAGGAACAAATACAAAAAAATACACTTTTTCATGTCGTTTCATCTTATTGTTCAACAAACAATAAGATTATGAAAAATGAGACAAATAACTACAAAAAAAAAAAATCTACTATTAATGATAATGATCGGTTATCATCATCGAAATCATTATGATTTTGATCTGTGTAGAACACGAAAATTAATTGTAATACAACGAAACTTGAAAAACTAAACTACAAAAAAAAAAAAAAAAAATGATTAATAGTTTTGCATGTCGTCGGTGGTATTCATTATGATGATCATTATAAAGTATTTTTTTTTTGTTTTCTCTTTGATCCCTCTGCTCAATTTTTGGTTTCGTTTGGTTCGAGAAAAAAAACGACAATTTTTTTTTTTTTTTTTTTAATTAAAATGATCTTAAAGATCATCAAATATAATGAATTGTCAGAGAAGGATTTTGGGGTACACCTCCTGGAGAGAGAATTTCGATGAATTTTTTTTTTCATATTTAGCGTATATGGGAAAGAATTATGAATTTGATATATGCGGTTTGATTGGATAACAACAGCGCGCTGTATAGTATAAACATGCGCGCGAATGATGGTGACGAAATGAATAATTTTGCAGATTAAATCAGAAATTTGCACTCATGACGGATGTAAAGTGTCGTAGCTATAAGTTTTTGGAGGATTAACCAAGCATCAATCTGAATATTTATTTATTTATCGTCGCTCGAGTTCTATCTTGAAATCAAAGTTAAAGAATGTTCAGTTTCAAGTTCAAAAAAGTGTACATAGTAATAATAATAATAAACAGTATTAAAGGCCATTACTGGCCCCTTACTGAGTCAACAACCCGGCTCCAACGGTTTCGATCCTGAGCATGGTCTTCATACTGTCTAAGACAATCTGAAGAGGCCAAGTCGTTCTCTACATCGTGGAGCCATCGTCGCCGGCAACGACCTCTGCGCCTACCATATGGTGGCTCTCCTTTCAGAGATCGCTGCACAATTCGTTCCGGATCAGCACGCAGAACGTGACCGAGCCAGCGTACTCGCTGAGATCTTATTTCATGTACAATATCGGGGATCTTCATCAGATCTCTGATCTCGATATTGTACAGAGCTCGGTAGGTACCATCTATTTCGCGTTTTGGGCCGTAGATCACACGCATGACTCTTCTCTCAAATGTTAGGAGCCATCTCTCGTATTCATCCGTCAGCGCCCAACTTTCACATCCAAACATAACAACGGGCCTGATCAACGCTTTGTAAAGCTTCAGCTTCACGGTACTTGATAAGTGTTTAGATTTTAGCAGTGGCCTTAGAGGATACAAAGAACGACTGCCAGCTGCCAGCCGCACTTTAATATCCTCACCCACACTATTATCGTGAGTGATAAGAGAACCCAAATATTTGAACCTCCTCACTCCCTCAAACGTGTGGTGGCCACTACTAAAATCTGGTGTACCACTGTCCCTAAAACCAGAGATCAGGTATTTCGTTTTGGACTCATTGATCTGAAGTCCAACTGAAGCTGAAAACTCTACAAGCGGATCAAGTATTTCTTTCGTACATAGTAAAATGTTCAATAATGTTGTAACTCCAACAATTTTTATTTTCTGTGTGCCATTGAACATTTTTCATATGGTCCTTTCAACTTTTTATTGATGTATTCTATTTTCTTCTTATGTTGCATTTGCACCAATCATTATTTGTGCCAATCGGAGTTTTAACGCGGTCCTAAAGGATTTTTTTCTAAGATTTAACAGGATATTAAAAATTCATTCATTTTTTATTGAAGAGTTGATTTTACCATTGGCACAAGTATTCATTAATGCCCATACACCATAATGGCATACTTACATTTGCATAGACATAATTACGATTACCTGTCATTGCCCATCAAAAGTTCACTCACACTTTTTAAGTGACAAAGTACGACACCACACAAATTAGTAAATTTCAAAGACTCCAAAGAAACATCTATGCTTGAAAAAATATTTAAAAGCATCGAAGCGCTAAATACACGGCTTATAAGACAAAAGAGATCCATAGATGCTTTGAACAGGCGACTAGATAGCCGAGAAACAGTGGATGAAATAACATGATAAATAAAACATTAAGAATTGTAATCTGGAATGCAAATGGAATAATCCTACATATTCCAGAGTTACAAATCGTTTTAAATACTGAAAAAATTGTTATATGTTTAATATCAGAAAGCCATCTTACTAAAACCTCATTTACCAAAATACGTGGTTACGTTTCTTATCACGCTTATCCAGGAGAAAGAGCAAAAGGAGGATCAACAATATTTGTGAAAGAAAATATTCAACTTCATGAGGGAATAAAAATTGAAGAAGAAAGTATGCAGGTAGCTACTATCAGCATTCAACTTAACAACAACAAAATATTCAATGTCTGGCTCAATTTATTGTCCTCCAAGACATAATTTAAATAAAGAGGATTATAAAGAGTTATTGAAGCAGCTAGGATTTAATTTTATCATTGGAGGTGATTTTAATGCAAAAAAACACTTTCTAGGGGTAAAGAATAACAACTCCAAAGGGTACAGATCTATACGCCGCAGGTCGAGCTGACAATTGTGAATTTCTTTCAAGAGGAAAACCAGCGGACTGGCCTACTGACACAAGGAAAACTCCGGATCTAATTGATTTCTACATTGCAAGAGGAATATCCGGAAACCACATTTTTCTAGAAAATAGTTAAATCTCCTCATCATTATGACTGTGAGTCCCACGATTGTTAACAAGGAAAATCCACCTAGACTAACAAATAACAAAACCAATTGGGAATTATTTAGGAAATTGGTTGAAGGCAACAACGATCTTCTTGTACCAATCAAGCCGGTTCTATTAGAAAATGAAGATGAACTAATAATCAATAATATACAACATGGAATAGCAACCCTGTAATCCAAAACAAAGAGCGTAATAATTTCACTAGTCCAGTCCAGATCAGGGAGTTGGTTAATGAAAAACGGAAAGCAAGGAAAACATGGCAGAGAAACCGAGCACCACAATGCAATAAGCTTAAGCAAAGAATTAGAGTACTAAAAATGAATCGGTCACCCGTTATCTTCGTATTCTTACAGACGATAAAGAACCTGAGTATTTTCTATGAAAAGCTACAAACGCATTAAAAAGACCAAATTATCAAATACCGCCAGTAAAAAATGATAAGGGATATTGGGTAACAACAGCACTGTTCGCATCTCATCTTGAAGTAACGTTCTAACCATATTCTAGACAATCAGCAAATGAAAATATAAAACCAAAGCACAAGGAGGTTTATACAGGTAAATACCACCCGTAACTCTACGAGAGTTGAAAGATGAAATTAACCACGAACAATTCTGCTGGCTATGATTTAATTACATGTGAAATAGTGAAGGCACTTCCTGAGAAAGGGGTACGAAAACTTCTTGATATAATCAACGCTTCAGTTCGACTGAAATATGTACCTTTGCAATGGAAAGTAGCAGTAATAATTATGATACCAAAGCCGAACAACCCATCTATCAATCATAAAAAGTCATACAGGCCAATTTTTTCCGCTTCCAGTACTTTCGAAAATTTTTGAGAACCTGTTATACAAACGGATGAAACCTATAATACTTGAGAGAAAGCTAATACCACCACATCAGTTCGGATTTAGAGAAAGCTACTTCACCATAGAGCAAATTCACAGGATTACAAGTATTATTGAAGATGCACTTAAAAATAATAAAATATGCAAACAATATTTCTGGATGTAGCACAGGCCTTCGATAAAGTATGGCATCCTGGATTGGAATATATAAACTGCATTGAGATTTGCTAAAATAATACTTTCAGATATTGAAATTTTATATTTATAACAGATATTTTCGCGTTAGATGTGAAGAAGAATTTTCCGAGCTAAAGAGGGTACCTGCAGGGGCTCCCCAAGGTAGCGTGCTGGGCCAGTCTTGTATTTACTTTACACAAGAGACTTACCAAACACAAGTGGGACAACAATAGCAACATCCGCGGACGATACTGTTCAAAGAAAGAAACCGCTGGAATTGGGAAGACCACATACATTGTATTTCGTATTATTTTTTAAAATAAATTATAGGCTATAACTTTAGACCAAATATTCTCAATGAGATTCAGCATCGGAGAGTAGAGTCCTAGCCGCAAAAAAGAAGCTGTTGTAGCATCGATTACTCTTTCTAGCTTTGAATGGCAAGGTGCGTTGGCTGCAACAATAACCAAATTTTCCAGTTGATTTCCTTTATCTTGTCCCTTTGTCATTAAAATAACTAGCCAATGCCAATTGGACATTAAATGATCGCCTTCTGCGTTCCATGTATACGGTTCCTCCAGTTGAAATCGCTCCAATTAAATGAATGTTAGGACCTCTTGATACTGGAAGGTGTTGTACTGCTCTGTTCCCAACTCTTGTACGGCCTGTCGTTCGACGAAAAAACAAATTAAAATTTGTTTCATCCATGAAAACGACTTGTTTCCCCTGCTATATATACTGGTTTTGTTTTGTTCGCCTCAGAATTCATTGTAACAGGTTAACGTGTACACCTTTTGTAGTGAACAGTCTGCCTTCTAAGTAATTACCTACGGTTGATACAGATAACAATTTAATTGCTTTATTGTTATGGTACAGTCTTCTTGTATCCACGAAACCATCAAAGCAATTTGATCACCAGAAAGAATTGTTGAATTTGTACCACCTTTTGGCAACATTTTGTCAATCCCAGATTGGATCCAATAATGCGCGGTTTTATATTTAGTTTCTAGCGTTGCAGTTGCAGCCAAAACTATCCAATCATCACCTTTCACGGTCTTTTCCGCTATTATTTTAAAAAAATTTTCTTTCAATTACTTCCTTTCCAATCATTATTGTTCTGTAGATAGGCCAAGCAAAATTTTGGTTTTGAACTATTTACATATAGACTATTTATCGAGTTAATTAAACATAACGCAATTATAGCAACAAAATAAATCGACTGTTCTAACCGTTTAAACTTAAATATTAATTTTCGCGGAACTCAAAGTTGTCGCTTGCACCAAGATAGAACGAATGCGACAAAATATTACATATTTTACCACTACTTTGAGTAGTAAAATTCATATTAGTGAGGATCAAACAGTTGGTGGTTCCACTGAAATCCCAAATTTGATTTTTTTCGATACTATTTTCTGGTCATTGCTTAAAACAAATCTTTATAGCTGTCTAAAGAATTGTAAGTAACATAATTACTACTAGTTGAACTGAACTTAACATTAGTTTCTTCCTCCACACATTTATAATGTATTATTTGTCAGCTCTTACCATACTAGCTCGAACCTTACTTAAATCTTTCTTACTACTTACTTGGAATTATAGATTTTCGACAGAATGAGAATATTTAAAAACCATAACTTTTATTCTCTAATCAGGGTTTATAGATTTTACTTAGAAGTCTAATGTGTTGGAATTTTATTTGAAAATAAACCGACTATGTATATGCATCATTAATGTAATAGTGATAGGATAACTATCGCTTAATCTACCAATAAATATAATTTCGGAAGATCAGTAAATTCCCTATTATTTTACTGCATGAAGAACGCAAATAGAATAGCATTCCGGATGAAGGTTGCAAATTTTAAGGCATCCAATGAGTGACTGCGGAGTATTAGAAAATTGCAAATTGTTTTAACAAACCTACTTGAATTGGTTCGTAATATGGTATAAGGCTGCAGGACTACCTCGTTGTATTAAAAACAATTTTATACAGATAGTCTAGGTGTACATGAGTGCTTCTTAGATACCACTGCATTTCAATCGAGTTTGAAGTTGCCAAAATGTCAGTTAGCGAATTTGCCACCTAATACAATATCCAAACTTTCACCTATATATAAATGCTACTATGAAGACAAACTATAACAGGAAGCTGATGTTACTGAATTTGGTCTAGAAATGAAAAATTGCGACAGGGTTTTACAAAAAAATTACAATTTTTGACGCAATTCCAATATCTTTTTTTTTTCAATTCGAATCAAGTAGAGGCTTAGAATTTTAAACAAAAAATATACAAAAAGATCACCCCAGACGAATAGCTGATCCACTTGGATGGATCGCCCTAGAAACTGCATATTATTTAAATTGCTTTTCAACAGTTTTGGCCCCGATTGAAATTGTTTGGAACGATGAACTCCTGAATGATATGTAGGGAAAATGGGTCAATCTTCCAACTACACACTATACCACAACTTGTACTTGAAATAGTGACGACTCGATTAATATCAGCAAAACCAAGAGTAGCTTCAATAAAGCCACTTTCATGTGGGAGTGCAGATCTTTCATGGTTGGTGAGATACCAAAGTTTTCAGCAAACAATTCTTGACAAGCTTTTGCATTTGGACTACCTCCCGAATATAGTACACTTTAACCCTTCAAATCCTTTAATCCTTTTGCGCAACGTCCAAGAAAATGTTTTGTCTCTAGCCGAACTGCCGAAATAATAGAGACGAGTGAGCTATTTAGATCTATTTGATCAATGATAGGCTAGTCTGCAGTGAAATCGTAAATCAGCCCATTAAAATTTGATTTCAATTATTCAATAAGAAAGAAGCTTTAATCAGAATTTTATTTTTATTCTATCAAAATTGTTTGAACACTGATTTTTCATGCAGTACGAGCTTTTGGCTATGGTTATTTGAAGTTTGTAATAAACTTTTTTCTATGACCAATAATTATTAACATTAAGAGGTTACATTTTAATGAGCTTTAATAGATCCATTTGCTCAATAAATGGTGGTCTGCACTGAAATGGCAATAGCGCTAGTGAAGAATTGTGAAAAGCTTACGATACACGTATGTATATGCATAATAGGCGTGATGGAGAAAGTTTTTCAATTATGTTTATTTTTTTAAAGTTTTCTTTTAAAATATTTGTTTATCAATTTTCCATGCCGTGTGAGCTTTCTCTTCTGCCTATTTGAAGTTTGATGTAATTCTTTTCCTGTGACTAATTATTAATAACATTTAGTTAAAATCGAGCTTTTTGTTAAAAATTACATTTTAGTGAACGTTAATAGATCTATTTACTCAATGAAGGATCGGTCTGCACTGATATGGTAAATAAGTCCATTAATGAATTGCCTTCTTCAGAAACTGTTTGCCATTATTTTTTTTTCCCAAAATTGACATTTAAAATATTTGGATATCAATTTTTCATGTAGTACGAGGTGATTTCAGGATTGTGATAAACTTTTCTCTATACGACAAACAATTAATGTCATTAAGCAAAAACTGAGCTTTTTGATTTAAAAAAATACATTTATGTGGTTTTATAGATCCGTCTGCTCAATAAATGGCTATACCCTGCAGTAATATAGCACATCAGTCCACGATTTCGGTTCAAATCCACTTGTACGAGCATTTAGACAAATCGAACGGTTCCTAATTTCATCCTCCCTCTTGTGTCAGTCCACAAGTGGGAGGATGAAATTATAATTTGGATATGTTGTGTTATGTTAATTTAAATCATTTGTTGCACATTTGATAACATAACTAAACAACACGGGTCGCTTTGCCAACTGATATTCTCACGGTGGGATTTTTAGTGGTGTGGCGCAATTTTAGTGTGAAGAAATGGTGTCATCTAAACAAAGTTAAGTGGGCGCACTGGATCTGATTTAACAACAAAAGAAAATAATTTTACTTTTGAATGATTTAGAGAGTTAAACATTTAAATTGAGTTGTATCTCGATTTATGATAAATTTAAGTATTAGTTTCTGAATTTGAACAGTGGAGTTTACATATTGGGACACCAAATAGAAAACAATCAGAGTATGAGTTTTAACCTGAGTTTTCGAAACATTTTCACTAAAACTTTCAAGCATTTTGTACATACCGTACATTTCTAGTATAGAGGTATACATGTTTGCTATACATGACATATTGTGCATTTGTTGGCCAAACAGGAATAAATGGAGAGCAAATCCTAGTGATTCGTGTATCGTTCCTCGTAATCTTTATGTAACAGCGTCGAGGTGGTAACACTGCCCTAACAAAAAGTGTTTAACCCCACACTTTTTTAACAATCATTTTATTACGTGAGAAACTAACTGTCGCTCATTATTGGTCTTTATATACTTTCTGGAAATGAAACATTAAAAGATGTTTTTCTCTAAAAGTTTTATGACCTCAGTTGCGGCGTCGGATTATCACAAATTTTGAATACTGATCGAACTATATCAAAACAGAAGTGTGTCCCAGACGAGTTTTGGGATATGGCCCTAATAGATCCAACAGTCTGTGATATAAAGGTAATCAGTAACAAACAAAGAGGCATTCATAAAATTCAGTTAGAAGCTTCAATGAATTTGGAAATTTTACATGATACTATAAATTGTCGAATTTCTTTCATATTGCTTGACCAAAAGATGTACCTTTAGATGTCCTATCAACTTAGTCGAACAAGTTCTGGTCCAATCAACTTCCAGTCATGTATATATGAGTTCCTTTTTATATTGTTAATTTAACAACATGTTGAATTTCTCCAGGCTACGAAAATAAATAGACTGTAGATCAATATGAATGAGAAAATCTAAATCACAGAAATAATTTGTTCCACACTTTTTACCATTCTCTGCAACTCATCCATAAAGGATGAGATTTTAAATGTCGAAGAATACATTGTACTCTTGTACTATCAAGAGACAATAATTCGTGCTCATTTAGTTTAAATCAAGTTGTGGTGGACTGTAAATATAAATTCGTGTCTCTAATTGTGACAGCAAAATAAAAATAACAACAACCGTTTTCATGCACACATATGTTTCCCGGAGAAAGCAGACCATTACAAAATTTATTTTGAAAGCAGGTCATTACGATCGAGCGGGTGTAGATAGGCCATTTTATTCCCTTCCTCTCTAGTAGTTGATAGTCCTAGCAAATTTCTTTCAAATCCTGTTTTTACGATTTTTCGCATCTTTCTTCCGCCTCCCTTAAGTTAAAAAACACTAACCTGAACGGCCAGTTTACCTACAATAGTTATAGGAGCGTTTGAGAATTTTTGCATTTTAATTTGATACTGAAAAGCTTAACGGAAGTTAATTGTTCTCCTTGTCTTTCTTCGATACTTTCATAGGATTTTATGTCTAAACCTGGCCGGTGCATTTTTTCATTATTCTTCTTGCCGTATAGAGGCTAGAAACATGTAGCATTTATTATATCGCTTATTTGGTGTATTTTATATGTAGATCTTCTGAGCTGTAGATTTGTGTGTTTTTGATCTGAGTGGGCCCAACAATAAAAACCATTTCATTGGAGAGGAATTATATATTCATGCAACCGTAAACAAATGATCGAACTAATCCAAAGTTTCATAATGATGATTATGAAAAAAAATTGGCAGTTTTATTCAGCTGGGCGCATTTAATGTATCGCAGGTGACAATAACCACTCCAAACCTCTGCAATAAATAAGTGCTCGAAATTACCGACACTTAAATGCAAACAGTTTCACGAAGTAATTAACGAAACAAATCTAAATTACTTATCTTCCTTACACCCTTAGAGATTTTCCAAGTAAAGTAAATAGGAAAGTAAATAGAATTTGTAGAATATTGCTATATAAGACTCATCATCCTATATAGTCGTATGTATTGAAAAGTCGAACACAGTCAATTTTGTATATGTATTAGAAGCCCTGAAAACTTTAATAATCCTTTTCTTATAATAATCTGCAGTCAGTCCAATAAAAATTAACAACACTACGGATATGGCAGCACAAAAAATCTTCTGTATATGAATCAAAAAATTAAAAAATCTTCTAGAACTAAAAAATTAAAAATTACAGTATTATCGAACCCACTAATTACGCAATCAGAAAGGATAAGTGAATAGACTATATACTGCACTCTCTAACTACTATAGTAAACTACTTGAAGAAGGTATTCACATACTAAACGAACAAACTAATAACTGCGAACTGTCAGAGTAGGCCGGAAATATAAAAATACAATTCGACAGCCAAAACCAAAACGCAAACAGTTGTTCAAAGTTACTTGTTCCAAAGAAAATACCAAAACATTCAATGCCCTCCGTATATAGAGAGATACATAGAGATTAAAACAGTTAAAAAATGAAACAACCACATGGAGGTAAAAGTATCATGCGAAACTGGAAACAGGTCCCAGTGAATTAGCATAAGATCTATTAAGGCAACCGAAATATTATAGACTACACAGACTTCTTACTAGATTCGTTTAAAGAAAAATTTAACAACAAAGCCAGTGGCAGTACAAAAACTTTTAAACTGTTTTAAACGAGCCCTCTGTTTCCTTATTCACATTTTTAAGGATGCCGATGCGAATGTATCGTCCGAGCATATTGTTGGAATTCAGTTCGTCGTATACTTGCCGTGTGGTTGAAGCAGCACAACCTAATATATTCTGCTTGTGTCACATAGATCAGAAGACGAATCTTTACCGCGCAACTTATATACATAACGATCATGAAATTAGAGCGACTGGGCGTTGCAGATCATGATTCCGTCACAGTTCACTGTTTAAAATTTCCTTTCTTGAGGTAATTTTATTAGTTATAAACACTTAATACTCATCGAATTTCACAACTGACTAATTTATGGTTTGAGTCACGAATTCAAATAAAAAGAATAAATATTTACAATATTCAAAATATAAAAAATAAAAAATTAAAATTATCGTCTGTCAATTTCATTATATATTCGACCTGTTAATCTTATAATCATTTCACAAAAAAAATAAAAAAATTAAAAAATCTATATAGAGAACATTCGGTTCATATCAGCTTTTACCATTTTGATCAATCAACATGTCCCAGATTTAAGAAAAAAAAAATCAATAAGACCAGCATAAAATATCAATCACTACCAAATAAAGTATTTTCCAATCGCGTTTCAAATTTTTTTAATTTTTTTTTTTTTTTATAATGTTACAACAGACAGTGACCATTTCGAATAAACAGACAAAAAATAAAAATAAATTAATTTTATTTTATCCCAATTAATTTTTCGTAAATTATGTTATTTTCCACGCACACATTTTTCCATCTTTGTTTAAACTTATTCCCATCAACACCTTATGATTTTTTTTAATTTTTACAATTTTTTGTACAGTGGAAAATCAAAATCGTTGTTTTTTTATTTTGTGTTCATTCCACACAACAACATCATCGCATATATAGCACACCAACACCATACTAAAAAAAAAAGCAATAATTATCATCATTATCGTCATGAAGATCATCATCATGATGTACATTACTGACTATCTATATACATATACGCGTACGTATGTATACATACACACATTCCAATTTGTCAATCATTCAATTACAAATGTAAAATATCGATTATCACATAATATAAGTCAGAAGAAGTTAAGAGAAAAAAAACATTCTGGTACTTTTTTTTTTATCATTTTTCGATTTGTTTACATTTTCCATATAGTGGAAAAAAACAAAAAATGCTGGAAAATTAGTTTGCTCATCAAATTAAATTTTATGTGTCCATTTCTAAATATCGAAATTATATTCAACATCTTACATAAATTTTTTGTTTTTGGTTTAGACGTGTTGTTGGCAAATCTACCTTTTGGCCAAACGCGATTTGATTCATAAATAATGACGTTGGTGTTTCGCAAACAAAAATAATTTTGTTTAGATCAAGCCGAGTGTTATTGAAATGTATAATTGCCATGAAATTTCAAACTTGCTGAAAACTGTCCAGAAATTTTGTTAATCAAAACGGCCGTTGGCTTTGTATATATAGAGGCTAAATATATTTGATGTGATTTTTTAAAGGATATTTAAATATTTTTGCTGACAAAGAATGTACGACCTCTTAAAAGGGGGTTACTAACTGCACAAATTTAAATCATGGTTTGGATGGTAACTGATTTGCGTTCAAAGATCTGGAAGAGAACAGTTGGGATTTATAGCTTTCACAAATCTTAAGTTGGGTTCAATAAAGAACCGGTACTGTTACCGGTTCGGGACCAACATACTTAATTCATGATCCAGCTTTTTTTTTACCTTATTGTCACAATGACCAGGCACCCACACATGGCCCTTACTGTATAGTATTGGAGCAATGAAAATTAATGTATAGTCCTTGCAATCTTTGACCGCAGTTTGGCCATCTCGATTAGTCAGGGTAAATACTTTGAAAAACCACACAGTTTTTACCCAGAGTAATCGAGAAGCCCATAATAAGGATAGCAGAATCCAAACCCGACACTGGCTTCTGAACGAGACTCATCCGCCAAAAAACTATCGATTCAGTCTATAGAAATTCTGAGAGAGTCACAATTATCTCGAGAGTTAATTATCTTGGGAGTGAATTTCAACTTTCGGAATATATGATTTATACTTATTAAGAATCTGTCTATGGCCCGTAAATGTATCGAAAGCAACTCATCCCCAACGCGCTTTTGTCAAAGTGAAAGGTGAAATTTTCAGAAGTATCGTGTAAAATAAAATCTCTTCCAAAAGAGACAGAAGAAGAAGACAACAAACTTCCATCATATTAAGGGCATTTTAAACTGTCAAAACGAGATCATTTGGTTAGCTTTGCACGATATACTTGATCTCTACAATTTAACAAGTAATTCATCAATGACCCAGAGCCACAACAGGGATGAGAGTACTCCTTCATGTGAGCAGCCCTAGGACCTTTTATGCGAGACTTGACCATAGATTCGATGAATTTAACTTAACAAAGGTTTAGTCAATATCAAAATGGTACAGGCGGTCGTAATCGTGGAAAACGACATAAAACCCACCCAATCAGAAGCGCCAAGCAATGGCCAAATAGGTACAGACTACAAACTCTGTGTAATTAAGTTATCATTCGATTCTAGTTACCAATTCATTTAGAGCAGTTTAACAGGATTTCTGCCAGCTCTATATAGGCACATTGCATGTTACTGAGAGGAGAAGTAATTAAATAACTATTCCTAATAAATCTGTCGATGAAAAGTAGAGGACGAATCGGTCTTTCAAGAAGAGCTATTTTTAAATATGGAGTTAAACAAGTGTAGACACTTGATCATTTATTAATGCAAAATAATATCTGGCATCCACCACGAGCTGCACATTTCTACATAATTAGGGATCTATCTTACGAATATATCCGATATTGATTTTGAGACCTTCGATTGATTGTGGAGTATTATCATAAATCTTATTTTCCATATTGTCCTACAACAAATAATCTAATGGCGTTAGATCACACGTTCTTGGCCAACCAACAATCACTCTTCGCGATTTTAATCGTCCATCAAATCTGTTTCTGGATAAACCGATTGTTTCATTTTCTGTATGATACGTAGCGCCGTCCTTTTGAAACCTTTTGAAGTTTAATTTAAAAAATATTTAATAACTGATCAATGTCCAAAACGGTAGGTATTATCCCAAGTTGCTCAACAGTTTGATCTATGTATATACATGCACTATATAGTCATTGTACTGTATCGTCAACTGCAAGAATACTTGAATGAATTTAAACTGCAATTGATGTCTATTGATGAAATATCCCCAGCTACGTCAATGACCCGATCTATCTACGTTCAATTGATTGGGAAAATAATGTTTTCGTAAATTCGTGGACTTCCTTTACTCAAAAAATCGAATAGCAAGTACCACTTAAGAAACAATCTATTCCTCGGTTGGAATCATAAACTTCACTCTTACATGTTGGCCCAATTATACCAACAGTGAAACCATGTTGGGATAGTTTCAATTATTGGAATCTGATTCGATCATTGTGTACAGCCAAGTTCCAAAGAGCTGTCATACATAGTACAGGTATTATAGTACCAAGAGGTGAACTTAATATATCAACCGGACAGGATTTTGTTCCAACAAAAATTTGACGAGCATCAGTGCAAGAAGAATCTGTCATTGTTAATTTGTCACAAAAACTGGATACTGAAAAAAATCCAATTCTGAGCACTCGTATCATTGTTATTCACCAACTGATCCTATCACACATACTTTAAAGGCAAAAACAGATATTATTTTATGTTTGGACAGCGGATGGACAGCAACCATAGAATTGCCTATTAAGAATTTTCGGAATTTTTTCAAACCATCACTGCTGTGTTCTTCTGTGAACTGCTTTAACAAGTAAAATAAGAACTTATCCAGAAACAGCCTTAACAAAGTTCTATTCTTACGTTTTTACAACTTGAAAACTAACTGGAGCAGAATCAAGAATGCCGGAATCAGTTTTATGAATGAATATATGTATACAGCAACAAGCGTCACGTGAAACATGCTAAATTCATCAAAGGGTAATTTTACTTACACCCCATCATTCAGTAATAAAGGAAACAGGAAAATTAACAAAATTTCGGCCAAATTTGGATCCGTCTATGAAAACATCAAATGACATAAGTCGACTGCACGAGATTATGCACATTGGAGCCCGATTACAAAATGTTGTATGGTTATGCAGTTCTTCGAATGTTATGACTTCCAAATTTCCAAACAAAGCAGTATCAGCAATATCCAAGCTATTGTATGTAGATAGGGATGACCGTTTGCCAGCATTTAAAAAAATTCTCGAAACCATATTTTATAATCGAGTACTCACATAGTCAACACAAAAATTATCTTGCACCAGTGCTAGATATAGCTTGACCGATGACGAATAGCTGATTTGGTTATGCAAGGCAAATGTGTGAGCGTTTTCAAGCGATTCACTACTTGACAGATAAATGTACATTCAACACATCCAGACGCTATGGTCACAATATTTCTCCGTATGGTTATGTTTATGCCTCAGTATGTTATTCATTGCGGTAGCAACCAGTGCTTTACGCAGCGCCTCTAGTTCAACTCTCGTATGTTATAAGGATGGTCTTTTTATTGATATTCACTTCTTCTCTTAGCATGACGCATCTGGCCCATAACCTTTCTCTTCCATATAGCCATAGCACTATAAAGCTTTCAGAATCGGTTTGATTTTCCATACACTGTTGTTAAGTGAAAAGTTCGTCATTACAGGTTGTACTAGAATAAAGTTGAAAGATGGAGGTTTCTTCTTCTTGGATTTAATATCTTGCAGTTCCCTAGTGGCAACTATTGATAGTTTGAAACTTATTTAGCACCTGGATTGTTAAGCCTTTTGTTCATTTTCGCTTAGTATTTTTTAGAGTTCACACGCCTTCCTCTCTTCAAACTGAGAAACCAAATGGGTTATATAATGATTGATCGACGCCAGAATGTATTGGGCCAGCCTCCTTATAGCTGATTTCAAAGAATGTGGAAAATAATTATTTTTGTTAGTTGGCTACCTTATACCTTTTGTGGTGTATTGTTACACTTGCGGCAGTATTATCAGCAGGGATGGGCATTAAAGCGTCATCGATAGTTTTCTACGCCCAAATATTATTAGGATCAATGTGGTCCGGAGAGACGGGGGGGGGGGGAGGAAGTTGATAGGAGAGGCGACAAATTTGCGCCTTCAATGCATTTTAATCCACATTTTAAAAAAAAAAACATATTTTTAATCTGCATTGTCTGCAAAGCGTCGTTAAAATCGGTTTTAATAGTAAAAATTTATTAAAGAATTATGATTTAGCAAGCGATTTACAGTTGTACACCTTAATAGTTGTTTTATTCTTTCTACGATTAATTTAAAAAATAGTGCTGAATGCTCAAATGAAATCAAACAATCGTCACTATAATTTTAATTTTAGTAAATAATTGTGTACTTAGCCTGCACAAAAATCATTTAATGAGTTGACTAGTTCACAGTAATCTAAAGGCATAATCAACTGATACGAAACTAATCTATTTCAAAACAACCTGATAGGAAACTTTGTAATCTCTTGAAGGAATAACTTAATCGGTTGTACTATATTCTCTAAAATTGACCTAGTCAGGGCATATCATTTAATACCATTTGCTATACAAAAGATATTGCTAAGACCGCATAATTATACCATTCCTTTTGGTGTATTCGAATTCATGCGAACGCTTTTTGGATTACGCAATGCTGAAGAGTGTAATGATGCATTTACTTAGAATAAAAATGCGTTTGCTCATCCAACACTTTTGGGACACACTTTAGATGACGCAGTTTTC
The DNA here is from genome assembly GCA_951394425.1 of Tipula unca. Classification (NCBI taxonomy): domain Eukaryota; kingdom Metazoa; phylum Arthropoda; class Insecta; order Diptera; family Tipulidae; genus Tipula; species Tipula unca. The sequence goes on from OX596380.1 coordinate 58,916,526, forward strand.
AGTATTACTATACTGTTATACAGAACAGCCGAAATATTCAGCATTTAAAGATTTTCGATATTCGGTAAAAGGTTTTCGATATTTGGTAGAAGGTTGAAAATTTTCGATTTACACCTAACCGTCATAAGCGCCAAACCAAAAAGAAGTTCACAAAAAGCTCGCTATTTGGATTTTATTTCGCCGTTTTCAACGGACATTCAAGACAATAGTCATGCACAAGCGATATTATTTATTTATTTATTTCGGAATTACAGAAGCCTGGCGAGGAACTTCAGTAATTACTTTCTGGTTTCACGCGTCTCACAACTAGAAAATTAAAAACGGATCGTTACTTTTGGTCTAACATGAACAAAGACATTAACATCTGAGCACAGTCCCGTCTTTCGTGCCGTTGTTTTGAATTCATTCATTTGGACAGCGCTGGACCAGTTCCTTTCTCAAATGGATATGCATATACTAGATGGTATAGAAGGTTACCTTTAGAAGGATATTACCATCGCAATTCTTGCAAAAACTTTTGCGGAAAATGATATATCAAGATTTTGGGTACCTGTAAACATTATTACAGCTAAAGGAAGCCAATTCCAATCTAAGCTGTTCTCAGAATTAATGGAGTTTCTAGACACACATCGAATTTGGACAACTCCTTATCATCCGCAATCTAACGTAGTGGAACTGATTATATTATATATTCCCCGGCCAACTAGTTTAAGGACATCCACTAAAATGACCAGGCGAATTTTTTATGGAAGCACCATATCAACAATCAGCAGACTCCGATCAGGTTGTTAAACATCTACGAAATACAATGCGCCATCTAGTTCCAGCTGCGCCACAACATGCTCTAAAAAAATGATATATTGATTACGCGGAGGCAAAATATCGCAAAACCACAATGTGTTCAAATTGGTCCGTAACTGTACCACATTCGAGTTTCCTCCTCTTCACTCGCTAAACCATCCTGAGCTTACCAAGAAGCGTTTAAAGTCCCAGACACCGATCTTAATAAAATACGAGAGGTCGTTCAAAGGGAAAGTTTCCATAAATTTTGTTCTGCTGTAAGCTCGACTAGGAAATGTGCAGGGCAGATGAAGTACATTTTCCTAATTTTCGTGGGCTGGGACACCCAGTCTGCTCGCATGTATCCCAATGAGACAATGTCTCGTTATAGCTCCCACGACCATATCAATATGGTGCCGTCGAAGCGATATCAGTTGGCCTGGTCTGGACCGGTCAAGTCTAGGCCAGATCTGCCTGGTTATTACACGTCAGGGAGTATATGATTGTAGCGTTTTAATAGCAGCCATAGGCTGTCCGTAAAAATGCCAATATCCCTCGTAGATATTACATTATACTTCATCCAGTCCATGACTTCCATTATCGCGATCAGTTCAGCTTGAAAAAAGCTGCAAAAGTCGGGAAGACGAAAAGAGAGGTTAACCCCTAGTGTCTCACAGAATACCCCGCAGCCAACCCCTCTATCCCTTTTTGAGCCATCCGTGAAGAAGCGTAGCGCCTCATTGTCCATAACCGTTTCGTTCACCCAGTCCTCTCTGGTGGGAAACTCAGTTTGGAGTTTCATCTCAACAGATGGTAAAGGAATAGCGTAGTCGGTAGTTTCCGGAATACCCCTGTTGCATAGGATAGACGAGTGCCCTGTAATGTTACAGGTCCATATTGATATGGAATTGAGCCGAATGGCTGTACAAGATGCAAGTTGCTCGGCCGCAATATCCAAGGGAGTAAAGTGCTTGAGTAGGTGTGCTCCTGAGAGCCCCACTTATACACAAGCACGCCGATCTTTGAACTTTCATCAATAGTTTAAGGTTGGCCATAATTTTTAACGCTGGCCACCAGACGACAACCTCATACAGCAGTATAGGTTTGACCACTGAGACGTAGAGCCAGTGTACTATGTGGGGCTCCATACCCCACCTCTTTCCAATGGCATTTTTGCAGGAGTAGAGCGCTATAGTAGCTTTCTTTACTCTCTCTACGAAGTTTAGTTTCCAGCTTAGCTTGCTGTCCAAAAGCAGTCCGAGGTATTTCGCTCTATCCGTAAAGATCAAGCGAGTACCATTTAATGTTGGCGGGCCACACTAAAGAAGTTTGTGCTTCATGGTATAGAGAGGACCAGCTCCGTTTTCTGTGGATTTGCTGTCAGTCCGCAGCCGCGTGCCCACTCAGAGAGGTAGCCAAGTTCGCACTGCATGCGCTCACTCAGCGTACTAGGATATTTACCGAAGACCGCAATAGCAACATCATCCGCGTAAGCAACCACCTTGAAGCCTTGCCCTTCCAGGTTTAGTAACAGGTCATTTATGACCAAGTTCCAAAGAAGGGGGGATAGAATCCCACCTTGAGGTGTCCCTCTGCTCACCCAGATAAGCTGTCGCGATCCTGCCTCTAAGCATTTCATCTATCCAGCCTCTGAGTATTGAGAACCCGACAGCTCACCCGGCTTGATTGAGCCTGAGAAATGCGTAGTTAGATTGTGGATGAATGCTATACGATAAAAATCGGAAAAATTTTCTCATCATAAAATTTATAGAAATATTACAGCAGATAATTCAAAAATGTATTGCTGTTAATTTCTTTATCGAATTCCCATAAAGATAAAAACTTTCCAGTAACAGAACAAGCTCTCAACTAAAAATTAATTAAACGATTTACAGTACTTTCCGTTTACAATACTGAACCACTTAGCTCTTTATCTTTATTATGTAAATGTATGTAGTAAACTTAAAAACAAAAAAAAATCTAATACATAAAAAAGTTTATATAATTTTAATTACCTTTTAATTTGCGAAAAAAAAAAACAAAAAAAAATTAATTAATTATACAATAAATTAATTGAAATTAATAAAACAAAATTACGTAAATTTAATGCAGATTTATGAAGAGAGCAGACAATTGAGATAAGTAAAAATTAGCTTTTCCTGTGTAATAAAATTAAAAATCTGTTTACTGTGTTTATAAACACATCGTTCGTGGCCTGCCCGCTGGACTGCAATATAAGAGCATGTACGTATATATACATACATAAGCATATAAGAAAGAAGCAATTTTGAGAAGAAAATGTTATCCGCAGATCATCGTCAATTCTTATAATATATTTTATGTCTGTGTATGTATGTATATGGCAACCAGAATAACAATAAATTAGAATGACATTTATTATAATTTTTTTGTATTTATTTATATTTTAAGACGAAAATTATAAAAAGATCAAATATAAGATTTTGTGTGTGTGTGTGTTTTGTTGTAATTAATGACATTTCGACTACCAAGAATTTTAATATTGATTCACAAACTAATAAAAAAAAAAATATTTTAAATGATTTACGAGTTTTGAAAGGTTTATGGTTGTTAAAATCGAATGACAAATATTTTTTTGTTAATTTTGGGTTTTGGTGATCAATTTCGATTTTTTCAAAAATTATGCAGATTTATTATTCTTGGAAACAAAATTATCGCACAGACATCGAAAGTGGGTTCTTCTTCACACATATAACCTTACATATATATTTAACGATTTAACAAATCAGTGCAACATTATGTAAATATTTACATCACATATAAATGTAAATATGTGTTATGTCACATATTTATGTGTCTGATTTTAGCATAAGATGTGGAAAATTTTGATTTGATCGGATTTATGTACATACATATATTTACCGCAAGCTCTCCTATGAAAATCTTCATTTCTCTAAATGGACAAATTCACCAACATATCTCCCTATACTTGTAAATTATTCCGTTATTATTGTGGTTCAATAATTTTGGTAGAACTGCAAGATGCGCTCAACATGTTAGTCCTCACAATTGAAGAAATCGTGTGGAGTATAAATAAGGCTGATACATTACCTCGTTGATGAGGCAAATTTTGTTAGGTTGATACCTGTTGAATTATTTTGATTATCTTTGGTAAAATTATGCAATAAACATGTAGTTAAGATTATTTGTGAAGACTTAAAATAGGAAAAAGCTTTTTTGCACCATCTTCGAGCACGTGGTAATGTATAATTAAATATTTTCTTTGTTGTATCGTCTCGTTGTTGAGCAGAAGAATAAGGCCTTAATAAATTTGGTTTTAAGGGAAAAGCTTCTACATATTACAATCCTATACTATTACACTATTACACTATACTATTACACTAAACATGCCTTTTGGTTCGTACCGGAAAGTTCTACGGGGTTGGGGATATAACACCGCCATCGCTGTTTTTCCCATATGACCCAATATTAACAGCAAGAAAATTATGTACCGCATCAACCAGTCTAGGAGAACTATCGAAAAGGTTTTTTATCATTGAAAAATTGAGAGTCCGGAATAGCTAGACCTTGCATCACGACGTGTTTTCCATCAAGAGCTCCCAAGCAATTGGTAAAATTCCAAATATTCAAAAATTCATTAACATTCCTTCTCAAGTCTGCCGGGGGTGAGGGCATCAACACACGTAATGTTTCATGAACTATAGTGCATACTCTAGAATGCCCAAGATTGTAGCAGAAAGCTATTGTGCGGAAAGAATCGCCCGTTGCCAAAATCCTAGAAAAACCAATTGCAATCAATTGCAAAAATTAAATTTGTAGAATTTTACAATTGTTATAAAATACACTTCTACAATATATACATTTTTATATACAGGATCGACACGTAAAAACCGATATAGAATCAGTTAAGAGATCAGTGCCGAAAACATAAAAGAAATCAACGAGAAACAATTGGCAATCTAGACTATATTGATATAGAAAATAAAGAAATATAATGAGAGGAAATTACAGGTGCCACTGGGGCCCAGGAAACAATTTAGTGCTTGAAGCACAATAAAACACGAAAGTGGTTACAAATTCTCTTGCTCAAACAGTATCTATTTACGCAAATACGTGAAATGCAGCAATTTTCTTCAAATCTAAACGAACCACCAAAATGAGAACAGGATGAATTCGCTACTTGAGTACTGATGCAGTGATAAAGACCCTGTTAAAGTTAGCCGATAGTTTACAGGCGAAAAAAATCGATAACGAAGATAAATCTTTGTTTTGAATTGAACAATAGAATTGAAGTATATTTTCTCTTTCTATCATACTACTAAAATTAGCGATAAATTCCAGCCGATATACGAATGTCGATAAAGACGATTATTAATTCTTGAATAAAAGAGATACAATTTATTTCGATACATTTGTGAAATATTTTTTATTAATAGTGGTAGGAAAAGTTTCTTGTGGGGATCCTGGGAAATTTAGATTTTCCAAAATCATATGCAAATACGTAATTGAAAATTTATAAAAATTGTCTGGAGATGGATTGTGTACAGATTTTTACTGACAAATTTTCATAAACAACACGCAAAATTTTATGATTTTATCATTTTCTCTAAAGTAAAGGGAACTGCTGATGTATTTTTACTTATTTTTCATTCTTTGCCGAACCCAGAGGCACGACGAGGACGTGATGGATCGGCTCCATTTCTAGTTTCCTAGTTTTATTATATATGATTTTTTTTTACATTTTTTTGTGTATTTGTAAGTTTATTTAATTTTTTAAATTTTTGTTTTTATTTTTAATTTTCATGCGCTCATTTCAATTATTTCATATGACATATTTAATTATATACATAGTGGGCAGTAGAATGATTGTGACAAATTGAATTCATTAATGTCAATCCCAACTTCTGTATCATGAGTATATCGATGACATTTCGAACATCTAATAGAGTTCCCACTTAAATTTGTATTTTCACCACACATTAGACATACATAGGTCTTGCATATTTTGGCTATTCATCAGGATGTCTTTTTGAATTTGTTTTTTTTTGTAGGTTATATTAATGTTAATATTTTTTAGAATATGTTTATATTTCATATATTCTTCTGCGTGAATCATCATGTATACGCCACAATCGTTATTTCCCTTTTGTTTATAACAGACAGGAAAATAACTAGGTTTTAAATTATTGGGGAAGTATTTAGTTTTTCTCTTTCCCACATTGAAATGAAACCACATTCCTTTTACGTTTTTAGTTATAATTGAAACTAAATTTTATTGATTGAAATTCAAAACTGAATTATTTTAAATTCTATCGATTTTAGAATTGTATTTTTAAATTGTTTTTTATAAAAGCTTCCTCACTGCTTCTTTAATTTTAGTATAATACTCTAGATGGTAATATCGAATTTGATCCTTTGTGATCACAAATATTTCCTAATTCTCTTTAATTTTTTAAGCATATAGAAACAATAGTGTGTCAGAATGTCATAATATTTGTATTTGAATCATAAGCTTGTTATATTGTTTAATTTTTATTTTAAAATATTTAAATACTTTTTATATCTTAGTTTTAATCCTATATGTAATAAATCAATAAAAAGAAGATAAATAAATAAATAAATAAATTTGTTCTAATATTTTTTGTACTGTTTTCATAAAAAATAAAACAAGATAACCAAAGCCATCTTAATAAATCAAGCCTCCATGTTCAAAACGAACATTATTAGTGCACCTAAAATGCCAAAAAATCGCTCTCTTCATACATTTTGTATGGCAAGACATGATTTTAGTTTATAGAAATATTTGAATGAAATGTAACTCGAAATGAATAAACACTGATCTTCACCTGATTTGAGGGATTTTTCCGTGGGGTTTTCCATTTTAGTGTATTAATAAAAAGAATATAAGATACTTTTTTCTGTAATAAACCTCAAATAGAAATAGAATTAAAAATAGTTAAAAAGGGACATTGTGTACATAACCAACAAAATAATTTATTCCCATCAAACCAATAAACCAAAAAAAGAAAACATCAATGATTTTTTTAAATATGGAACAAACATAATGATCATAAAACAACGCAAAACACGAAAAACAATATCGCATAAAAGATAATATTGAGAGCGTGATCAAATTATCCCTCTCCTAATCCTAATTGACATATTGTGTTTAATAACCTAATTCAGTTCTTTATCTATTACTTTATGTAATAAAATATTAAAAGCTGTCACTATTAATAGTAGAGGCACCTATATATACCGAGCCGTAAGGATCAACCATGTTTTTTGTCGAACTTTTTTCTAGAGGTACTACTTTTTGCATTATCCCATAGGAATCATTGTAAAAATGATCATTTTCGAATTGATTTTTATCTATGAAAAATTTATTATTTCATTTCGATAATCACTTTATGGAATTTATTCACAGAAGCACATATCTGAAAGTCAGAACCTTAAATCTTATATTAATTTCATAAACATTAAATCAAAATTAAATCATATTTATATAAACATGAATATATTTGACTGTGCAGGTAAAATAAATAAATAAAACATATATATTGTCATCCTTTCGATCGATGTTTACAGTCATGTTTTTTTATTCAAAATTCGAGTTCGAATAAAGTTTTTTTTCAGTAAAATCCAAATGAATTAATTTTTTTTTTATCAATAAATATGATATTGTACATATAATGTTAAACTACACATTCACTGTTATCGAAATAAAATCAAATTTAACTTTATTTTTCAATGTTCTGGATAAAACAATGTTTTTTGAAGTTCTCGATAAAATCATAGTACACGAACTCGAAAAAAAGGGAAATTTTAAAAGAAGTATTTTAAAAAAATATTTTTTATTGTATTTAGCTTAATACCTGTATTATTTGACAATGAATGTCAAAAAATATTGTTAAAAGTTGAAATTATTCAAGATAAATAGAACATAAATCAAATATATTGGTTAAATTGAATAAAATTTCCCAGTATTATCCCCAGTATTATCCCGTGGGATGTTCTACCATCACATTTTCGATATTCGATAGACATTTGTGTCTCTTTTTTCACGAACAAAATTGTGCTCCATTGCGTTTTTCCAATTACGTTTTGTCTATTGCGATCTCAGCCTGTTAGAATAAATTTGCAAACTATCTCTTTTTCCTCTTTTAACTTGCCATCAAAAAAAGAAATATTGATGATATTTTTTCGAATGAATTTATAGAAATAGAATCGAGTAGGCACAATAGGAATGCGGAATTGATTAAGAAATAGAATACAATTTTCTTCGGAAAAAAGAGACACAAATATCTATCGATTATCGAAAATGTGATGGTAGAACATCCCAGCACCGATGTTCTATATAGGACTAGAAGTTCTGTTATTAAAAAAACGCAGCTTATGTCTCTTTTTTCAGGGGGTCGATTATGTAAGCATTACGAGTTACGAGTTTCTCGAAATTACGACCAAACGCGATCATGTAAGACATTTCGAGTTCTCGTAATTGTGACATGTTGTGGTTGTTTTACTCGTACAAGTTTTTGAGTACGACAAGCAACTCGTAATGGTTGAAATGATTGTGTTTAAGGAAAATTTGTCAAATTAACTAGCCAAATAAGTTTTATATGCATTTTGAGGATTTTTAGTAGTCAATAATATAGGATTCATTTATATTATAAAATAATTAAATAAAATTATTCTAATTTTATTTTTTGGATTTTATTTGAAATTTAATTCTATTTGTTTAAAATACAAACAATTTCGAATTAAAACATAAAAACAATTCTGTCGAACGCTATAATTTTCAAATTGCAATACAAATTACAACAAAATTGTTGAAAACAAAATAAAAACAATAACAAAATACGTGTACGAAAATGAAGCAATCGTGCAACATATTTTATCAAAATATATTTTGGTCGTATTTGCTTACATAATCGCGTTATGTCGCAATTACGACTTCATGGATTACGAGTTCTCGTAACCCGTAATACTAAAGATACATAATCGACCCCCAAGAATCAAATTTCACACATTTTTGTTTTTTAATTTCGCTTTTTCTATTGCGATCGCAGGATGCTCGAGTGAAGCATTGACCCCAATTTTAATTGTCGTGTCGTTTTACAAACGACACGACTCGATGTTGTCGTCTCGTTTCTCATTTGGTATTATGTAACAATAACGAAACGACATATTAGTATTGCCACACCAATATTAAAATAAGATATGGGTTTGTGAATTTTTCTGCTAAATTAGCAATCGTGAACTTTATTAGTGTAAATACGTATGAAACGTCAAAGTGTGACAGATATTCGTATAAATTCAAACAAATAAATTTAATTTAATAATAATTTATTTATTTATAGAATGATTTCGAGTGAATTATTTTTTTGGGAGGAAGAAGAATATTGCGCGAAAGTTGAACTTTCAAGAAGCAGAAAAAGGTTAATGGATCAGTCTAATCCATTGGAATTAGAAAACACTCAATATGTAGATATCTTAATTTTTTATATACCCTATATAGTTTTAAGATTAATGTTTTAATTTCGATTTGTCAGTTTTGTAAAGTTGTTCAGACTATCAAAAGATTCATTTAGAGATTTACTAGAAGAAGTAAGTCCCAAAATGAAGGTAATGAAGCGTTTATCGTTAACATCTTAAATAATCCCAAAAGAGTCAAACGTCTACACTCCAAATTTGATGCATCTTTATTGTTTCTCAGATTTCTAGGAGTGGATCGGGAATTCGATATGGTTTCTCCCTCTATATCGGAAGAATTTATATTTTTTAGACATTCCATGTTTTTGTTATTTGGTTGTAGAGAAGAACTGCTGTTTGGTTGTAAAGGAGTACTGCTGCATGGTCTGTCTCTGTTGTTTTCTGGCGTTACAATGTTAAATGATGTAGTATTTCCGAATGTTCGCGAAGGAGGTGTACGTCTTGCCTCTACATTTACTGCAGTTGTCAGATTTATTGTGTTTCCAAATGCACGACCTGGTGGATTAAATGCTTTATCTATCTGTAGCAAATCTATTACGGTTTCCTCCAAAGCAGTAAACGTGAACAACTTATTATGGCCACCTCCCGTTGACTTTAGCTCCGATTTATTATGAGCCATTTACTTCCGAATTTTGAATTTCATGTCACTCCATACCTATAACGAATAAAGATATTAGATAATGAAATTCATCTATTTGAATACAGAATTACGGTGTAACAAACCTTAATCCTTTTATTCGTGTTTCTTGTAGGAGACCCCAAACTGTTAAGTTCTTCTGCGAACCCATCCCACAAACTACTCTGCTCTGTTTTAAAATCTTTTCCCGATTTAATGTAGCCACAAGCAATGTCAGGGTTTTAGCTCATTAAACTGATTAAACATTCAAACTGCTGTTTGTTGGTAATTTTAACCCTAAAAAAAATAGGATATTTTTATATTTATTACAAATAAATACTTATTTCTTTTTGATAATCATAAATTTTAATAAAATCAACTAATTTTTCGTCAAATTAATTTATTAACTTACATTTTAGAATATAATTTTTAAAACATAATATGCACAACATCTGCTCTAGTCGTCAACTAAAATGTCATCGGCAGAAAATGGCGATTTTACGACAAAGGGCGATTCACAATCGACACTCATAATACCAATTTTTTTCGTCGAAAAGATATCGTCACGACAACGACATTTATAATTGGGGTAATTATTTTATAACATTTTATACATTTGAAAATGTATCACCACATATTTCTGTTGCGTTACTTTGTAGCGAAATCGGGAAAAAGGGAAGTACAAAATTATTCTAGTAGGCTGAGATCGCAAAAGAAGAAATTCAAAATTGAGAACTTGAGAAATAGTGCAAAATTTAAAAAGAGAACATAAACATCGATCGAAAGAAAAAAATGTGATATTGACAACTTACAACATGGCAGCCTTAGGGAGTTCCAATAACAACTGCACAATTTGTTTCCAACAATAATTATGCATAAATGCGTAGCAAAACAAGACCAAAATAAAATATAATCGTGCCAGAAGAACTGTGATAGTCATGGTGTTCCATTTATAATCTAAAATCCAAAGTTTACGTTGTTGAAATGAAATTAGCTTGGGATTTATTCAAACAAAATCATGCAGCTTTTATTGGAATACCCACGATGTATTTTAATTTGTTCCAAAAAAAATATAATTCAAAAGGAAACACGAGACACAACCACATTTTTACTGTTTTCTCTTTTCGTCTTGCAGTTTAATTTTATTGTGTTGGTGTTTGTATCAATTTAATGGAGAAATGCTATTTTTTCTATAAAGTTTATTAATAAATATAACAAAAATTAAACAACTAAAATGGTAATTATAGATTCTATTTCAATGTTAAAATACTTAATCCATCGAAATTTTCTTAGAAAAAATGTTTGTTTCAACAATTTTAGTTCCTCTAGAAAAAGCACAATTTTTCACCTTAGGGCTCTGTATATAAAGGTGGCTCTGTTAATAGTTGAACAATTCAAAATAAGTTTGTATGTTTTGCCATTGGATTGCATAGATTTTTTTGCATATTACCAGAGCCACCTATATATACAGAGCCGTAAGGATCAGCCATGTTTTTTGTCGAGCTTTTTCTGGAGGAACTACTTTTTGCATTATCCCATAAGAATCAATGTAAAAATGACCATTTTCGAATTACTTTTCATCAATGAAAAGTTAAATCTTTTATTTCGATAAACACTTTGTCGAATTTATTCTATATTGCAGCAGCACATATCTGAAAGTCAAGTTTATCATATTTATGTAAACTGGAATTTATTTGAATGTGTAGGTAAAATAAATAAATAAAACGTATATTGTCATCCTTTCGATTGATGATTTGGTCTCTTTTTTGAGAAGTAAATCTCACTTTGTCTTTTTTTAATTTCGCATTTTCTATTGCGATCGCAGCATCCTCGAATAAAGCATTATTCTATTTCCTGTTATACATTTGAAAATGTATCACCGATCGGGAAAATGGATAGAAAAAAATCAAGAACATAAACAACGATCAATAGAAAAAAAGTTGTGATATTGACAACTTACAACATGTCATAGGGAGTTGCAATAACAGCTGCACAATTTGTTTAGAACCATAATTATGCACAAATGCCTAACAAAACTTGACCAAAATAAAATAGAACCGTGCCAGAAGAACTGTGATAGTCATGGTGTTCCATTTATAATCATATAACAAAAATTAAACAACTAAAATGGTAATTTTAGATTCTATTTCAATGTTACAATAGATAATCCATCGACATTTTCATTGAAAAATATCGCACCAAAAAAAATTTAATTTTTCATATGTTTTGTATGGAAAAAAGGTTTTTTTCGTCAATTTTAGTTCCTCTAGGAAAAGCTCAATTTTTCACCCTACAGGGCTCTGTATATAAAGGTGGCTCTGTTAATAGCTGAACAATTCAAAATAAGTTTGTATGTTTTGCCATTGGATTGATATTACACATTTTTTGGTTAAATTTGGTTAAATAAAAAAAGGAAGCTTTATATATTAAGATGGCTTTGATTAAACAAACAAAGAGTTTTTGTTTTGCTGTTATCGTTTCCCTGAATACTGTATTTTGTTTTATTATCGCTGGTTCAGTAATATATAGCAAAATTTGTGTAATTTGTATTTTGACATACGGAATAATTGGTAAAAATTGGGTTTGGTCATCACACAGTTCTCTAAATAGTGTTGTATATTCCCTCTCAGTATTCTTTTCTTTAACATATTGTGCAACCACAATAGTTGATTTAACTTAACTTCTTCGTCTAATATAATAGCAGATAGGATTATGTTTTTGTCAGACCAAATTTGATCTACGCGCACACTACTTTTACTAGACGTAACGAAATGGATCAAGAACGAGAAATGTGGATAGAGAAGAATTTAACTTATATTATCTAACGATAATGCAACGAAGACGAAACGTATATAGTGAGAATCAACCTAAACGGCATTTGAAACAATATAGTTTTGATGATTTTGTTGAATTTTATTTTTGAAGGGAAACTTCTTTAGCGAAGATATAGTGTGTATGGAAAAAATGAAACGCTAATCAAAGTGAAACGCTTTGGCGGTGGGGAAATGATCGATTCAAAACCGATTTTTTCATAAAAGTTTTCCTGAACATAATATTACATTAAGTGCAATCAATCGACGCAACTCTACGATTCCTTTAAATAAAAACAGAACAATGGTAGTAAAACATGGTGGCTTTCCTCTCATATGGTTGCTAAAGAGTTTTCCAATAAGGACATGACAACTTTTTTTTTAAATAAAACGTTTCAGATATCTCGAAAATTTTATTATTGGCTTGAGTACAATCAAAACATTTATGTATGGAATTCGACATCGTTCATATGTTTATCACGGGCAAGTTAGCAGGTGTCGATTCGTTGAACCCAATTTTCGATGACCCGGCCCCACACATTTCGACAGAAACGGCTGCTATCTCTCGTTTAATATTGGCTCTGCTAACGACGCCGGCTTGTTGGCACAAATGATCTAGAGGTATTAAATGACTCGATCTAGGCGGCAAAACGGAAGCGGACCATTTCTGGATATAACAAATTCATCGAATTTAGATTTTAATAAGTCGATTGTTAGATCTGTGTGGCATGTCGCACCGTCTTGTTGAAACTACATATCATGTCTAGGTCATGCAATTGACCATAGAAATAACGTTGCAACATGTCACTGTAGCGATCTCCATTGACTAACGTGACGGTCATTTTCATCAATGTCAAAAAACGGTCCAATGACACCACCAGCATGAAAACCACACCATACAGTTATTTTTTGTGGATGAAGTGGGGTTTATTGAAGCACATGAGAGATTTTATACTGGTGACAAAGCCGTTTAGCCAAAGATGCGCTTGACCAAAAATTGGAATTAACCCTCTTGAAGTTGCTGCAGTCACCGACTCGGTAATTTTGTAGTAAATTTTAATTATTTCTCAACGTTGTTCGTTCGTGTACTTCACCATGATGAAAATGTTGTCTTTACTGAATGTTTTAATACGGACTGTTTGGTTATTTGTTTATGGGTGCGTTCACAGTGAAAGTTCGCAATTGTCAAGTCACCCATGGAAAACCCGATATATGACGATTCATACATCTCAAGATGTTTAATACGAGGAATCGTATACGACTATACGAGTATGACAGATTTATCGCGATATACGTTCAATATTCAAAGTTGATGGGCTCATCGGTAGGCTTGCTAATACTCTAATGTTATATTTTTATCGGATAAATTAGTTTACAGCCTTTTGCTATACCGATTTTAAACTACATATGCATCGTGTACTAGAACTTGACTGAATTTACAAAAAAGCTTTATTTGAATATTTTTTTATCAAAGTTGAACTTTTCTCCGGCCATCGATAGACATTCGACCACGCTACAAATTTTATTGAAACCGCTTACTATAAGTAACTAAAATGTAAATATAAAATATTCACAAAGTTTATCAGAAAACAACTCTTGAATTGTAGTTGTACATCGATTGGTCGGAACGAATACTTAGTTAAATCATCATCAACTAAATTTAGCAACCTATGCAATCGTGTTATTAGAAACCGCTTCCGAATCTAAGCGTTTCATTTGAGGAAACGTAAACAAATTTGCTGTTTCACTCACCACCTTTTCCGGCTTGACTTCTTCAATATATTTTTTGTAATTAAATAATTCGTTCGAATTACGTTTACATTAATTAGTTTTTTTTTCAAAAGTATAAGTATTAGCGAAGCGAAGCGGGTGTATTATGTCTTATAAAACTTTTGTAGATCCTTTAGATACTTTTGTAATCACTGTAACTTAAGACCATTTTAAATTAAAGTCGTCGTAAAAGTAAGAGCCACAGACAGAATGTACCAATGTCGGCAAATGTGATTTGTAGAAATATCCAATCATACAGAAAACAAATGGCAAGTATCTCTCAATCTTTACATTTTGTGCACATTGTTATGGCGGTTCATTTTTGAGATCAAAGGAAACTTTGTGATCCACCAGGCAATACAAATCGTGTGGACAGTCTAGTTGGGTTAATATCTTGTATTTTACAAACATTTGTCAAATATGGCTTTTGCCAACGTTTACCGACATTTGTTAAACAATATAATAACAACAATTTAAAACTTTCCAAATTGTTGAGTATTGTTATGCTTTATGGCTGATTTACAATCAACGAAATTTTGCAGATTAGGTAGGCACGAATAAAAATTACTATGAAGCAAGCGATAGAAAATAAATGTATCCACTATTGTATATAGTATAGATTTTAGGAAATGTCAACATAGATATTTGAGGTTAGGTATCGTTCATGATTTTAAATAGGAGATAAATATACTTTGCAGCAGTTTACGCAATTTTCTCTTGCAATATCTATAACGTGTGAAAATAAAATTCTGTTATTAGTGAAATTCTGTAACTCGGTCCGAACGGGGCATATTGAGATGATCGAGGTGGTTTTAAATTTGTATTTTGTAAGGAAAACTGCCGTAGTCATTCACAGAATATGTTATCTCTGGAAATTCCATTGTACGGAAAATACTTTCGAGTGATATACTCGTATACATATGAAGAGAATTTTAAATTTTTCAAGTTCTACAACTCGGTCCGTACGGGTCATAACGAGAAGATATTAGTAGTAATACGCATTAGTATTCACTAAATATAAATCCAAAACCACTTCGATCATTTCGATATGATCAGTATACCTATAATCCGAATTACAGAATTTCCAACATTTTATAAATCACTCGGCAGATTTCCCCGAAAAACAGAATTTTCTACAGATAACCGATTCTTTGATTGTTTGGGTCGAGAAACGCGTTGGTAAAAATATTGGAAATCCAGAAAATCGTTTTGTTTTAGATTATGTTGTTACTTTTATTTGCAAGAAATTCAGAGAAATTTTGATGTATCAAGCATTTCTATTTTCTGGTCCAGAAGGAGAGTTAGCAATCCAGAGAGAAATACAAATTGCGAACCAAGAAAATTGATTTTTTTTTATTTAAGTTGAACTTTTAATTAAATCTTTGACACTATATTGAAGCCACGAAAAATGTCGAGATGCCCATAATACTATACCTGTAATCGATGCACCTATTTTTTAATTTAGGTTAGGAAAGATCGTAAATCGTCGTTAATAAAAATATTTACACATTATATCGTGATAGCTCATACGGGTTTTCAATAGCGGTAGTAACACACAATTTGGGTTCATTCCTTTAGAGGAAGAAGTCAACAATATAAATTTACTCGAGTGTTTTGATAATTTTTTAAGGAACCAAATGAAGTGTCCTCCGATATTTCAAAAAGAGTTTCTATACATGGGATGTTTAAAATTTTGTGCGGTGTTTAGAAAAGTCAGATTATTAATCTAAAAATTTAAGTTCCCATCAAGTGGAGGAGATTTAGTGATATTGGTCTTAGTAATATTGCAAAGATTTCATCACATGAGTTGTGAAATGAAAACATCAAAGTAGATTAAAAAAAACGGTAGTTAAGAAAAAACCAAGGTGAAAAACAACCATAAACCAATGCAAAAATTCTCCTATAACTTTAACTAAATGGTCACCTAGATGAGAGTTTTGAAAAAGTCGAATCTATAAATAAGAAGGAAATATCAAAGAGCAATCACTGAGAGCAGAGCCGCCATATGGTAAGCGCAGACGTCGTTGTAGGTGACGACGGCCCCACGGTATAGAGAACGACAGATTGTCTAAGACAGTTTGAAGACCAAGCTCAGAATTGAAACCGATGGAGCTAGATGGTTAACACAGTAAAGGGCGAATAATTGCCTTTAAAATACTTTTACTAACAATAGTTAATTTTGAAGAATATATTTGAACATCAACATTCATGCACCCGCATTTAAATTAAGTACTTAAGTCCTTGTATGTATTTCTGATATTACCTGTATAAAACGAAAGAATTTCTCTGTTTTATTAATTGAGAATTTGGCTATAATACAATTTCAGGGTTGTACAGGGATACAACTTAATTCATTTAACATTTCCTTTCAAACAATAAATTTCATTTAATATGAAATTCTGTGAAACTGATCTTAGAGTTTTGCTAGTTACAGATAATTTATAATGCAATAGAAGGAAGCATTCTCACTTTTTTTTTAAAAATACCCCTCAACAATTCGGTGGAGCTAATTTTTGGAGATTATGCCAAATACCCTCCAAATTTATACTTATATATTCTTTTAAATAGTAAATTTGCTTAAATACAAAATTCTGTGAACCATAAAACGTCTTTAAAACACAGTAAGAGGAGATATAAGTTAGTATCGTAATGTCGATTATACCGATCAACATAAGTACACGAATATATAATATCGAAAATTCGAATTTTTATCAAATTCTAAATAGTAGATTTTTCTTAAATACTGAACATCAGAATAACAATTTCAAACAATTCAAGTACCGGCCGGAAATGTGTTACCTATATATGTAAGAAACCATTCACAGTTCCTGCAAATTACGAGTGACAGCTGCAAATATAAATTGTGCGTTTATATTAATCAACTAATTTTGTACAAATTGTCTTAAGTTTTTATTGTGATCCCGCGCGATCATCTTATTATATGAAGAGCTGAAATGAAATTAATTTCTTATTAGCTTACAATCAAGATGAAATTCGTGTAAAGGCGTTACCTCATATACATTCATTGCGTCATTTTTCTTCATATAAATGTACATATATCCATAAGATTTTCTTCGTCTTGTGAACGCGAAGACTAAATCTCAGAAATTCTATAAATTTTTATTATTATTATTATTTTCCTTGTATCCAGAGGGTCAATTATCATATATATTCTATCTTATATTCCATTTTTTTTTGTATGTGCTGCATCCATAAACTTCTTCGCGTTTCAAAGATTTTTTTTTTTTTTTTTTGTATCAAATCAAGTTATACATGAAATACATTAAAGTATAGTATAATGTTTTTTTTCTTTTTTTGCGCCTTTTGAGACAAATTAGAGACCACAGATATCATGGATAGAATGTGTCGCGGATAAAGAAGAGATTTTTTTATTTTTTATTTTATGATTAAATGATATGAAACACAGAAATGGCAAAAAACTTTTTGTTTTTGAGCTTTTCCCTCACGTTTTGTGTTTTTTTTCTTTTTGCAGCACACAAAACGATCATAAAGTATGTTTTGTGTGGCACATCATATCGATGATAATCATATACATATGTATGTATAGTATACATATAGAGATAAAGTGTATTATATAAAACTCCTAATTACACTGAAAAAAAAAAAAATTGTCAAAATAGATATATTGACTTATCTCAAACATTTTTCCAATTAAAAAATAAATATAGCTGAGGATTTATTAAAGTTAAAATAAATTGATCATAACCTTTATCTCATACAGTGAAATCACTTCCAAATACATATCCGATGAATTTTATTGCAAAGAGATATACAGTAACTTAAAAGTGTAATAAAATATTGGGCTTATCCACTTTCCAGCTATGCCTAATAGAGCTTAATTAGTTTAACTAAACGCCATTAAAATAAATCAATTACATTATATTATAATAACGCTAAAAGAATATTTTGTACTGTGGGAGAAATAAATATGTTTGTAATATCCGTTTCGTATATCCATCAAAGATATTTAAATATCGAAAATATATTTTCATCTCTTTCATTATCTCATTCCTCGCATAACTGGATAATAATATGCAACATATGTTGATACACTATGAACAACAGGTAATTTAGTTATAACATTCAAAGGATCAAGTTCTATATATAAAAGTAAAGAAAAAATAAATAGATTATACTTTTTTTAAAATAAGTGATTTTGAAACATTTTAAAGAGATTATGGATAATATCACTACCGAAAGTATTTTGGTAAGTATGTATTTAGTTGCTATAATTGTTTAATAATAAAAAAAAATACTTGGTATTTTAAAGTGTTTTATGTCAGTATCATGATTGAAAACCGTTAGAATTTTTTTATATTGGTTTACCACAGTGATTTGTAAGTGAAATTAATTATTTTATAAATAGAATTATTTTTAACATTATATAAAGAATTGGCATAAATTAAAACTAGTCTTACTAACCATTTCGTCTTAATATTGTAATGACGACATATTATGTAGATGTTCTCAATTGTGTGATTATGAATAACCACATGGTTTTTATGGTGCTAAAAAACTAACCGTAAAACTAAAATCTACATTATATGTATATATATATATATATATATATATATATATATATATATATATATATATATATATATATATATATATATATATATATATATATATATATATATATATATATATATATATATATATATATATATATATATATATATATATATATATATATGTATGTATATATATATATATATATATATATATATATATATATATATATATATATATATATATATATATATATATATATATATAAATATATATATATATATATAAATATATATATATATTTATATATTTATATATCTATATATATATATATATATATATATATATATATATATATATATATATATATATATATATATATATATATATATATACATATATATATATATATGTATATATATATATATATATATATTTATATATATATATATATATATATATATATATATATTTAAGTGCTTTTTATAATGTCAACTCTGTGTAGTTTTGGATATACGCTTTGGATTCGCGGGAGTGTGCGACCGTTTATGTATGCATGTGTTTCAATCCACGCATCTGCATGTGTGTTTGTAAGAATTAGGTTATGCTCTTGTTCGTTTATAATCATTTTTGTATATATTGTATATTTCTATAATTATTTTTCCCTTTGTGAGTAGAGGCCAGATTCAGTTAGTACCGTCAGCAATAATTCGGACATTTTTATGGAAATTTCAGAATTGGAGAATGCGGAAAACCATTACATTGTAAGGAAAAATACAATTATGTAGAATATCTCAATATTTATGTATCTTTTATCTTTAGGATCAATCACAGCTAATAATTTAAATTTAATTAGTAACTTGTATGCAAGTAATTTAAACAAGGTACAAGTACAAACAGTAACACAAGAAATAACCAGTTATATTTCAAACGTGTCGGTCGAATTACATACGCATATTTTAAACAGAGTTAAGGAATTAGGAGAGACAGATAAAAACGTGTCTAACCTTAAAAATGTTTTAAATTTAATGAGATTTCCTTTAAATAATTTGAATAGTGATTATATGCGAATGAAATTTCTTGAACAAAACAATGTCCTAATGAAACCGACATCCATAAAAATCGGTGAATATTTAAACCCAAAACGTATACAAAATAATAATATTTTACATCCAATTCATGCAAAACTTAGTTACGTTTCAATTGAAGACATTCTTAAAAATTTCTTAGTACAAGGAAATATTTTAAAATATATTATTAAGTACACAGAAGATCTTGAAAATGAGAAATCCACTATCAGTAATATAATCCAGACATTATTTTTTAAACAAAAACTCGATAGCTTTCCTAGTCAATCAATTTTAGTTCCATTGATTGTTTATTTCGATGATTTCGAAACCAATAATCCTCTTGGCAGTTCTGCCGGACTTCAAAAACTAGGATGTATATACATATCACTAGCGAATTTACCTCCAGAATTCAGATCTAAGTTAGAAAATATATTTACAGTGATGCTTTTTAATTCAATTGATAGGCGGGTCTATGGTAATAAAGCAATATTGGCTCCTCTTATATCAGAACTTAAACGATTACGAGAGTTTGGATTTTTTTTATCAGTTAATGAGCAAAACTATCAGATATTTGTTACCGTTGTTATGGTTGTTGGAGATAATTTAGGAATGAATTCGATTCTTGGTTTTGTGGAAAGCTTTAGCTCAAATACATTTTGTAGAATTTGTCTATGCACTAAATTAGAAACGAAATCGGGATGTAAAGAAGAACCGGAGAAATTAAGGAATGTACAAAATTATGCAGATCAACTGCAAAGTATTAATCATTGTTTATCGGGAATCAAAGAAGAATGTTATTTTAATGAACTACCCGATTTTCATTGTGCAATAAATGTTAGTGTGGACATCATGCACGACATCTATGAAGGCATTGCTAAATCAGAAATAGCTTTGATTTTGTATAACTTTATAGTAGACAAAAAATATTTAGATATTGATAGTCTTAACTTCAGGATTAATAATTTTAATTATGGGCTTAATAATAGAGTCAACAAGCCGAAAGAAATGAATTTGGATACATTAAAAAAAAAAGAATTAAGGGTAGTGCTTCGGAAATGATATGTTTGCTAAAGAATTTGGGTGTAATGATTGGAGATGTGGTTTCAGATTCTGATGAACTATGGAATTTGTATAATTTATTACATAAGCTGGGAAACATAGTTTTGTGTTCACAAATTGATGATAGCACTATTCAAGTGTTAGAAAATTTGATTCATGAACACCATAGTTTATATATTAAGCTTTTTGGATGTACATTAACACCAAAACATCATTTTATAACCCATTATCCTTCGATTATGCGTAAGTTTGGCCCACTTATCCATATTTGGTCAATGAGATTTGAAGCAAATCACCAAGTTTTCAAAAAGATTGCTTCTAATACAAGATCTCGTAGAAATATTTGCTCAACAATTTTAAAAAGGAACCTTCTGCAATTAAGTAAAAGAAAAATCAACAATAAATATTTAACGTTACCAACTATTTTAGGAAAATCAATTGAAGGATACATTCCTGATAAATTGATTACTGAAATGAAAATTGTGTTCAAAAATATTAACTGCTTGAGTCAAATAAGATCAGTAAATTTTATTCAGTACAAAAATATTGTTTATAGGCGAGATATGATTATTATATTAAGAATTGACATCGATAGCTTACCAATATATGGTTCAATAAAATCAATTTTTTCACATAATGTTTTACATTTCTTTGTATGTCAAGTTTTACGTACGTTGTACTATAGTGACCATTTTTGTGCAACTGTAGTAGAACTTACACATAAATTCGAAATTATAAATATTGATGATTTGATTGACAATCAAGTAAAAAATTTGGTGAAATCAAATTCTAATTTATATGTTGTAGAATAGCTGCTCATTTTGTGTAATTATATTTTTAAGATAACATTATTTTTATTTATGTATATGTACTTATTATTAAATTGAAGTTATGTTAATAATAAAATGGATTAAATTGATATTTAAAAGAGTTATTTTATTTTATAAAAGAATTATAAATTCATAGGAAAACGAATTATGTGTATTTCTACTTGAGATATATTTTGTTATTTAAATAGATAAATATATTATTTGAAAATCATAAATTGTGTATCTAATTTAGTTATAGAGTGTTCTAAACGACATAGAGTGTGTATCGTAACTGCATAAATTAAATTGCAATCCAAGTTTATTATGAATCTTTTCGTAATAAATAGATAACTTATCTAGTTATAACAATGTGGAATAGACAGTTTTTCTAGTTTTAATATCGATATATTTTATTACCTATTTTGAATTTTTTGTTATTATAAGAATTAAATATCAAGCTAAGACGAATATGTTTGTATGCTACATAGGTATAAAGGGGTTAGATATTTTTTTCGTTTTGAGAGATATAAAATATTCTTATCCCAAAACGAGATATAATTTATATATGAAAATAACTGAAAAAATAACTGTGTGTGATATAATTTCTCTCAGTGTACGATATTCAAAGAAATATAAAATAAAATAAAAAAGGTGGACAGAATTTATATCATTTGATGGATAAAAAAAATTCTCATATCCAATTTTTATCTACTAATTTTTATCAAAACAAAAATTAAACAAAAAAAAAGGGATCATAAACTTAACAAATAATAATCAGATATAGTCTCAATTTTCTTGGCATTATATTCTTTAAATAACATTGATATTAAAATCGCGATATTAAATAATAATGCAAATTTTTTAGTTTTGTTACATTTCAAGGAAGGGAGGACACCCTAAGGCTGTCATTGTTATTATTATATTATATTATATTATTATAAAAGATTGATCATTTTATGTTGTGTGTATGCATTTTGACCAATAAATTATTTGATGGAATTTACAAAAAAAAAAAAAATCTATTTTTTTTCATTTTCGTTGTTATTCAATTCAATTGGAGGCGTTGTCCATCAATATCGCGGAAAAAAAAAATTAAATTTAATATCCACATATTTTGTGATCACAATTGATCGCTTATTTATTTATCATGCCTTTATATGAAATCTAGATTTATGCATTTAAGTTTTTAGTCTATTGTTTAATTTAACTTGAAGATTTGTTAGAAGGAAAATTATTGTTTGTAATGTTGTAATATATTACGTATATGTATCGAAAGGTTTGGTTTAAATTTAATGTATTTTGCTGGTGGCAATTGTTTTGTGGTTTCTTTACAGAATATTGATCTTATAATTTGTCAATTAGTGTTCCAGTTTTATATATTATAAGTTAAAGCAATTTTGTAAATAATACATAATGTGAGTGGATAGTGAATTTATATAATTTTGCTATAAGATATATTTTCTAAATCAGTTTAAATGATTGAATTAATTATACTAAAATGTTTAATAAAAATATACAATTCTATATTATATTGTGCTTAGCTAAGACTGCTGGATCAGATGACAGAGAGCATGTTCACAATATTCTTTTATACATACAGCACTGAAATGTTATTTGTCATTTCATTTTATTAGAGCGCATTGTCGAGGTCTGCACTTAAAACCTGCACTCTTCAAAAATAAAAACAAAAGAAAAAATAAACCAATACGATTGTTAAACAATAACCAATCGCTTAAAATAAACCATTAGACTATAAAAAAAAACTTAGTAGCCAAGAAATTTTTTTTAATAAAATCAGCAAACAAAAGAGATAAAATACTTGTGGTCAAGGCAGGCGCGAATAACTACTTTAAAAATTCTTAAGTTAGATGATAAGTGGCTTAGGACAAGGGTGTTTTATTATTATCTCGTATATATTACTGAAAAATTTAATTTGTAGACATACATACATCCAGTTGGTCCAGGGATCGTACCCAAATGTATGTATATTCGTTTTTCGGTGACAATTTCACTAAAGATAGAATATGATCTTACTCACATATTAAAAGATGATAAATGATTTAAATTGTTTTAGAATTTTGAAAAATTTCATAAAATCCGACCTAAGCGATTGTTCCAAAGTGACCTTTCGGAATTACAGAAGCTTAAGCAACTTAAGCTGTTGTAACAAAATATTAGATGGAAATTTCATTCAACGCATTTATTGAATTCAATCATTAAACAAACTTATTTGCTAAAACAATTCATAATAAAAAAATAAAGAAGTATGTATTAAAAAATCACTGGGATAAATATTTGGCATAACGGGTGTGAAGTTTGTCCTAAAATTGTCCTAACTTTTTTATCTGAGAATGTATTAGTAAAAATTATAAATCTCCCGTTATTATGAATTTATGAATTTTTTCACAAACTAGTATTCATTTTGCAAAAAGAATAACTAAAAATGTAGTATTGCCCCGTAAGTCTAACTCTAAAAAATTGAGAAGAAATTCAAAACCTTAAATATAAGTGACACAGGACAAGCGTGCATTTTACAACCTTGTACTTTAGTACAAAAACAAAATTTAAAAAAAATCGCCATTTACCACGTTGTATGTTAGTACAAAATTGAAATTTTAAAAAAATTCTCCTAGCGATATACATTTTTGGGTAGCTGAGGACCATATCTAACTAAAAAATATTAAAACTTTCTTAAATCTAGAAGATAAGTATCTTAGGACAGGGGTGTTTCACCACGTTGTATGGTAGTACAAAATTGTAATATTAAAAATTTTCTCCTACTAAACCAGGGATCGTACTCAGATAGCGATATACATTTTTGGGTAGCTGACGGCCATATCTAACTAAAAAATATTAATGCTTTCTTAAATCTAGAAGATAAGTATCTTAGGACCGGGGTGTTTTACCACGTTGTATGGCAGTACCAAATTGAAATTTTAAAAATGTTCTCCTACTAAACCAGGGATCGTACTCAGATAGCGATATACATTTTTGGGTAGCTGAGGGCCATATCTAACTAAAAAATATTAATGCTTTCTTAAATCTAGAAGATTAGTATCTTAGGACCGTGGTGTTTTACCACGTTGTATGGTAGTACAAAATTGTAATATTAAAAATTTTCTCCTACTAAACCAGCGATCGTACCCAGATAGCAATATACATTTTTAGGTAGCTGAGGATCATATCTAACTAAAAAATATTAAAGCTTTCTTAAGTCTAGAAGATAAGTAATTTAGGACAGCTGGACAGGGGTGTTTTACCACGTTGTCTATATATTTTAGGATCGTACCAAGACAGCGATGTGCTAATTGGAAGCTAATGGCTTTATCTAACTAAAAATATAAAAGATTTCTTAAATATTTAGTTAGGACCAGAGTTTTTATTTCGTAGTTGGTCCCAGAAATCCGATTGTATAATGATCTGTGGCACCAGTTCATGAATGTAGCACACGATTCCCTATGTGCTACATTCATGAACTGGTGCCACAGGAATTTCCAGAAATTAAATGTGCCAACACAGTACTACTTGGCCGTTCATCACGCTCTTACCAAAACACAAAATCAGCTTACTATGACTAAGACTCATCTCAGGAGTACATGATCAACATAATGGAAGAATTAAATACTTTATACTGCGAGTTGATTATTCAAAGAAAAATCCATCATAAAACAGAAATAAAATTAAATGGAAGCTCCTCTTGATGAGCATGAGAAGAGTTTTAGTTGGCTGGAGGCATTAGTGGCATGGAGTGTTGGAGTAAAAATCCGCCCAATTTTAATTTAAAAAAAATTATTTTCGCTGGAGGCAAATGCAGACATCATAAATCAGCAGCTGATCGCCAGAAACATAGTAGTGTGTGAATTATCCAAGGGGATATGCTGATTTAACTGAGCTAAGTGGATCTAACTGATAAAACTATGATTTTTTTATAAGCCTGAATTAGAGCTACTTAAGCTTGAATTCCACGGAAAAAGTCCATGAGACAAAAATACCATCTCAGTAAAAATATGCAGAGCGTTTTGAACAATGTCATCGCCATAAAAAATTGTTAAATCTATATCAGTAAACACAAATACATGTTCAAAAATTTGTGTACGAATGTGTAATGTTTGTCAGCAGCACAAAACTTCGTAGTTCTTTCTGGTATCGAAATTAAAAATTTGTCGGATCAAAGCTATATGGTTTTGAGATGAACTGATATGAAAGAATTTTATTCAAGATTTTTTTTATGAAAATCGTATCGTGGCAATGTGCCTAAATAATGCCAGGGGCTGAGAATAGCTTAAAACTACTTTTGTATTTTATTTTAACTTTTCGTCTAGTTGAAATTAAAAATTTGTCGGATTTAAGCTATATGGTTTTGGGATTAGCATGTCAACCTTCATGCTAATGTAGGCCCCATGCCTCACGTTAGCCTACTTCCCCAAGCCCCATGTCAGCCTACTTCAAGATTTTGTTTTGAATAATCGTACCGTGCCTACAAGGCAGCGCTATAGGTCTAGTGTTGTATACAGCCGATTTACCCATTACCAACAAAGTAATCGCATCAATATTTGCTGTTGACACAACCATTTTGGTGTGCTACAACAACCTCGAAATTGCCTCAAAAAATCAATCATTTCAAAATCTTTTAACCTAAAATCAAGGTTGGCTAAGGATATGGTAAAATTAAAGTAAACCAAAGTAAAACACGATTTAATGATTGAAGTGGTATTTTGTATAGATGTGGTGGAAATTGAATTGGTGGGTGTAGCCGTCTGAATGGGGATAAATCCGGCAACGGCTACGGTCATGGTACAATAGCTAATGGCGAGCAAGGGATGGGGAAGGGACGGGAGAACGGCTCATGAATTAGGTTGTATTGGGGTACTGGGGTGGTTGACCTCGGAGTGGTTGGGATTAGTGGTAAACACTTCTTCGGTTTTTTTCACCAAACGACTCAGTCCGATTCATCAAGTGCATAGATTTCATTGGCCGCGTACCTTAATTCAGTACGTAGAGGAAGCAATGTCTCCCATTCTATACGAGGGCTACCAAATTAACTTAAATCCTGCCTTAGCTCGTCATTTCGCAGATGTAACAGGGGCGTCCAACTTTTTGGGACCGGCAATGAAAAAGAAAGCTGCTCTAGGAAGGTGGGGGGGATTCCTACGATGTGTCCCCAATAATTAATTCGGTGTACCTTGATTATTTTGGTAATAGTCTTACCATGTAAAGTGTCCTTGATTTTACGTGAGCGAGGATGTTAAAGACAGAACTCGAGTAGTTTCTTTAAAAAAAAAAACTCGTATTGCTTTAGCCGGCGTCGGTTAGTAAAGATTAGAGATGCTGTCTGTAAACCATATGTTAACACAGGGGAAATAACGGACCAGTGCATAGAGATAACCGTCTCATAGGATACTTGATTTCTATGAATGAATCTCTGCATATGATGAGTTATTTCGAGCGCCTGATGACACCGATTACGATTGTTGAGAGATCGACTTAACTTTGAGGTTAAATAAGTACCCAAATGTCACATTGTATCAAAACGGTTGAAAGTGAAACCAGACAACACTATGCTGGGGGGTGGTACAAATTATGCTGAGGGATGTCAAATCAAAGCGGTGAATTTGTGGGCGTTTAATTCTAAGCCCGCTAATTTTAAGGCACTATATCAGTAAACACAAATACATGTTCAAAAATTTGTGTACGAATGTATAATGTTTGTCAGCAGCACAAAACTTCGTAGTTCTTTCTGGTATCGAAATTAAAAATTTGTCGGATCAAAGCTATATGGTTTTGAGATGAACTGATATGAAAGAATTTTATTCAAGATTTTTTTTATGAAAATCGTATCGTGGCAATGTGCCTAAATAATGCCAGGGGCTGAGAATAGCTTAAAACTACTTTTGTATTTTATTTTAACTTTTCGTCTAGTTTGTCGAAATTAAAAATTTGTCGGATTTAAGCTATATGGTTTTGGGATTAGCATGTCAACCTTCATGCTAATGTAGGCCCCATGCCTCACGTTAGCCTACTTCCCCAAGCCCCATGTCAGCCTACTTCAAGATTTTGTTTTGAAAAATCGTACCGTGCCTACAAGGCAGCGCTATAGGTCTAGTGTTGTATACAGCCGATTTACCCATTACCAACAAAGTAATAGCATCAATATTTGCTGTTGACACAACCGTTTTGGTGTGCTACAACAACCTCGAAATTGCCTCAAAAAATCAATCATTTCAAAATCTTTTAACCTAAAATCAAGGTTGGCTAAGGATATGGTAAAATTAAAGTAAACCAAAGTAAAACACGATTTAATGATTGAAGTGGTATTTTGTATAGATGTGGTGGAAATTGAATTGGTGGGTGTAGCCGTCTGAATGGGGATAAATCCGGCAACGGCTACGGTCATGGCACAATAGCTAATGGCGAGCAAGGGATGGGGAAGGGACGGGAGAACGGCTCATGAATTAGGTTGTATTGGGGTACTGGGGTGGTTGACCTCGGAGTGGTTGGGATTAGTGGTAAACCCTTCTTCGGTTTTTTTCACCAAACGACTCAGTCCGATTCATCAAGTGCATAGATTTCATTGGCCGCGTACCTTAATTCAGTACGTAGCGGAAGCAATGTCTCCCATTCTATACGAGGGCTACCAAATTAACTTAAATCCTGCCTTAGCTCGTCATTTCGCAGATGTAACAGGGGCGTCCAACTTTTTGGGACCGGCAATGAAAAAGAAAGCTGCTCTAGGAAGGTGGGGGGGATTCCTACGATGTGTCCCCAATAATTAATTCGGTGTACCTTGATTATTTTGGTAATAGTCTTACCATGTAAAGTGTCCTTGATTTTACGTGAGCGAGGATGTTAAAGGCAGAACTCGAGTAGTTTCTTTAAAAAAAAAAAACTCGTATTGCTTTAGCCGGCGTCGGTTAGCAAAGATTAGAGATGCTGTCTGTAAACCATATGTTAACACAGGGGAAATAACGGACCAGTGCATAGAGATAACCGTCTCATAGGATACTTGATTTCTATGAATGAATCTCTGCATATGATGAGTTATTTCGAGCGCCTGATGACACCGATTACGATTGTTGAGAGATCGACTTAACTTTGAGGTTAAATAAGTACCCAAATGTCACATTGTATCAAAACAGTTGAAAGTGAAACCAGACAACACTATGCTGGGGGGTGGTACAAATTATGCTGAGGGATGTCAAATCAAAGCGGTGAATTTGTGGGCGTTTAATTCTAAGCCCGCTAATTTTAAGGCACCTAGTAACACATCCGGAATGGGTTCTAATACTCTGATGTCTCGTGCGATGAGAAAAATGTCATCTGCATAGTCGACTATGAGAGCTGATCTAAGTCTGTCTGACACAGTTAGTAAAACCTCATTCAGGATGAAATTAAATAAACGGGGAGATGGGTCATCCCTGTTTAACTCCTTTGCTTTTTTTGACTTTTTTCATCACAGCTCTAATGTATGGAATTAATAATAATAAATTGATCTAAATTACAGGATCTCTGACAGTTAAACTTAAATTTAAATTAATTAATTAAAGGTTGGTATGCAGAATAAAATAAATCGGAACTAATTTGAGTTGAATTTTCAGGAGTATCTCATAAGTCTGATTCAGCAAACTAATAAATTTTTTCTCAGAGCCCAGTGATGCTGAACAAAGTTTTAAAATTAAGTTTTTAACATACTCAATTAATTTTATAAACAATTTTTTATGTTGTTTTGTACATGTAGTGAATTTTACTGCCAAACAGTTGTGGTGCGGGTAAAAAATATCCCAAACACAATTGTGCAAAATTGAGATAATAATTATTTATTATACCGTATATGTAAGGCCTACTTGGCAGTCAATATGTTTAGCTAAATCTATTACGTAAATTTCCAATAAATTTGATCCATAATAGTTCATCTTGATCGATTATAAAATAAAAATAAAAATCTGAATTGATTGGTACTGGTAAGCTATTGATTTGGCAAGCTATAAGTACTATCTTTGGTGAGATGGCGGGACAGTTTTCTGAATTGAATTAAACTCTGAAGGAAAAAAAATTGTATTCTTCTTATAAATTGTTGTAACATAAAATGAACATTTCTGCATTCTGCCCACTTTTTTTTCGTTTATGCGGGTTCGAATGATCGATTCAGGTATCAACCACATTCGAGCCTATACCCTACGCTAGCGCAGCTGGCAATTAGAACCTAGATTGGATGATGCTTTTTAGTTAGATCAAAATTCTAAAAGACCATTAGTAAGCTTCTATTGCGATCTAATGCTGGTGCTTCAATTAATAGTCATAATTTATGTTCAGAACTCGCACCTGGCAATTAACGATCAAATTAAAAATAATTATATTACACTTATTATAGGTTGTCCATAAAATCTAATACCACAAACATGAGAAATTAATCAACCGTGAATATAATTCAATCTTATGTCATTCTTTATTGAGCATAAACTATTTTATTATATAGAATTTAATTTAAAGAGTTAACTCAACCATAATATGAAACATCAAACACAATCTAAACAATAATATAACGAAAGACAAACTAATCAGATGGTCAATTGAACGTGCGGTGTAATACGACAAACAAATCTATAACAGATTATAAAAATAAATAAATCACAATTTTGTTACCGCCAAATTGAATCAGCAATTATTAATTTTATATATAAAAAAAACACATTCTGACGTGAAAAATATATGAAACCGTGAAGTTCAAATATTCTCCACCTCAAATAAGAAAGGCTGGGCCAAATCTGCAGCAAGCCATGTCCGCAAGCGACATGTCGCTAAACGCCACGACCACAATAGTGACTAACAAAAATGTGCAACATAGTCCATAACGACAACAAATCAAAAACGCTTTTCAGGTAATTTAATATCAGGGCTGGACAGGTATATTAATGTCAGCTCAAAGCGAATGAGAAGCGGCCTAAATCAGCGGCTAGTACAAACGTGAATAAATTCAAAAAGCTTTGAATTAACTCAAAGCAACCGGTATTCTTGTTTGGTTGTCGAAGACCTCCCGGCCGAAAAAGTTCCAAAAACAGAAAAACCGCCACCAATCTATTTGAGGGAAAATCAAATAGAGAGGTCACAAAAACCATCGAGTTCACAAAAAGTTCGTAAACTGTCACATAATATACAGGAACTGATCCAGGGAAACCGGAAAATTCGCCGCCGACGTCAAGAAACAATATCACCGTTGTTGAAATGGAAATTAAATCGAGCTGTTAAGACTCTAAGATTTGCATTGCGGGAAGAAGAAAACCAGAGCGTCCAGAATTATTTAAATGAACTCTCGGCAACCGAGAGGATGAATTATTCTTTGTGGCAACAAAAAAATTAAAATTGGCCAACAAACTCGAATCACCCGATTAGACTACCAACTGGAAAGTGGGCGAGAAGCGATGAAGAAAAAGCAAATGCTTTGGTTGTTTATCTAACAACAGTATTCGCACCACACGAAGAAACTAATAACTTCGTGCTACCCGACCAAATGGATGATGGTTTGCCCTTCAAACCCTTAAAATATATAATTGGAAGAAAGTTAAGAATACAATTAAAAATTGAATAAGTCCAAAAAAGACACCAGGGCATGATCTTATTACCGGAACTAATAACATTCATGAATGCATATGCATATTCAACGCAACCGGACTAGTTATATTCCTCAAAAATGAAGGATATCTTTGATCACAATGATATATACATAAAGCTGGAAAAAATGATGACCGAAGAAATTTCACTCAGTTCTGGGAAACTATGTTCTTCAAAGGCAGCACATGGTTAAAGAAACCAATGCATCTACTTCTTTAAATGATAATAACGCAGGTGTTCCACAAGGGAGCGTTCTAGGACCAATATTATACCTGCTGTACACAGCTGACTTACCTGTAACCAACAAGGTAGTCATATCAACCCTTGCCGATGATACGGCCGTCATGTTGTTACAAAATAATCCCGAAACTGCCTCAAAGAAATTAAAGAATCGTCTAAACAAAATCGAGAACTGGCTGAAGACATGGCGCATAAAATTGAACAAAAACAAATCAACTCACGTCACATTCGCGCTAAACAAACGCACTTGCCCGCCAGTGGAATTAAACGATATAAATATTCCGCAACAAAACAAGGTCAAATACTTAGGCATGCACCTGGATAGAAGGCTAACGTGGATGAATTATGTTGCAGCATGGCGCAAACAAATAAAAGTAAAATTTTTTTCCACATGTCGTAGCCACCAAAAATGTACTTCTAGTGTACATATGTTATGCCGATTCATCTTTCCGCCTGCTTTGTTAAATCAGATTTTACAAACAAATAATGCAGAACGTAAAAAAAATTCTGTGGAATCGTAATTGCTTATAACCCATTCGTTCCTGTAATATACAGAGACAACAAAACATCTTACGAGGCATCTCACTGGTCTACCCCATGGTGTTGACGAATAGCTCTGCCTAGAATAATATTAAAAACTAAACGCATCGAAATTCGTTTCCAGTATACCATTTAGAAAGTTCAGACACAATTTCTAATTTTTTCAAATCTTGCTAAAACACTTTAGATTGCTTAACAAATCTACGTTGAAATACTCTTTAGATTATAATTAAAATTTGATTCAACCCCATACTAGAATTTTACTTAAGAAAATCCATTCAACAAAGTGCAAAAGCTGTTCAAATACAAATACGATTAAACATAATTTAAATTTGTACTCAACTTTTATTCAGCTGAAATATTAATTTAACAAATAACGCAAAAATATTTTTTTTAACTTAATGTTTGGTTTTTAACTCAATAAAATTTAAAATGAACTTAAAAAAAATTACTTTTTTTTTTGTCACTCATACAATTCATCTAAAACAGAATTAAAGATTTTGTTTCAAATTCATTCTAGGATCCCATTCTGGAATTTCACTTAAGCACATCCACTCAAATAATATATACTTCGAAGTCTATGCCAATTCAAATATGAGTAATTTAAATTGCTTTCAAATAATCTATAAATCTCAACTTCATAGTACAAATTACCCTAACTTCAACTTAAAAAATTCCACTCAATCACAAAAATTATTATTATTATAAATTAGTTTCTAATCATTGCTTGAGTTTTAATTAATATTTTATTTTAAATGTAACCGTTAAATTCTGCAAACCGCGTTTAAATTTTAACTCTAACTCCATAATACATAATCTATTTAGAATTCCACTTAAAAAATCCACTCAAAATCATAATTTAATATCTACTAAAATTCCAATAAGTAATAAGCGGGCATTTTTACCCCCACCTTCGATTTCAATCAATGTTTTTCGTTTGCTATTTTTCATCATTATCTCTTTTCATGTGCTGGATGTTCTGGGCAACCATTATAGAGCAAATGTATAGCCTGATATACGTCTAGCCCTTGACACGATACCTAACGGTTGCTTAGGCGATGTTCATTGGTTTTGCAATATATTTTAATATTTTAAAGCTAATTTAAAAGGATCGCTAACATCAAGCTTCATTTTAGATCTGCCGAATGATCTTGCAAAATTAGTTGTTTTAGATGCTTTTGATTTAATTTAAGTTTAGGTCATTAACGTTAGCTCAAAAGATTATTATTTGAAGATTTAGTCTTTCCAATGCATTACAGTTTCAATACGATTAATTAGTTTATTTCTAACTCATTCCATATTTAAAATTTATTTAAGGAGAGCCTTAAAATTTGTTGGTAAGATTTTGCAATGAATCTTGTTCTTATAGTTAGAACCGATGTTAATTACCTTTAAAATTATCTGGTCTAGCCAAATTATCTGGTCTATGGCAAAAAATAATTTGACCGTCTCAGTTTTAATTTTATCTCTCCTATATATATATAGCTGTGAAATCAAAAAAATGTATAACAGATAAAAGACAAAACTTTCCTAAAGATAGATTATGAAAATATTTTAATTAACTTTTCTAACCTAACCTCAATTCAAAAGAGATTAAAATGAATTAAACAAAATTCTAATACTGTCCCACCGAACTCATTAAACCTAAATCACTCTATCAATCGTCTACATTATCGATGTTTTCTACGAATAGTCAACGTTGAATACGATTTCTACATTGTCTACGTTGGGTACGTGTTGTTGACACGTCGACGTAGAAATTAATAGATTGTTATTGGGATCCACCAGCGCGTCAAACAGAGAACTCCTGCAACGATCTCAACATTGTCTGTATTTGATAGGATATTGGAAAAGATTATTGATTCTCGTTTGGTTGACTTCTTAAACAGTAACAATTATTTCTTCAATTTTCAATATGGTTTCAGGAAGGGGCTGAGTACTGAATTAGCATTAATAGAAGTTTGTAGCATGATTTATACTGCCCTTGATAAGCAAAGAGTTGTTGGAGAAATCCAAAAATTATGATCTGCAAAAGGCGTTTGACTGAATTGACCATGATATGCTTTTAGATAAAATTAATGACTATTTAACCAACAGAAAACAATATGTTATGTTTAATGGAGTATGCAGTGAAGCGTTAGAAATCAAATGTGGTGTTCCGTAGGGAAGTGTTCTGGGGCCACTCTTATTTCTTATATTCATTAATGATATATCAAATTGACCACTGATTGGTCAAGTTAGAATTTTTGCAGACGACACTGCTGTATTTTACGAAACTATAAAGATCCTGGTACCCCATATGTGGTAGTAACGAACATGATTTTGATGTGCTTTTGGAATACTTTAAATCCAATACGATTGCATTGAATGTGTCAAAAACTAAATTTTTAGTGTTTCACCCTCCGCATAAATTAGTTAGTAGCTTACATTCACTTCAAGTCTGTGATGTCGTTATTGAAAGAGTCAGTTCTGTTAAATACTTAGGAGTAATACTTGATGAACACATGTCATGGGAGGAACATACTAATACCATTTGTAATAAAATTGCTCCAATTGTTCGGCTACTTAGGAAATTATCATGGTTTGTTCCTACGAACGTATATTGTTAAAGATCGATTTTGCATTTATTCACTCGCGAATTAATTATGGTATCCTAGTCAGTGTTGCCAGCTATTATTTTTGGTGCGTGCCAGGTTGATGTCAAAATAGTGCTAGATTGACAGTATAGAGTAAATTGAATCAAAGTGTTTTCGGATTCGGTTTATTTTTTATAATTTTGTTAGATTGCTATTAGGTTTAGAAAGAATATAACTTTTTTCCAGTTTAAAAAGAAATGACTGAATTATATAATTTTTATATCAGTTTATTTTTATATTTTATCAATTATCACGAGAACAAAGAATTGTGATTTGAATTTAAAATAATTATACAATTCAAAATAATCTGTATACCTCCGCGTACCATAAAACTATTTTTGAGCTGAATTTTCGACCTTTTTGGACACCAAAAAAATGAAAATTCATTTTAAAAATTGTTTAAATTGTCCCTCTAGCAAAACTTTCACCAATTAATAAACTTTTCGTAATAAGCTTTCAGATTTTAAATGTTTAATGATACGTTAAGGTAAAACAAATAATTTTTGAATCGAAAAGCTAACGTTATAAAAGAGAACTTTTCAAAAATGAGCTTTTACGTCGAATGCAGATCATTTCAAAATAAACTCTTGTTCTTTAATTAAAGAAGCCAATGATTACAAATATTACAAATTTAATTAGCAATCCGAAGGATAATTGTGAAAATATTACAAGGTTCTTTGCAGTCTTCTTGTTGAAGATGTAGTCAGCATACAGCGTATGTCCAGATTTGGATGCTGGTGCAGACGTTGTAGGTGTTTTGTTGCATGATGCTTAATTTCATCCGCGACAAGCTCAATCTTGAGATCTTGATGGAGGTTGTCGTTTTGAATGTACCACGGTGCATTAACAATACATCGTAGTATTTTATTTTGAACTGTTTGTATGATTTTGATATTTATCTTCTTGGCACATCCCCAGAGTTGGCTACCATATGTCCATACAGGCTTCAGAATTTGTTTGTATAACAGCAGTTTGTTATGGATCGCTAGTTCAGATTGTCTCCGTAGGAGCCAATGCATTTTTCTAAATTTTGTGTTGAGTTCTTGGATTGATTTTGCTTCATTTAATTTAATTCGCCATTTCTTTGTCCAATTACATATCAGGTTAGTAGCCCTCTGTAATTTACTAGGGGAGTCATTGATGTTCTTTGCTGTTGCAAGTATTGCCGTGTCATCGGCAAAAGTCGCCATTGTTTCTTCTGTAATTGGTATATCTCTAGTATATAGGAGATATAGGATTGGCCCAAGAACACTCCCTTGTGGTACTCCGGCTGTTATTCTTTTTAGTTGGGAGTATTCATTCTCATACTTTACTAGGAAGTGCCTCTCTGACATGTATGATTTTAAAATTTGAAAAAATTGCTCCGGAAGATCTCGATGAAGTTTGAATCCTAGCCCCTGGTGCCATACTTTGTCAAATGCTTGGGCTACATCAAGGAATATAGTTGATCATATTTGTTTGCTTTCTAGTGATTTCTCGATTACATCAGTAATTCGATGTGCTTGTTCTATCGTAGAATGTTTTTCCCTAAATCCAAACTGATGTGAAGGGATAAGATTCCTTTCTTCGATAATTGGTTTTAGTCTTTTAAGAAGAACCTTTTCAAATAGTTTCGATAATGTTGGTAGCAGAGAAATTGGCCTAAATGAAGCTTTATCATGCGGAGGTTTGTTCGGTTTAAGTATCATAATTACTTCTGCAACTTTCCATTGCCTTGGTACATATCTTAGTGGAAATGCTGCATTAATTATATGCACTAGTTTCCTCAACGCTTTCTCCGGTAACAGTTTTATTATCTGACCCGTTATAAGATCATATCCTGGAGCCTTATACGCATTCAGATTATTCTTGATTTCCCATTTCATTTCTTTCAATGTTACAGGTGTAATATTGACTTAATTCTGTTTATTTATTGGTGTAATATTTTCCTCTTCCGTTTGTTTTGGATAAGGTTGGAATGTTTCTTCAAGGTGATTTGCAAACAAATCTGCTTTTTGTTTACCATTTCGAGCCCAATTTTCCGTGATTTTTAAGAAGTTCTCTCACTTCCTCTGGATAGCATTGCGCTTCATTTCCTGCCTATTATTTGGAGTGCTTTCCCACGCAGCATATTGGATATTATGGATGAGCTTATCTTATTCGTCTTCTATTTGGACTGGTCCCTGAATTGGGTTCTGCAGACTAATTCTTTCTGTTAACTGTGTTTGGAGGAGATCTCAATTGGTTTTGAAGCTCGTTAATTTCTGGTTGCTCTCTTTCAAAATAATTGTTTGGCTAAGTATCATAATAACTGGTGAATGATCTGATGATAGACTTTCACTGTTCTCTATATGGATATAATTATCTGAAATCCCTCTTGTAATAAAGAAGTCTATAAGGTCTGGAATCTTACTGGTATCTGTACCGCCTGAGTGAAACCCGCATTTTAGTTGTTTGTCTGCTGCGAACAGTTCTTTTCCTTTAGCGGTCGTAACCGAGATCCCCAATATGTATTTTTTGCATTATAGTCACCTCCAACTAAAAAGACACTTCCTAGCGTTTTCAGAAGATTAGTATAATCTACTTGTTTGAGATTGTATCTTGGAGGGCAATATATTGATGCATGTGATACTGCATTTTTTAATATTTCTTAACTGTTGTGACTTGCATGGAAAGGTTCTCAACTTTTGGTTCTTCGTTATGTTTTATATACTCTTTTATGAGGATAGCTGATCCACCTCAGGCTTTGTTCTCAGGATGTAGTGCATAGTAGCAATTATATCCTTTTATTTTACAGAATTAAGTTTTGGTGAAATGGGTTTCTGATATAAGACATTTATCTATATTATGCATGTTTATAAATATAATATATCTAGTTCTTGAATGTGTTGCAATAGCCCATTTGCATTCCAGGTTACAATTCGTAATGTTTTA
The DNA here is from genome assembly GCA_951394425.1 of Tipula unca. Classification (NCBI taxonomy): domain Eukaryota; kingdom Metazoa; phylum Arthropoda; class Insecta; order Diptera; family Tipulidae; genus Tipula; species Tipula unca. Next base: position 58,954,401 of record OX596380.1, read on the forward strand.
TTCATTTCTTTTGTTTATAATTCGATTTGATATAATTTATATTTTGATACACTTGATCAAGGTTTTCTTCTACTCTTTTATTGAAACTAGTTTGTGATTTCATTTCTTCTAGTGTTTTCTGCAGACTCATTTCCTGCGAAATAAGTCTTATGTTAAGGTTCTCTAGTTTTCTCAGTATGTCCTGTAGAACGAGATCCACTTTTAACTGTTTCTCCTCTGTTTGCTGAACTTTTTGTGCATAAGTAACGTTCTCGTTTATTCTCTGGCTTTGTATGTTATGATTAGCAGTTGACGATTTTGGCTCCGTGGTTCTTTTTATAGATTGAACATTTGATATACCTGGTTTGCGTGATTTATCTCTCATTTTTTGTAGTTCTACTGCAACTTCACATCCTCTGTAATTGGCTGGATGCTGGCCATTACAGTTGATACACTTCGGTGTTGTATCTCGGGGGACTGTATTATAATCTTGGCACTTTTTACATTGAGGTATTAGTCGAGTGAACTTTCTCGGTGTTTCTATTTTAACTCTAAGGTTGAGGATAGCCTTAATATTAAAAATATTTTCGATTTTTTCTTGGTTGTCGAAGGTTAGCATGAAAAGTGGGAGACCTCTTCTCATGATTTCAACATTTCCGTCCCTGTTTTTTCTTCTCTCTTTTCTGATGATGTTGACTGAATCGATTATTTTCAGGCCTTTGTTTTGCAGGTCCTCAATAATTTCATCTTTTGAGCAAGTTGGATGGAGACCTCTTGCCATTACTTTAATTGATCGATGATTTTTGTCCTCGTAGGTATACCACTGGGGACCATCAGTATTTAGTTTGTTAGCTAGAGCTTTATAATCTTCAGGCTCTGTTGTATTTATTTTCCATATATTATTGCTGAGCGATATTACTTTGTAGTCATTTCGTACTACTTCTTTCATCAGTTTCTGAATACTACCGTGATTTGTTATTCCTAGAATATTGATCGGAGGTGTTACCTGTTTTTTGTTTTCTGTCTCATGCACTTTTGATCCAGAAAATGCTTTACCAGTTTTAATGTGGGTTTGCATTGGCTCAACTTCTGGTGATGATTCAGCTTTCCTCTTGCTTGGGTTGGTTTATTTTCTAGGTTTCTTATTTGCCCTCTTGGATTTCTGTAGTCTCCAATTTGTTTCTTTTTCAAGCTCATCTTCATCAGTTTGATATTCGGCTTGATCTGCGAGTACTTGAAATTGGTTGTTCATTATTGCAAAGTTTCCTGCGTTGTTATTTTTATTTACGGTTTCCTTTAGCATAAGGTTTTCTGTCTTTAGCGCGGCAACTTCATTGTTCAGCTGTGCGATTAATTTCTCCATTTGCTCAAAATTATTTATTAATTCCGCGTTATTTATTATAACTGCTTGTGCACTGGGCGTGGCTTCGGCAGTTGCCTTGCAATTTTTATGCTTGATGGAAGAGGTATTTTCCTCCTGATTGTTTAGTTCACACAGCAGTGTGGTGTTCCGTGGCGGTAGGTTTGATGGTGGTGTTCCGTGGAGTGCCTTCCCGCTTCCACCAAAGGGTCATTCATGTATCACTTGTTCCTTGCTTCCAGTAGTACTAAGAAAAGGATCAGCCTGGTTGCCTACCGACCATTTCTTTTGCAATGTCGTGTTGCTGTGCGATTCAGAATCTAAGTTCTGACCCACCTGGAGTATGTTTTTGTTTATACCCGACATCTCTTCTTTTTGTTGACTATCTGCTAAACTGTTTCTCTACTACGCTGGGATTGGATACCACAACCGTTCGATCTACAGTACATTGCCCAGGGTGCGCCACGAGGAAGCTGTCAACTAGTACCCCTGAAATTAGAGATAAATAAAATATTTTCACTTGTGTTTTAATCAAAGCACCAGATAAATGCTTATACAAATATCAAAATGTTTACTTCCAATGGAACAATATTGTTAAACGTTTTTTCAAATTGCTTAATTTTCTTGTCGGATTGGAGTCTAATAAATTATTTGTATTTGCTCTTTAATAAAAAAAGCAGGTAATTAAAATTATCAAAAATTTTATTTAAAGAACATTTTCTACAAACAGTTCATCTTTTACTAATAGAACGGTCATGTCGGATCGGAATCAATTAAAATATTTATACTCCTGTTCTTTAGTTAAAATTTTAAAAATCTGAATTTCCAATTGGAAGAGACTGTGAAACCTATATTTTCAAAACACTCAGGTTTTCATTAAAAAAATGTTTATGTCGGATTGCAATCAAATAAAATGGGTACACTTATTATTTAATTTTAGAGAAATGGATAATTACAAAATAAAATAACTGCAAAACATAAAGAATGACGTTTTATGTGAGATCGCAATTGAATTTAAATTTCCACGTTTTATTTAATTACAAAAGCAGATTATTGGATTATACTTTGTTCTTTAACTAAATAATGCGATGGTCGCAAATTTCAAAAATATTTTTTCCAAGTGGAAGGACTACTGTGAAAGTGTTTTTCAATAAGCTCTGCTTTTAATAAATATAACTTATCTTGTTTTATGTTTTATGTTGGATCGGAATCAATTAGAATATATACGCGTGCTCTTTAATTTAGACCCAAATGATTATGAATATTAAAAGTTAAATTTCTAATTTGAAGGGCAGATATATATGAAATTTTTTCAATAAGCTCATTTTTCCAAAAAATAACATTTGTGTTGGATCGGATCCAAATATTTGTTCTTTTAAAATAAACAGATAAATAAAAAATCTAAAATTACCAATTCGAAGGACAATACTGTGAAACTTATTTTTAGAAGCTCAATTTTTCAGAATATAGCTTTTATGTCAAATCAGAGTGAAATTAAATATTCACACTTACTTTTTAATTATATCGAAGCTCGTGATTACAAATACCTAAACTTTTAGAACAATCGTTAAAAAAATTCCATTCTTAAAAAAGTGATATGTTACCATAAGTAAAACGTTTATATCGGATCGCAATCAAATAAAATATTTACAGTGTTTCTTTGATAGCAGAACTTCATGATTGAAATTACTAAACATTGAATTTCCAATTGAAAGGACAAATGAAAGTGTTTTTTCCAATAAAGCTCAACTTTTCAAGTCATAAAATGACTTTGTGCCGCACTGGAATGAAATAAAATATTTACAATAAATATACAAATTTAATTTCCAATTGGTAGGACAGTGGTGAATATTTTTTATCAAAAGCTATTAAAAATAACTTTATTGTTAGATCGGATTAAAATATTTACACTCGTCCAAATTAAAATGTAATTTCCAATTGTGACATTTAAGTCGGATCAGAATCAATTAAAATGCTTTATTCAACTCTATTCAATTATTTTGGATCTACATACTTACATATGTATATCGGAAAATTATGACCGTTATTGATCCGAGCTTTGAACCATTCGTTCAATACGTGGTCGAATAAGATGGGTTTATTCCCTCGAATTTATCATTGGTAGCAAAAAAGAATAAACTATAATTTTTTCGAAAGTGCTAGAACTAAGCTAAACCGATTTATATTGTGCCAAATTGTGCTTGGGTGCAAAACTGATTTTTATGGTGCTAAAATCAATTGGACAGTGTTAAATCTGACACTGAAAGTACTAAATTGGCAACACTGATCCTAGTATATGGCACTGCTTCTGAAACTAGAATCAAGCAATTACAAATCTTGCAAAATAAAAGTGTGAAAGCAATATTTAAATTATCTTCATTGTTTCCAACCTATGAATTATATGCTAAAGATGAACATTTAATTTTGCCCATAAACGTTTTATATGAATTCCAGATTGCTATATATACAGCAAAACCCCGCTTAATGCTCGAGATACGTTCTTTATATATGGAGCGCTAAGCGAATCAGCGTTAATCGGGGTCATTTTTATATTATAACAAATTTATTTATTTTTACAACATTTCTTCCATACTCCGTTTAAGCATTTTGAGGTTACCTCATTCCAGGCTTCATCGATGTTCCCTATAGCTTTAACGATGTTATAATCTTTCCATATTTGTTTTATCGATGGTTGATCTGAACAATTAATGCGCTCCATATTTTCTAGTATGGTCTTAAACGCACGACGGAGGTAGTATGCTTTAAAATTTGCAATAACACCTTGGTCCATGAGCTGTAGAATTGAAGTGGTGTTAGGCGGAAGAAAAAGCACTTCTATACGGGGATGCAGATCTCTAAAGAACCTAACCCAACCGGATGGCCAGGAGCATTATCAAGCAATAATAACGCTTTCGGTTCCAAATTCTTCTGCTCGCAATAATGCTTCACCGAGGGACAAAAACATGAAACAAACCATTCGTGAAAAACACTCATTGTTACCCAAGCCTTATTGTTTGATTTCCAAAAAACAGGGTAAAGTTGATTTTACGATTCCTCGCATTGCTCGTGGTGTTTCAGAACGATAAACAAACAATGGTTTAATTTTAAAGTCACCTTTAAAACCAATAAAAGAAACCAATGGTAAAAAAAGGTAAAGAAACCAATTCAGTTCGAAATACTACTCAAAACTAGAGACACGCATGCCAATGAATTGACCAGGGATATATTAAAACAACCCCGATTTAGGCGACTGAGAAGAGTAGATCCACTTGGACTGATGAGCCTGTAAATATATTAAATGTTTAAGTTTTTAGTGAACACTAATAACAAGTATTAACATTGGTTAAGACATAAAATATGTAATAATTTTACCTTAAGATTTGAATACTTCTTGTTAGTTTCATTTGTAGAAAGATTCAAGAATAAAGCCACTGGCAGCATCTAGAAAAAATGATTAGATTTATAAAATTAATTAATTTTGGTATCACAATGGACGTCATTGAATAAAAATAATTGCATATATGGCTCACGTATAATGGATTTTTGATTGGCTAATTATTAAAGTGTCTAATTATATAGATAAATCAACGTACGACCGAACTATATTGCGATTTAAAAAAAAAAATTAAAATCTATTATTAAATAAAATTACGACATTCGCATACGTCAGCTATGTATCGCGCAGCAAGGTGATTAGAAATCTATTACGTTAATTATTGTCAATTGTGTTTGGAAAAAAAACGACGTACATTTATATAATTTAGCCTGTTAATAAAATTTTCGTGGACCAAATAATTAGCGTGCGCCAAAATATATAAATATTTTTTTTATTATTTCGAATTGTTCATCACTGATCATCGTACACCAAATAATAATATCACAGAATTAGATAATATTGTGACATATGAGCGAGGTGATTCGCCATTTATCAATTTACATTAACAATTTTCGAGTTCGCGCTCAATTTTATTGTATATATTTGAACTAAATTACAAATTTTTATTTGTTTAATTTTAATTAAATGTGTTGCGCTCATACCGCGCACAATTCAGTTTCATGTGAATCATCCAACCAAATAAATCAACTGCAACAATAATTGATTTGTAATTATAATTCTTTTGTTTTGGCTTAGTATAGGTATGTACGTACATATAATATTACATTACAACTACATATGTATATAAAAAACTATAAAAAAATTAATTAATTAAATTATAATTATAATTAACACATCTAGTTAATGGTTTGAAGAAAATTTGCATTATGATTTATTGATTCCGGTACCTTCTTGGGTGTACGAGTCGCTTCTTATACTTAAATGTATATATTCCTTGATGTTAATTATTTGCGATAAGTTGTAAACCTTTTAACCATGGCTCGCAGCTTTATGTATTTTATAATTTTACTTCGCTTATATTATTAATTAGCACATCATTGTGTGCAAAGTATTATATGTATACATAATTTGGCGTGCATATTCCAGACAAAAGCATAATTAGTATGGGCACACATATGTTCAGATACCAATAAATTGGACATAAGACAGAAATAAAACAAAAATCGAATGAAATATCAATTAAAATTTTGTTTAATGGTTTTTTTTTTTTCAATGTGATCAAGGTTAAGTTTGTTAGCAGATTATGTGAGGTATATATAGATAAAATAAAAGTCATAAAATTACTGTCGTCAAGTTTTAAATTTTTTTTATATTTACTTGGTAATTGGATCTTGTTAATATGTGTGGAGGTTATCTTATAATACGCGAGTGCTTAAAGATTTAGATGTGATTTTATATGATATAGATCGTGTACATATAAATAACGAACTTAATTTACATGTGATCAAGTAAGTAATAAATTATTTTTATTTGATCGTTATTCATTTTCATATATGATCAATGAGATGAAGTATGGTCTAAGGTGACGCGAAACGTTAAGTCATAAGTCGTATTTATTAAACGCATGATAATTGTAGAATCATTATACTTTCGATTCTTTAGTTCATAAAGCGTATAGGTATAACTGAACAGTGTTTTTTTGCCTTACATATGTAGCATATAAGCCACATTTTTACTTCATATTTTTAGTTTTTAAGTCAATTTGTATATAAACAATTAAATTTAATGAATAAACCACAGTTCAATATTGTTATCAAAATTGTTGTAACAGGAGTGCCTTTGAAGATACAGTATATACTTACAAAAAAAGAAAATATTTATCTGACCTTACCAAATGAGAATCTATTCACCTTATTACGGCTCATTAACTTACAATTTCTCTTCCATAACATGCATTAATACGTTTCTTAACTGAAAATCATATCATCCATATCGAATGTAAAAGTTCTATGCACGGATAAAAATTGTCTTTCATCTACTTCTTGAGGTGAAAGACAAAGCAGCAGTACGCCTATTTGTGGAAGCTATGGAGCAGGCAAAAGAAGATTTATAACATACGAACTAGATTCCCCCTACAGAATTGAATATGACGACGGAGACCTCAAAAATTACGATAAAATCCCAGTTGTCATCTTAAATAAAACTGGCTTAAACAAAGATACGACTAAAACAACTATTGGCAATATTTCGAAATTCGAAACCAAAAATGAGTCATACTGCGGAATAAAAATAATACAATTAACTGAACCGGTGTGAAGTTTCCGACAAAATTAATCAAAAAAAAAATATGCATTAAATAGCTTATACCATCAGCCTTCGATATTATGATGTCAAATTAACCGCTAGTGGGGAACACTATGAATAGACAAGCGTTGAAATTCGAAAATTGAACAGATTCAAAAGTTATCAGGTGGAAATGTTGTTCAATTTATTTTATTGGGGCGATCCTAAAGATTTCCAAGAGATTCGATCATATGTATTAAATGGCTCATCATACCATCAGCTTTCGATATTATGGTGTTAAATTAATGGCTAGTGGGGAACACTATCTTTCCTGTCGGAAATCCAGGAACACCTGATGTATGGGAATGGACTCTCATAATATTTAGATAGAATCACTCGCAGCGAAGAGACCTGATCAGTTCGGACGAAATCCTCCTTGATATTCACCAATCAAGCCCTCCGCTAGAGGAGTAATTCTATCCAATACAATGTATGACAGTAACATGTATATGCTGTGCAAAGGAGAGCTATTCCGCGATAATTCTCACACTTCAAGCGGTCTTCCTTCTTGAAGATGGGGCATATCGCGGCCAAGGTCGAAAAGACAGTTTCACAAAGTATCCCCTCCGAATATCAAGAGCTCCAAATTAATGCAGTCCACTCCAGGTGATCGGTTTCGTTTTAATCTCTGCATAGCTTTAGTGAATTCCTCATGGGATGGCTCGCATGATGAACATCAAGCAGGTCAGTAATGTATTCACTCCATGCGTCAAGTACTACGTCGATGTTGACACAGAGGTTTCCATCCCAGTCCCGAATGGCAGTTGACGTAGGCCTAAAACGATGGTACAGTCCAGTAGTTCCTTTAAAGATATTACGCGAACTGCGCTCATTGCTGAGTTGTTGAACTTTCAGGACCTCGGCCTTCCGCCATTTTCGCTTCTTTCGTCTACAAATCCGTTTAGCTGCCCTTCTTGCAAGAGCAACAGCATTGTTTTTCCTCGTGATTGTGTGACGTTGTTGCACTTCACTATGGGCTATATTTTGTTGCTCAACTGTTAGACGACACTCGTCATCAAACCAATCATTCTTGGGTCTGACTTTCACTGTACCTAAAGTCTGTTGAGCAGCACTGACAACCGAAGTTTTCAGTACCTCCCAGACAAAGTTCACGCAGTCAGACTGGTAATTAACTTCATCCATGTTGTCGCTGATAAGATCCTGATATCGTTTCTGTTGATCTTCATTTATCAGACCTTCACTAAGAAATCAGACCTTCACTTAGAAACTAAGAGAAACTCGGTCTGATTTCTGCCAGCTCTAGCATTAAAGTCCCCAATTACCATTCTAACATCGTGTTCGGGTATAGATCCCATCAGATCGTCCAAGTTATTGTAAAATGAGTCTTTATCTTGGGGCTGGCTGACTTCTGTGGGCGCATGTACACAAATTATCGACAGGTTGGCTAACTTCATGCGCAAGCGAAGCTTACACAATCGGTTATTGACTGCTTGGAAATCCAAAACAACGTTCTTTACCTGCGGCTCAAGAAGAAACCCAGCTCCAAGATTTCCGAGATCATCTCCTCTGTAGAGCAACGTATAGCCCTGGGGCACATGGTCTCCACTTTTAGGGCAGCAAGTTTCTTGAAGAGCAACGAGTTCCAGCCGATACTCCTTCATGCACGTGATTAGGGCCTCCAACGCTCTTGGCTTTTTAAGTGACTCGTGTCCGGGTACTTGAGCGGGGGTCCGCTGTTGTTTTGGCGGTATCCATTTTTCTTTTTGTTGACTTTATAAACACTTGATTTTTAACTGTGGTGGTATTCTTGGGAAACATGTTCGTGCAATTTAGATTTACGAGACATGCGAGTGCCCCCCCCCGCCCACAGGGGCCAAATTGGTCTTTAATCTTCTAAAATATTTGGTTTCAATTATTATTTGTTGAATTACACTGTAAAAAAAAGGTGTATACTTACGTCAATTATTTTTTTTCACAAATTTTGTCGGAAACTTCACACCGGTATTAACTGACCCTTGTTCTTTATTTAATAATAGTCGAGGAGATCATCGCAAATTAAACAGAAAATGCATTTGCCAATGAATATTAAAATTGATAGTTTTAGTTTTAATTTTATCTCTATAGAGATATGGAATAATATCAAGGGTTCGAAAAATAGTATAAATAAGAAGAGATTCGTACACCTAAAGAAATCTGATCACCGTAGATTAGCACTATATAGTTTACAAAATCACACTATATGAATTATCAACATTTACGGCTTTTCCAATGTTATCGATATGGCCTATATTGTCTATGCGGGTTGTCGACGCGGCAATACAATAAGGCAAACCAATTTGTCATCTATAATTCCACACCAAATATTAACGCGGTCAAAGGGCGCTATTCTTCAACTTGTCGTATAGCCACCCAACAATTTTCTTTTAATCAATAATGCATGTTATATACCGATTCGTTTCCAGTAAATCCTTTCCATTTGCATAACCTTACAAGCAACACTTACACCAGTGATAAAATCTGCGAATTGTGCGGTCAATCCCATTAACAGCAAATGTGCTCAAACATTTCCATCCTAAATGATGAAAGCATTATTACTTACTTTGGTTGCCAAGATGGTTGTAAACAGGTCATCGCAGAGAAGGCACGTTGATAATTTGGGTAACGTCACGCGTCAAACCGTTATATTTCCTATTATAAACATTATAGCTATATAACTTGAAAGCACACACGGGAAATATTGACGACGAAATCAAAGTATATATACTCAAATTCACGTCATTGCTCAAGTTCAAACATTATTTCTAATTTTTTAAGATTGCGTAACAAATCTACGTTGAAATACTCTTAAATTATAATTTAAATTTGATGGGCTCGAATACTAGGATTTTAGCTGGACTTAAGAAAATCCACAATCCAGTTTAAAAGCTGTTCAAATACAAATACGACGTTCACTCGTTTAATTTAACTAAAGATTTGGTTTCAATTTACTTAAATTTAGTTTTAAAGCGAAATTTGAGCTTGACTGGATATAAAAAGCACTCAAATTTCAAATATTACTTTATCTAAAAACCATTAAAAAATATATTCTTCGAAGTCTATGCCAACCCAACTATGAGTAATTATTTATTATTTGAATTGCACTCATAATCTATAATTTTTACTTACCTTCATATAGTTCAAAATGTTCCACTCAAAATATAAAATTCAAACTCTACTCAATCACAATCAAAATTATTTTCTATTTAGTGTTTGAATTCAAACACAATTAATATTTAAGTTGCACTCAAAATTTGTTAAAATCTAGTTGAAAATGATATCTTATTGTCACTCGTCTAATTAATTTAAAACAAATACCGATTTTAGCTCAAATTCATATACTAGCGTTCTACCTCGAATTTCACTTAAACAAATTCACTCAAACTACATAAATTGAAGTCTAGGTAAAATCAAATTTGAGTTAAAATTTATAATTTAAATTGCACTCAAATTTTGTTGAAATCTACAAGTCTGTAAAATTCGATTAAAATTTAACTCAACTCCATAGTAACATTTTACCTTGAATTTCACTTAAAAAAATCCAGTCCTTGTCAATTGATCCCATGATTAGCGGAGAATGGAATGTTCACCTATGAAGATCTGCAATAAGTCTACATTGCAATACGCAAAGAAAGCTACATGATCCAAATGGTGCGGGAGGGAACGCGCAAACTTGGGGAAGGTTCTAAAAAGTCGTGATGATGAAAATCAATCTGCTTCCGGATATCGAGCGGAGGTCGATCGGCTACGTCACGCATTGGAACAGTGCTGGGTGGTCGCCCAATTTAGAAATGACCCTGTTGAAGTCATTCGAGCTGTGTTTGTCGCAGATTTTTTGTACGGCAGACGAAACTTGGCAAGTTTTTCTCCAGCTTCATAAGAATCGATAAAATTAGGAGTGGCAGAGGGCGTGAATTTCTATTCAATGTGCGGTTGTCTTCACACATATACATTGCAACGCTTCCTTTAATTGGTTAGACGAAAAATACAGTTCATACCACTGTCGGAAAACAATCATATATATAGTCCTCGATTTGGACTATACGTTTGGGAGGCCAGTATAGATGCCATTATACCCCTGGGAGCGCTGATCACACGCCAATTCGATGTGGACTGCCTTCGTGACAAAACAAAAAAAAAAAGAAACTCAGATATGGTTTGGTGGGTGGCCACGTCTGTGTAGAACCTGCAAAATCTATTCTGACGGAATAAAATCATTTCCCATCTGTTGCGTCATTGCGATCGTTCGAGTTGGAAAGCGTATACCTTACATTTTCAATAAATATTCTTGTGTATTGTGGTACAATACAGAGGCCAGGATTCTATATTATAGTGTTTATGTGAAATGGTGGTGAATTGGGCAAGAGGATGGGATGTTTCAAGATATATAGGGCATAGAAATATGTTGGAAGTAATCATCCATCGATTTTCGTAAAAGAATAGCGGCCATGAAATTTCGTCCATGAAATTCAGCATCTTCAATCCCGTGAGCTTGACCGTATGATCCCTCCTCTCTGCTCAACTCGAATGAAAATATTGAGTGGTCGATCTAATTCTTTTATTTTTAGTCGTCTAAATGTTTGCGGCTATGGTATTTGAAGCACGGCATGTAGATAATAATACGTTTAAGCTGCACATTTGGTCAATCAATTACTACAACTGCGACTGGTTCAATTCTCTTCAGTTTTCACATGTCGTTATGTATTGGAAACTCGTCGCAAGGCCTGGTTTAGGAGGAATGCTGGTCCGTTCAGGCAAAGGTCAAAGTTCTAATTGAATGCTTGGTTGCATTCCGTGAGAACGTGTAGCCAATTTCATTTTTCTAAACTTTTTGTACTGTTTTGTCGATTCGATATAAACGTTGTCCACCTGTGGATGGACAAGACATGTATCCAATGAGTTATATAGTCTCGTCAGAATGTTTGGCCTATGTTGAAATTGAGGTTATGATGTATTTTGTGTGCTAGCTGGGCGAGTAAAGCCGTTGCGCACAAACAAAGTAACTTAATGAACATCGACAGATAAACAATTAACGTACTAAAGATAAACAATTAGCATACTGTGTGGGTTATTAGAGTTGAACAAATGGCATTCAATCGTGAACTTAAAAGCTCGTTAGGGCTTTTTGAAATATTTGCGACTACGCGTGCTTATTGACTAAACGGTTTTCACAGTGTGAGCTCTGGAGCTAAGCGACCGGAGCTGGTTGTACGTCCGAGCGATATTTTGGAATATGGTTCACTTAGAAGCGTAGTTGATCCTGAACAAAAACCTTGATCTATATGAATGGTCGGATACCATAAAATTCCAAGTATGTTTACTTCTTCATGGTCGTCAACTGAGATTGTTCGATGAAATCCGAACGGAATATCTTTAATGATCGCAATGGAATTGCAACACTACTTTCTCAATTCCATGTTAAGCGAATTCATGTAATTTTTTAAATTCGGTCTTTCAATTGTTTTTCAGCCGCTACTGAATTGGTTGCAATAAGTTACCCACGTAAACATCTTTCTCGATTGTTTCAGTAGCTACATGGAATAGCTTTTCGTAATCAATAGCTAATAGCTTAAGACATCTTGAGGCGAGGGACGCTGTGAAGAACGAACAATATGTGGCACGGTCGTCTTAACTTAAATGTTCAAAGCACATCAGCCAGATCAGTTCGCCATAGAATTATCACCAATATCATACGAGTTGACCAGAGAGAAGGGTTTCTGGTTTCAGAACGCAATGATGAGAAAAGTGTTTGGGTCGACCAACCTTATATTACCTAACGTTTTATACTCGTCGATAAATTTTGAAAACTGGCCAACAATTCTGGTGAGTTGTGGCAACGTTTCATTGAAACATTTGAGCCACCCAAAACGGAAGTTTGACGATAAATTATTCCTAATTGTTGCGCTTAGTGATTGGTGAACTGCTTCTCACATTCAGCATTCTCGGCTTAACGATGGAATCAGTTGGCTGGTGACTTCTGATTTTCAATAAGCCGTGGATGTCCCTAGTGGTGCAACAGTTGATAATTGGCGAGTTCAACGTAATTGTATCGCACACGATTACTTTGGAGCAATTGAATTTTCGTGGTACTGCTGCAACGTGAAAGCTTTAGCAAACATTTCTGTGTAATTATTGCAATTTTGATATTAATTTTTAGTAAATGTAATTCGTAATTGTACATATGCTACAATTGTGCTATGAAATTTCATATTTATACATCGGCAATACAATGGATATCGATATTGAATTGATTGTCTAAATTTGAACGAGAGATGGAGAATGAGGACGGTTGAACGTTATTTAATGGATTTAACACGATACGTATATAGTTAATATTGGAATACTGTAACAATGTATACCTATATTATGAATAATTTCAAACAATAATAAATAAAACGGTATAAAGTTGTAAACAATTTTAAAATTATTACAGCATTCGGACAGCAAATGAACTTACCGCAAAAATGGAGTGCAAATTATTTCACTTACGTCAAAATTATTCTAATAAAGGTTATTATGGAAATGGGACACGTCTTAAGTTAAGTCCTACACTGTTTCATTGTAAGCAAATTTTTAAATAAGGTACTGCTGATTAAATAAAAATGGAATTAAAAAAGAAAACAAAAGGGGTTTCATAAAAATGGTTTGTTATTTGAGTTAATATTCAAAATGTCTGCCATTTAATTCTAAACAATTTTTTAGACGACTTTCAAAATTAATGTGAACTGTCCTCAATTCAGTTTCTGAAAATTTCTTTAATTCTTTGTTTCATATCTTCTGCAGTGCGGTAGGCCGATCAATGTATGCTAAGTCTTTCACTATTCCACATAAATAAAAATCCATACAAGTTAGATTTGGCGATCGTGCATGAAATTGTTCCTGAGAACCTTTTCCAAAATAAGCATGTGCACTAGCCAACTGAACCCACATTTTTTGTCTTTCTCGCAAAGTCGCAACAGAATACTTTCCAATAATTTGGGGAAATTTTCACAAATTTTTCAGTCGAAAGGGTTCCATCAAAGAAAAATAGGCCGATTAGGTGAGAACCAAATATTCCAGCTCAAACATTTACACTCGGCCATATCAAAAGTGCGCTTTCAGAAGGTTTCATGGATCTTCGCAGTGTTTTTATTAGATTTTTTTTATCAGGAAGATCTGAAAAATATTCCCTTGAACTCAGAAACTATTTGCTGTTCGGATAAGCGGAGTTTACCATGTGAGTTAACTATAGGTTTCATGCATCTTTAGTAAAGTTTTTAGAATTATTTCTATTTCGATGATCTGAGATATAGTCGCTTGAACATAGAAACTATTCGCTGTCTGGATAAGTGTAGTTTACCATGTGATTCAGGAAGGTTTCATGATCATCAGTCAAGTTTTTAGATTTTTTCTGAAGGATCTGATATATAGTCGCTTGAACTTATAGAAACTATTCGCTGGCCAGATAAGCTGAGTTTATCATGTGATTCTAAAAGGTTTCATGCATCTTCAGTAATTTTATTTTTTTTCTATGTGGAGGGTCTGAGATATAGTCCCCTGAACTCAGAAACTCGGTTAAGGTCGGTTAAGCCTAGTTTACCATATGATTCAGCCAGGTTTTACGTATAGTAATTTTAATTTTTTTCTATGTGGAGATATAGTCGTTTAAACTCAGAAACTATTCGCTGGCGGGATAAGCGGAATTTATCAAGAAGGGTCGCATTGATTGATAATAAACAACGCAAAACTCGTTTCAAACATAAATTTTGTTTAAATTTTTTTTTAAATTAGTCCAAGCATATTGAAAAAAAAATTAAATTTTAATTCAGTTCCGTCTTATACAGGTGATATCACTAATTCATAGACAATACCAAATTTAGTAAAAGTTTAATAAAAACTTTTCATTAACTCAATGGTCAAATGTTTATGTTTGGCAATAAAATATCTTTTGGTTCGATTAATCGTATTCATGTAGCCCAAGTACATAGCAACTTTGTAAAAGTAGATTTAATAATTTATGTACTGTACGATTTAACAACGGTTTTCCCATATTCATTAAACTATAAAATGCATTTAATTGCTTGACATAAACATATATATTTACATATATAAATATCGTTATGTTTAACTTCCGTTTAAAATATCTATCCGAAATATTAAAACAAAACAAAACAAAAAATAGGATTATTTAAGAAATATTGCTGTAGAGTGTATGTAAGTTTTAAATCTTATAAACACAATTTAACGTTTGCTCATTAAAACATCGGCTAACCAAAACGGAATTAAGAAGATAAAAAAAAAATAGAAAATTATAACAGTTTCTTGTTGCTTTTTTATGTCCATGTATGTACTTTTTTTATATACATATATAAGACATATATAATGTTGTGTGAGAGTTTGGCGCGTGTTCAGTGTGGATATTTATTAGATTTAATTAAAAAAAAAAATTTCTACTTTTTATTTTTTATATGTACGTTTTATATATATATGTATATGTGTAAGATCGCGATCATCTTTTCATGATAATCATTAAAATGTAATTGTAAAAAATTATATACATACATATACAATACATTTTTATTTTATTTAATTTTTTTTTTTTTTAATGCTTTCATACAATACAGTTATGATGACATGAACAACATGAGTATTAAATAAAATGAAAAAAAAATTAACAACATAAGATCTCGAAACATATATATCGAATAGAAATTAATTTGATCGTACGATCAATAAACTAACTGATCGGTATATAACTTATTAAATGCATTTTTTTTTTCACAATCTATATTGATATATACGTATATACGTTGGTAACTGGGATCTGGCATTTTTACCATCGATCGATCGTTTTGTTATTTTTTGGGTTGGATCTTGTGTATATGCGTTATTTTGCTACCAGGAAGGAGTTCGTTTTTTGTGACTGCTATGTTACTTATTACACAAATATCCAGACGTCTATGTGCAGATAAACTATGTAGTCTATAATTATGATTATGGTTAAATATATATTTTTATTGTTGTTACTCGCGCACAATTAAATTTGATATTAAACTGCAAGCCGTTATACATTGATGTACTTAAGGTTAAATGTCGTAAACAACTTTTTAATTACATTTCAATTCAATATGGTATATATACATTTAACAACGATATTTGTATTGAAGCTGGTAGGTAGGTGTTTTGACATTCGAATTGATGGTTCAATTTTAATGTTTTTTTATATTTATTTAAGTTTTACGGAGTAAAGTGGTGCGAATGATATATATGATTGCTGAATGAATTGTGAATGGTATATGTTATGTTGCAACAAATTTTTGAATTGCGTTGATTGCTTCTTATCTGATAAATGGTTGCTCTAAATATGAAACGGTATTTATTGATATTTATTGAACATGCATGCTGGTTATATCGGACTTGTGGTTATTTTAAGCAAATGTACAAAAAATTTCCATCTGAGATAAAAAAATAAAATACAGTATATTGACAGATTACATAGCATGTCAATATGCAGTTTTCCGACGTAGAACAGTTGAATGTCCCATATAATTGTCCTGTAGATGTTACGTTTGCTCTAAATTTTATCCTATATCAGCACGTGGTAACCTCGGTAGAATTTCTTAATTTGCCATCAATATTATCGTTGCTACCTGTCTTAGATAATACATATTATCTAACGTTCGCCAAGCCAGATAAACAATAAGTTTCTCAACTCACCATACCATCAACTATAGTAAAGTTATGACGATCCGCATGAAGCGCAAGTCTAACATCATTGATTTGAAGTATTTTCCAGACATAACACGAGGCTGAATTTACATAAATTTTCAATTATTTTGGCCAATCTAAGGCCACTGCTAAAATCTAAATACCTATCAAGTGCCGTGAGGCTGAGCTTTACAAAACGTTGATCAGGCCCGTTGTTATGTTTGGATGTAGTTGGGCGCTGACGGATGGCTTACTGACGAGAGATGGCTCCTTACATTTGAGAGAAGAGTCATGCGTGTGCTTTACGGTCCAAAACGCGAAATAGATGGTACATACCGAGCTCTGTACAATATCGAGATCAGAGATCTGATGAAGATTCGTGATATTGTACATGAAGTAAGATCTCAGCGAGTACGCTGGCTCGGTCACGTTCTGCGTGCTGATCTGGAACGAATTGTGCAGCGATCTCTGAAAGAAGAGCCACCATATCGTAGGCGCAGAGGTCGTTGCAGGCGACGATAGCTCCACGGTATAGAGAATGACTTGGCTTCTTCAGGTTGTCTAGGACAGTTTGAAGACCAAGCCCAGGATCGAAACCGTTGGGGCCAGATTGTTGACCCAGTAAGGGGCCAGTAATGGCCTTTAAACATTGTATCATTATTACATATGATTTTGGAAAATTTAAATTTGCTAGGTTCCCTACATGAAACTTGGACTAAAATTAATTTCTATATTCATAGCTATTGGAAAAACAATTCAAATAAAGCCATCTACAGACATAATCCTCTAGAGGCTGAATTTTTATAAATTTTCGATTATGCACTTGATTTTGGGAAATTTAAATTTCCCAGGACCCCACATACAACTTTTCCTTGTTGTATTATTATAAATTGTCTTACAATTGTATCAAAATCCAATTTATCGTATTACTTTTATCTACGAATTAAACATCTTCTTTATCGGCATATATCGGCTGAGAACCATCGGTTGAGTACCTTCGGTTGAGAACCTATGTATCTGTTATATATAAACTTTTTATCGGCTGTCATATTAATATTATAATCTACATTACCAATTTTTATAAGTCTAAATCGGGTTATGTGCCAATATGGTAGCCATTATAAAAAAAAAGAGATTAAGGAGAGAAAAATAAAACGTACAATCTGGGCGGAGAAAGTGGCTACCAAGGCCATATTTAGAAGAAAAAGATATCCAAATTTACAACGAACATATAGAAGATCCTATTACGTTCAGAAATTTTGCAAGAATGACCCCTGACATTGCAAAGGACCAAACATCACTCTTCCAATTTTGAGGCAATGTGTTCCGGCAAAAATCAGGTAAAAATTGGATATTTTTAAATATCTATATATACACATATTCATTAATATATAGTTTCTAGATTGTTGCTTACGTTAAGGTACATCGTAATACTGGTGAAAATTTGGCTACCTTATATGTCCACCTTTCAGAATTACGTTCCAGCGATTATTTTGTTCCAAACATTATTTCAGAAACCATTCCCGCAATTTACCATGCTTTGAAATGAGATTAGTGAAAGGTATTTTTGTTCTATTATTAAATAAATGTTTAATCAAATCATTAACGGTTTACATTTCAGGCACCGCAATGGATGGAAGTCGGAGTGGTTAATAAGTACTGATAATTTATGAAATGTTTCTCTGTTTATAAACACTTGGTAAACGCATCACCGTTCTTGCAACAAAAACAAAATATGGCTCAGTGTTCTACAATTATAAAGGTTTCAATATAATTTAATATAAAAGCTCCCTTTGCCATGAAATCTCAGCTAATAAAATGGATATTTCAGACGATGAAATTTTGCCGTATGATGTAAGCACAACAAAATTGCGTTACATTAAAATTGCTTAAGATGCATTTAGCCTTACCACCAGTATAGTGAAGCTCATTAGCAGGAATTAAACAAATAAAAAAAATTTTTTTAGATTCAGTCGAGCACGTAACATTTTTGAAAATGCCTTCGGAATTTTAGCAAACACGTTTGTATACAATATTTAATTTAATTTAATTTAACTATTTAGATTACAGATTCTTAGTTGTATGTAAAATACTAAAAATAACATTGGCTCCCCATAATCTGGTACTTTCCATTAAAATATGAGAGTCTCAAAAGATCGAAAATCGTTCATGAAAATATAACCACAGGTGTAATCCGAATTTCTTCGTTATTGCAATGGTCTTATGGAGCCATTGTCTGGCAAGATAAACCTATATAGAACAATGTAATTTTTAAATAGTAATTTAATTAAATCTCATCTTACATCTGAATTGTTTATTAAATATAATTCATAAATACATATTTCGTAATCCCCTTAACAAGAATTAATAATTAGTTTCATTACTATATGAGCAAAAAAAAGTAAAAATCACAGCATTCCAATGGCTCATTTCTGACATTATGAATCTTCCAAAATTTCTAATCTCGGATGAAAACTTGCCGAGCTTTCGAATTACATAATTGCAGTGGAAGAAGAATTTTCTTCAAGTGTATCTATCAGAAATTTTCACACCAAAAACTGTTTGAATAGCTCACGCAGTAACATTCTTTTCTGTGCGTGCATTTTCGCTATTGCTTTGTACTTTAAAGGATGATTCCGATTTAAAAGTCTGCAAATGAGGTACTAAAAACATTAGAGAAATGGACCACCAAACTTTTGTTTGGCAAGTATCATCACATGCCACTTTTCTTACTACTTTAGTCTAATAGCTATACAAATATTCAACTACATTCTCAAAGCTTACTGTCAATTTTAGTGAATTTATCTGTTTTGAATTTGGCATTATGCGTATCTGGCAATTATAGACCATTTTTCCGTTTATCTATAACAAGAGTAAATCAAAAATTTTGAAACAAAACCGAAAGTGACCAAAAATATTACGTAAATCCGAAAATAAAAAAAGTCGAAATTAGAATTTATATAGAAAAATTCGAATGGTGAATCCAAAAAAAACCCGATTCTTTTTGACGCTCCACTACGTAATTCTGAAAAGTCATATTACGGCATTTTACTGGATGAAATCAGGAACAGTTTCGTAACACTGAATCGAACCGCCAAACAACTAGATCATAAAATCAACAACACCATCACAAAGTTTATGATAATATACCCGGAACATGCAAACCCACGATTTCAAATATTTTCATTTTTTAATTTGACCAGCTGTACCGATTCGATAGGAAATATATCGTATGGGTTTTATTCATCGAAACCCACCTACGATTCCGGTTTGAAGAATGAGACATTTAAATTCAGGAAGTGTGTCAAAAATGCCAACTTCGCCTAGAAATCCAATCAAATTGTAAAACTGTTCACGCATTTGTATAAGATTTCGTAAACTGGACTTACTCCTCAGCTAATTTTTCTTCAATATAGTAAGACATAAATGTGAAAATAAAAAGACCTCCTAGCAACGGGTATAGAATTCGCAGGATAGAGTTTAATACATTTAGGTATGTGTGTTACTGCATGAGTGGTTGAATTAACTTTACTAATTTCTTGCAAATTGATTTACTTATATGTACTATGTATTATTGTAACGGAATCTGTAACGGAAATATAAAGAATTGAAAGAAACAAAAAACAAGAATCAAAAGCAACCTGCAAAAATATCAACAACAAAAATTAACACAATTAAATCCAACAAATTGAACAAAAAATAAAACAAAATTGGAAAAAATAGAACGAAATCCGAAAAAATATCGAACAAAATCCGAAAGTACGAAAAAATCTTCCACAAATACTAAAAAAAGCCGAGAATAATTGAAAGCGGGCAAAAAAATCTGGAAAATATGCAAACTGAAAGAATTCTCAAAAATAACAAAGCAAATCGAACTAATAAAAAATTCAAAAGGATTTGAAGCAACCAAACAAATTCTATCAAATCGGAAAAATGGACAAAACCTAAAAAAAAACATAGCAATAAAAAAAATTTGAAAAATTCTAAAAATGTCAATAAACTCCCATCAAGAACAACCAAAAATTGTCTGAAAATTTAAAAAAAAAATTTAAAAATCAAAGAAATCGAGAATCGTCTAAAAAACAAAAATCGGAAAAACACGAAATAAATCGAGAAAGTTACGACAACTTTTGAAGTATGTGTTAAGGAGCTATACCTTCACACCTGATGTTCTGTTTAATTTTTCACTCCTTATCACGCAATTCGGAAAAGCCATATCACAAAAACGCTAAACGACTTAATCCTATTAAAACCAAAAACACAATAAAGAAAGTTCATCACGACGTACCGGAGAACTTGTGCAGAACCAAATCTTGTGCAAGATTTTACATATTTTAATTTTTAAATTCGAACAGCGCACCCTCTTGTGCTTTCTGTTTCAATTGTGAAAGTGACAACCTCGAATGTATATCCGAGTACAATGGAAATATATCAACACTTCTCGGATAAGGACCAAGAAAAACAATACAAAATTTTTGGAACGGCCGAGATATTTCATGATATTAACCCATTTCTGGTTGCATTCTAAAATTAGTCGGCTTGATTTGTTTTAAAATTTCACAGTTCTTAATGTACAATTGCATATTGCGAGCCATAGTTGACCTGGTAATAATTGTTGCAGAATATCAAACTTTCGGGTATAACCAATTTCTACTGTGACAAATCACTAGTGTGCTCGAAATTTGCAATGAGATGATGTACAGTTTACCATTCACAGTACGAGAATTAGACTTTGCTGTTGGATTTTCTTGTAATACATTAATTCTGATTAATTCTACGTAGTTAGGATTACGCAACACTGGAGCAGATGTTAAGGCAGTTGTCAAGGTCTCGAATGATTTTTGCGCCTCCTCATTCTATGCTTACTTTCAATTTGTCTTTAACAAATCAGTAAGAGGTGTAGTAATGGTAGTAAAATTTGAAATGAAACGCCGTAGGTCTCTGGAACAGTTTTAGTATTTGAGTAGTTTGCGATGGATTCAACTTTGGTAGGATCTATGCGAATAATCCCATTACCGAGATATTTTATTTCCTAACAAATTTTTTTAACAATTCAGATATATATATATATATATATATATATATATATATATATATATATATATATATATATATATATATATATATATATATATATATATATATATATATATATATATATATATATATATATATATATATATATATATTGTTATCCGATCAATGAGCAAGTTGCCCAATTGGTATGGAATTACTTTATATGCACATGGCCTGTGGGGCGTTGCACAGATCAAAAGGCAAACGGTGAAATGGTAAAGAGGCGAGCCGGAACACTAAAGGCATTTTTTCTCTGGACGGTCCAT
Organism: Tipula unca; assembly: GCA_951394425.1. Classification (NCBI taxonomy): domain Eukaryota; kingdom Metazoa; phylum Arthropoda; class Insecta; order Diptera; family Tipulidae; genus Tipula; species Tipula unca. Next base: position 58,976,446 of record OX596380.1, read on the forward strand.
CGAGAGGGATTTGCCAAAACGTATCTTTTAAGTCGATTTGACGAAAAGTTTGTATACCGGGTGTTTCTTTTAAACTGAGACGATCAAATATCTCGAAAAATAGCCACTCTACGGAAAAAATGTCCATAATCAAAATTTAATCATTATACCGCGGGAGAAATACATTAGTGCAAAAAAAATAGTCCCCCACCCCCGCTTTGTAGGTGGGGCGGGGGTAACTTTTAAACTGAGATAGGAAGCCATATTTTTTATTGCAGATACGGATTCTACGACTAAAAGTACGTATGATTTGAATGAAATATTTTTAGTGTATACCGGGTATTTTTTTTAAACTGAGACGATCAAATATCTCGAAAAATAGCCACTCTACGGAAAAAATGTCCATAATCAAAATTTAATCATACCGCGGGGGAAATACATTAGTGCAAAAAAAAAAGTCCCCCCACCCCCGCTTTGTAGGTGGGGCGGGGGTAACTTTTAAACTAAGATAGGAAGCCATATTTTTTATTGCAGATACGGATTCTACGACTAAAAGTACGTATGATTTGAATAAAATATTTTGTTCGGTTCATGATAGATGGCGTTGCAATCGACGAAATTCAATTTTTTCAATTTCTCCTTCTTAGAACACACGCATTCGATTCTGCAATAAAAATAATAATAACAGTGTTAAAGGCCATTACTGGCCCCTTACTGAATCAACAATCTGGCTCCAACGGTTTCGATCCTGAGCTTGGTCTTCATACTGTCTTAGACAATCTGAAGAGGCCAAGTCGTTCTCTACATCGTGGAGCCATCGTCGCCTGCAACGACCTCTGCGCCTACCATATGGTGGCTCTCCTTTCAGAGATCGCTGCACAATTCGTTCCGGATCAGCACGCAGAACGTGACCGAGCCAGCGTACTCGCTGAGATCTAACTTCATGTACAATATCGGGGATCTTCATCAGATCTCTGATCTCGAAATTGTACAGAGCTCGGTATGTACCATCTATTTCGCGTTTAGGGCCGTAAATCACACGCATGATTCTTCTCTCAAATGTAAGGAGCCATCTCTCGTACTCATCCGTCAGCGCCCAACTTTCACATCCAAACATAACAACGGGCCTGATCAACGCTTTGTAAAGCTTCAGCTTCACGGTACTTGATAAGTGTTTAGATTTTAGCAGTGGCCTTAGAGGATACAAAGAACGACTGCCAGCTGCCAGCCGCACTTTAATATCCTCACCCACACTGTTATCGTGAGTGATAAGAGAGCCCAAATATTTGAACCTCCTCACTCCCTCAAACGTGTGGTGGCCACTACTAAAATCTGGTGTGCCATTGTCTCTAAAACCAGAGATCAGGTATTTCGTTTTGGACTCATTGATCTGGAGTCCAACAGAAGCTGAAAACTCTACAAGCGGATCAAGTATTTCTTTCACTCCGTTGTTATTCAGTCCAATCACGCATATGTCATCTGCATATGCAAGCACTTGATTGGACTGGCGATATAAGATGTTACGCTGAGGTGTTTCAGTTTTACGAAAGATGTACTCCAATATGAGATTAAAGAGTATCGGGGACAGAGCATCTCCCTGCCGAACACCCGAGTTAACTGCAAGAATTGTCGATAGCGACAAAATGATGGCCTAAATTTGGTATTTTTGAAATTTAATAATAAAACTTGAAATTAATTTTGAACACTTATTTAGCTTTACAAAACTGAATAAATTGTTTTGATGACGAATTTCGAGTATTTCCAATGAAAACGTGATGTTTTTTATTTCAAACGTATTGCAGAATCGAATGCGTGTGTTCTAAGAAGGAGAAATTGAAAAAATTGAATTTCGTCGATTGCAACGCCATCTATCATGAACCGAACAAAATATTTTATTCAAATCATACGTACTTTTAGTCGTAGAATCCGTATCTGCAATAAAAAATATGGCTTCCTATCTTAGTTTAAAAGTTACCCCCGCCCCACCTACAAAGCGGGGGTGGGGGGACTTTTTTTTTTGCACTAATGTATTTCCCCCGCGGTATGATTAAATTTTGATTATGGACATTTTTTCCGTAGAGTGGCTATTTTTCGAGATATTTGATCGTCTCAGTTTAAAAAAAACACCCGGTATAATAAGTTCAGTGGAATTCAGTAAAAAATTCCAATGTAACAAGAAATGACGCGTATTTTTTCCAAAGGTGTAATAAGGATGTCAAACAGAGCTATTCGGGCGGTACAATAGCTGAAAACTGGTAAAATTGTCCCGTTCGTGACGAAGAGTACTCAAATTCATAAATTGCTAAGAAAGTCAAAATTTCTAAATCTATACAGCGATTTAATCAAACTGAGCAGAACACAACCAAACATCGACGTATAGGCGCCCTCCATAGGCAGCACTTCCTCTATAGGCAGCACTTCAGAAATTGTCGCAAGTGAACGGAAGTGGAAAATAAATTATCATTGATAACGATGAATGGGTGTTTTAGATATTAAGGATTAAATGGCCAAACTATACTGTGAAGATACCATATTCAAACTCAATTAGACAAAGTGCCACGAGAAATGATAAATTTCGTAATGGAGGAAAGTTCTTTGGTCCGACGAATCGAAGTTCGGTGTTTTGGGCGAAAACAAGAGTTGTGTTCGACGACGCCCCGGTGAAAATATCTTGCATATGGGGTTACTTTGGTGACAACATAGTAGGAGATTTGGTAGAAATGACGGAACGAACGACTAAATCTCTTGATGTTGGAGAACCGTGTTCTGTTATCTGTGCTTAGATAAATAGGTACAGAATTTATTTATCAGCACGATAATGATTCAAAACAATATAATTGCAATAATTTCGATACCAAACGCTAAATTTAATGATTTAACCGCCACACTAGCCTGATTTAAACCCGATCGAGCTGTTGTATCATCAGTTAGATTGGGATTTTCGGGAAACATGCCTATCGTGTCACATAAACTAAGAAATGCAGCGATAAACATATCTTCTGAAAAGTTGAATAAACCATTAGACTAATATGCAATATGCAAATTGTAGTCAATTCATCATTCAGCGTTCAACAGTATGTAAATTGGAGGATGTTGAAAGCACACTCAAAGTTCCAATCCTTTTAATTGGCGGAAACTATGTACTGCTAATCTGATGGATTAGCAAAAGATGTGTATAGCTTACATACCATATATGAATGCTGTGTTTCATCATACTTTTACAACAGTTCTCATCTCCAGCTCACGTTCATATTCTGTTAAAGTATGATGACCTTATTATATGGATATATGACCTTATTATAGTATCTATACAATGCGTATAGATACTGCAAAGAAATCATCTTTTGATGTTTTGAAGAGCACCATTTTGGGAGAGTGACCAAATTTCGTTGTTCAGAATCTCGGAAATACAAAATTCTGAAGGTTTGATAAAAGTCGTAGAATCCCGAGGTTACAAAACCCCGAGGGTAAAAAATCCCGAGGAAATAAAATTCATAGGTTTCAAAATCTCAAAAACCTGAAAATGAAAATTTCAAAATCTATTTATTACACAAGATTACACAAGATTTTCCAAAAATAATTTTCTGTTAAAATATGTTAGGGATCACTACATTTACCTGAAAAAAAGAATTCAGTAATTTTAAAATCTAGAATAGTGAAAAATTTCAAACCCAGAAAAAAAAATCCAGAAAAATATTTCATGATATTTATTATGTATGTATATTATGTATATATTATGTACATATATGTATGTATTATGTATTCGTTGTTAAAGCATAGTATTTCATGCTAAGCCTTTTAAAACGGTCATTTTGGACCACTTATGTGTTTTTGAAAGAATTTTTTTTATTCTTTTTTCTTTCAGAATATAGTTCCTGCGAATTTTAGGCTCCTCTGCCATATAGATGCATTCTGTTCTAGCTTTGACAACGGCTTGCTCGACTGCTAAAACTTTTATAAGTTGATAAAGACCCGTGTGAGCCTTACCAACTACAACTTTTAATCGCCGGTGCCACGCCTCAACAAATTTTGTGTTCTAGGCAGAGTGTCTGTCATTAGGTCACCGACCAAAATTCTGGCGCATATTTCGGAGTCTCTTTTTTAGAGTTCCATTGAGTCTTTTTGGTATTACCTATTAGAAAAATTAGGTTTAACATTGTGGTTACGACGCACAAGTTTACGTACCTGTAACATAGTTTTTCTCAAACCAGTTGGAAATAATTATTTTCCCATCAAACTTTTAAGCATTCTCATATTTAAACTGAACTGTATAAAAAAGAATTTTATACTTATATTCTTATATTAACCTTAAATTTATTTAAATATGCACACCTTTGTTATTTCCATACTTCGAGGATAGTCTTTCAGTCTGAATTCGCCTCCATAAGATTTGTCCGAAGTGGAAAAAGCAAGCTTTCGACGTGCAAGATGGAAAGAATGTCTTTGAAGCAGAAATCGCAGCTTTTTCAAAGTCAGATAATATGAATTTTGGATTTAAAAATTTTTCATTTTCAAAAGCGACTTTGCAAATGTCATAAAATGCTTCGTTGTATTTCGACAAACTCTTCGACGTCACAGTAACATAAAGCATTAGTAAAATGGTGTCCCCAATTTTGCCATGAATTGTAAATAGATGGTACGTAATTTTGGGAACTACTGTGAAAGTGCTGTCCATCAACCACATATCGCATTTCGCTAATTCTTTTAGGTTATCTACTGTATCCAAAACAATATTTTTTTGGCCATTAAACTGTTTTTTGGATAAAAGAAATAAGTCACCATCCACATATTTTAAATTTTCTGGAATTTTAATATCGAATACTGAAATTGGCTCTGCCACGTTGTTCATGTTTCTTATTCGTATAATTTTTTGTTTTTGTGCCTCCTTTCGAGCCAAATACCCACGGCAATTTTCTTTGCACCTTGAAGTTATTGATATAATTTGGGCGGGGTCCTGATAAGATTCGTAAGCTAACTTTTTTAATTCGTTGGTTGGTGTGTGTGAGTGGTCACTTGAAAACTTTTTTACCACGTGCTTTCCATTCTCTTGAAAAGTGGTTACACGTGCTTTACAAATTAATGATTTTCTATTTTCACATGCCCATTAATATGTGATTTTGATTTTCTTGTCTAAATGATAAGTAAAACCATCAATTATGATTTTAATACCTCCTTTATTTGTCGCAACGGTCGTAATATCCATTTTAATTTCTGATAAAGGTACTTATGTAGGGCGTAGGTAAACGAAATATTTCACAAAATATTTAGAAAAAAGTTGTTCACTTCACAAAATGCTATTTGATACTATTCGCAATTTTATCGCAATTACTGAATTTTACAAAAAAATTTGCACAAATTGACACATACGAACACTGATATCAACAGGATAAATAACGAAAATAAGACTATCGCAAAAATTAACAAATAAAATTCAATTAAAAATCATAAAACAATTAAACAAAACTTGTTTATATATGCATATTTCTAAATCTGGTTTCCTGATTGATTCAGTTTCGGGATTTTAAATTTCTTGATTTTTTTTTTCTAAATTTTTTTTTTCTGAATTTTGATTTTCTGTATTTTTTTTTTTCTAGATTCTGTATTCTAGCCAACCCAAAACGTTAACGTAAAATGTATAAGACATATTTCGCGCCATTCGTGCTCAAACCAACCAAACCGATCCTATCAGAAAACATTCATTTCAAGAAAAGCCTGCTTTTACACATTTAAAAGCAATTACAACAATTATATGTAAGCCTAACGAGATTTAAAAGCAAAGCGAGCTTTAGTAAAACGAATTAGATTTTTAGTTATAACACTTGCCGCTTGATGTTTATTCTCAAAATTTAAATTTAAATAGATTAATCAAAAAAGAAAAAGTGTTTTATGAATTGGTTAAATTTTTACTGTTGGTTTGGGGCAAATACCAAAGGAAACCCCAAATAAAATTGAATTCCTCGCGGATTTCCTCGGGATTACGAAATTTTGTCTACAAAACATCGTAATTATAACTCCCTTGAAGTTATCGCAGAATTTCATTCCAGGATTTTTTTAAAAAACCTCTGACAACACAAGCGTAAATAATCCATCCCAGACTTTTTAAAAATACATACATAATTTATACAGTTGGTTCATCTTAGGATTTTATTACATTTATACTGTCCCAGACTTTTTGTCAAAAAAAAAACGGTTAGTACCAAAATACTCATCCCAGACTTTTTTAATATGTAAAATATATTTGATGGAAAATAAATTCTTCTGGGCAGGTTGTTAAAAGGACGGCTATTTTCCCTTTGTGATTAAGTTAAGGACCCTGTTATCAACCAATAAGCCAAATAAATAAGACAAATAAATATATGTGGCGCCTTTGCCAACTTTTCAAAGAAAGATGAAACTAAAAAAGCAATAATTTATCCAAGCTTTAGTAGGATCGGCCAATTTCTAATATCGAGTTTGGGACTTTGTTAGCCACTACTGTGGCAGCGTTCATATATTTTTAAAGGTTGAAGTTTCCGCAATATAAATAAATGTGGCGCCTTTGCCAGCTTTTCAAAGTAATCTAAAATCGAAAAAAAATCGTATGACCAAGCTTTTGTAGGGACGGCTATTTTCTATTTCGGCTATATTTTTCAAAGCAATTGAATTTATTCCCTTGTTGGCTACCACTGTGCCAGCGATTATAATTTGTTGACCATTAGCAACTGCCAGATTTATTTAATTGCGGAAATTCCAACGGTCAAAGCTATGTCATACGATTTTTTTTTTTTCGAAGTTCGTTTATTTTGAAAACTTGGCAAGGGCGCGACTTTCAAAAACTTTCATGGTCAAAAAAATATCAGCGCTGGTCAACAAGGTTCAAACTCAATCGATATGAGAAAATAGCCGGCCCTACAAAAGCTTGGCCATACGATTTTTTTTCAATTTTAGTTTACTTTGAAAAGTTGGCAAAGGCGCCCATTTATTTATATTGCGGTGATTCCAACGAACAACATATTATCAAAGGCATAATAGTTGTTTAACTTAATCGCAAAGAGGAAATAGCCATCCTTTTAACGACTTGCCCAGAAGAATATATGTTCCATCAAATAAATTTTACATACATATGTATATTAAAAAAGTCTGGGATGAGTATTTTGGTACATTTTTTTTTTGACAAAAATTCGGAGATAGTATAAATGTAAAAAAATCCTGAGATAAATCCACTGTATAAATTATATATGTATTGTTAAAAAGTCTGGGGTGAATTATATACGCTTGTGTTGTCAGAGATATTTTTAAAAATTCTTGGGACGAAATCCTGGGACAACTTCAAGGGGGTGGATCATTTTATTAACGTTTAAGTCCTCAAATGTCACCAAACTCGTTATTTTTTGGAGAGGCCTAATATTTTCATCTGCGCCCGGGCCCTCAACTATTCTTCATCTGCCACAGACTCTGTTGTGATAAAACATAAAAAACATATGTTTTATACATAATTTCAATAGAACGACCAAATTTTATGATTGATGCGCGCGAATGACGAAAACTGTTATTTTCTTCTTATACTTATAGTTTTCGATATACGTACATGTATCTATAATTATCGTGATCGTCATTTAAGAAGGCACATTATATACTGATAGTTTAGTTAATCTAAAACTAAAATACTCGTCCTCTATTATTAAAATACTTTAACTCACGATCTCCGGTTTAATGCCAAACAAAAAACAAAATAAAAATCGGAGAAGACGCGATCGTCATATTTTTATTATCAATAAAGAGCTGATATTTTCTAAATACGGCTATACGAATATTGAATTAACTACTCTATGGATGTGTGCATGCGAATATATACATAGGGTAGACATAATCAGTAAAGGTATAATAATTGTAAAATATATAAATAATTGAGCAGATTTTTTTTTTGCCTTATTAATTTATAATGAAATAAAATAAAGTGCAAGAGGAAACCAGCAATAATCTTAAGATCGCATATTATATTATTATATAAGTTGATCGTGGTTTACATCAAGCAACAAAATACTCGTAATATAAAATCGATAATAATATATAGCATATGCGTGCCTGGTTCATATATATGTATATAGTTTTATTTTTGTAAAGTAGTTTATGTATACATACTTCCTTTTGACATGTAGCATCATTTGCAACGTCAACATTTAATTAAAAAATATAAAATGTAAGCCATTAAAAATCCTAAAATAAATAAAAAAAAAAAACGAAATCCCTTTTGTTACTTCAAAAATAAATAAATAGAGTCTCCCTATATAAATTATAAAAATTTATCAACCATTCCCATCCCATATACAGATATATAATTGAAAACCAACATCATCATCATGGCGTAATCATCTTCACTATATATTTAATATATACAAACTAAATCCCATCGTTATTACAGCCATCATGTATATGGTATATATATTAGGTTATATAAAGGACACAGAACGCATCTCTCATTTCCAATTTATGACAATTATGCAAGGTTTTTTGTTCGATCCTTTTTTGTTTGTTGTAAACAAAACAAAAAATTATAGAAAAACTATCGAACCGTTAATAAATTTGCTGACAATGCAATATTTTTGGTTTGGTTTTAGGTTGTGTTTGTCTTTCCTTTTTCCATATATTATATATGATTCTTTCGAAAATCCATTCCACTTTAAATCTATATAGATATCTCATCTATATCCTTTTTGTATATGTATGTATGTATATACTTGCGAGCGATTACATCACTATTATATGATTTTGTATAATACGACGCAAGATAACAATAAGAAGGATATCAATTTATTTTTGTATTTTACGAAGAAAAGATACCGAAAATCATTCATCTTGTTATACCAACATAAAAGAATTTTTTTTTTTTGTAATAAAATCCGACAATTTAATTTTTAGGTCACATCGCATTCACAATCTGAACAAACAACCTATCCTGTTCCAACCATTTTTTTTTCGTTATACGCTTTGTTAAATTTTATCTATGACAATTGACTAATGACAATCAAAAGATTTAAATTTTAAGCAGGAAAGGACATTATGTGACAAAACTATATATACGAGTATATAGTATGTTGTTTGTATATATAGCTCCGCCTATTTTCGGTTTATTGTCAACAAAATATTTTTTCTATATATAGTAGAGAGCGGATATAGTGAGTTGACAATAAATAGGAAAAATGGTGCGGTATATTATACGTATAGGGATGTCTAAAAAATGTTGTCACACCCTTAAAAATTAAAAGGGATGGTAGAACTATAGATTATATATAAATATCTATTTTGGGTATTTTTTGTAGTATATTAAACGAATTATCTCGCCACGCTCCTTTTATAGATATGTATATACCAATACAGTGTATTTTAAATTTACACAATTTGCATGTGATTTTTACTACTCCAAAAATAACGCAATGATGAAGTAATTCAACTGAGACTGTGTAATAAAAAAAGTGTGTATTATACACTTTAACTTTCCATAATTTATGGCCTTTTCATTTTGAAAGATATAAAAAAAAAAAAAAGAGATCATTAGATCTTAAACTATGTATATATACATACATATGTATGTATAACCGATCAGTAAGTATATCCATAAATATCATGTAAAGTAATTGCTTAAGAAAAAAAAATAAAAAATTGTAATAAAATTAAATACTACTCAATTAAATTTATTTATTTTAACATTAAAAATAAAAATCTAAAATCTATAAATGTTATCGTGAAATTATTATTTATTTCCGTTTCTTGTTTTATTGCATTTTAGCTATATGTAGGTATATATGCGCACATATTATGTACTTTCGATAATGTCTACTATATATAGAACAGCGTATTCAAAAATTGATATAAAATAATCAACACTAAATATGAATATACAGTTTAAGTGTAAAAGAAATTTTTTTATTGTCTTTATAATTATAATAATTAGTGTTGTTTAATCTATAAAATAATACACAATTTATTTGCTTAGAGGAGAATTGACACAAAAGATTTTCAATGCACCGATGTTTTCAATCCCATTGCGCGTTACAAAAATTAATTAAAACCACACCAAAGTATATGACGTAACTGCACCAGTATTTGTTATTTCGCAAAATGTTTGAAATCAATTTTAGATGTTTCTTCATTAAATTCACATACGTAGCGTAAGCATTGTAACGATGTGCTTGTAGTTGTGTGCAGTTGGGCGTAACAAAATCTATAAATGTTATACCCTCATACAGACCATATCAATGCATCGTTAACAGATCTCCAAGTGGATTGCATCGGTGGAGCAGCACATTGCCTGGCTAGGTGACAATCAGATGGGGGGGATCTTTCCACCACCCACTTTGGAGCTAGAAAATGCTGCTAAATTGATGACACAAATTATACATCACTTGATCAGCTAGGTCAACGGACGATTCGACAATAGACCTCTAACGGCCTATCTCAGACTAATAAATAAAAATAAAAATGTTGGTACATATTACTCACTGTATTTTACTGTATATCACACATGTTTTCTGGTTTTTGGAATATCCCAGTTTATGGTGTTCATAAGTTGCTGTTCTCCTTGCTTGACCCTCCCTAACCAAAAAAAATATATTACACTCTTGGTTTGCAGGTGTATTCCCATTACTAAAATATGGAGCGTAGAAAACTACACGGTAAATAAAAATTTACTGGATGTGAGTTTAGAGCGTTTTAAATGTGTTATACAACTATGTATACAATTTGGAAATTCTGGCTGTCGGCGTTGTTTCTTTTATTAAATAAACATAAACTTAGTAAAATTATAAAAATGTATGGCATTTTTATGATATTTTAATCCAAACACGCAGAAAATTTGAACAAAATATCGAATGCCTCCATACAATTTTTGTAGCCTAACTTTATCAATAATTAGGTAGTAAACTCCTTGTTGATTGAGAGGTTTATCTGCCACACAAATCAAATACGGCTGAGCTGTTTTATTTTCTGTATGAATGGAATAACATAATTATTGGAGTATTGTATAAATATATTACCTTAACCCAAATGCATTGCAGCTTGTTAATCACTTTAACTTTTTATACCTTATTCACTTTCAACGTGACTTTATATTTTATAATTTTGATAATTCTAGTAAAAAACGATTCAAATTTTATTCAATACTCATACTATTCCCTACGAAGACGTGAACTCAAAACGATCGTGGGGATACTCACAGGACACTGCCTACTTGGAGAACATGCGAGGAGGCTAGGTCTGGATGCAAATGACTTTTGCAGAAGCTGTAGGGACGAGGAGGAGGAAGAGACGATAGTCCACCTCCTATGCCATTGCCCGGCTTTAGCACACAAAAGACATGATTATTTGGGTAAATTCTCAATGGACTGCCTCTCGGATCTCGAAAACTGTAAGGTGCGAGACTTATCACGCTACATAAGTAGCTCTAACTGGTTCTCATAGGGGTTATAGGGAAGTAGATTCTGTGGTATCACAATGGGCCGTAGCCGGTCTAAGTGTGCGATAGCAACCACTCAACCTAACCTAACCTAACCATACTATCCGACATACAGTCCTCGCCACAATTGTTTGTACCTACGCGAAACGACGGCTAGCGCAACATAAATACTAGATTTTTTCACTTGTTTTTTCTTGAATATTGCATGTGCTGATTTAGTTATAATTTTCATCTTCAATAGTGCAGTCCATATTTTAAACAATGGTAAAAAAACAGAAATTTCAAAGAAGAAGTGCGTGCAGCGATTGTTGCTGGGTATTCCGCTAGAGTACCAATTAAAGAATTGGCCAAAATGCACAACTGCTATAAAAATTCGGTACTCTACCAAATAAAAAAATGAAAGTGCCAACATAGTTTGAAAAATGTTAAAGGAAGGGGTAAAAGAGGATAATAGCATAGTTACAATATTAAAGCGAAATCCTCAGTAAAGCCTCAAGTCATGTTCAAAGTAACATAAATAACCTCCGAAAATCCAAAATCAGCCTAACGACTGTTTGAAGACGGCTTCGTGAAGCTAATGTGAAATCGTACGTAATCAAAATGAAGCCCGTAATAAAGAAAAGCGACTGAAGTTTGCACGTAGTTGTTTAACTAAGCCCGTGGAGTTTTGGCGAAAAGTATTACAGACCGATGAGTCCATCTTCAGTTAGGAACCTACGGCAAAAAATATTACTATTCTACTGCAAAAGAAAAGGATGCACGCAGCGTTATCATATGCCAACTCGCCATAGTGGAGGAGGATAACTAATGGTATGGGGCTGCTTTTCGTATAAAGGTGTCGGTGATCTGAATTTGTTGCCTGGAAAAGTAACATCCAGTACTTATTTACACGTACTCAATGATAATGCTCTTGTTTCCGGGGATAAAGGGATTGGGCCCTACTTATTTTGCAGCAAGATAATGCACCAATTCATAACAGCAGAATGATCATGAAATGTTTACGAGATTTGGCTCAAGAAACCTTTGTTGGCTGCCTCAAAGCCCAGAGTTAAACCCGTTGAAGAATCTATGGCATTACATAAAAATTACTATTGGGAGACAAGCCAGTGAAACTTTTGCCGAAATAAAAACTATCTGGGATCAAATTCCAAAAGAAATCATCCAAAATTTAGTGAATTCAATTCCAAGCCGCCTTCATGAAGTTATTTCCAATAAAGGAGGGAATACTTCATACTGAGTAGAACGATTTTTAGATTAAAATGAGATCCTTCTTGTTTTTCGTTCATTTTTTGTCAGGTACAAACAATTGTGGAGCAAAAACAGTATATAAGTACAAACAATTTTGGCGTTTTAATTTTCGTTTTTATCTAATTAACTGAACTTGTTTAATAATTTTTTTTTTTTATATTTATTATCATTAAATAACAAGAAAAATGGCAAATAAAGTTTTTTTATTAAATACCACTCTTCAACAAAATGTTTAGTTTTTAATTAGATCAATATGAAATTTATGTGAGGTTCAAACAATTGTGGCCGAGGACTGTATCAAAAGCTTCTTGATTTGAATATAACATTTTGAAAAACAAAAACCATTTTTTTATATCACAAATTCAAAAACACTAATAAATGATGCACTTAAATCAAGCTAACTTGATTAGAAAAAATAAAAATAATAAATTTGAGAAACAAACGCAATTTACAATGCGGTTACTATGAATAGAGGACAATATCGACGTGGTGCCTCAAAAATTGCCATTCTATACTAAAAAAAAATATATGTATTTTTTGCCCATATCTATAAACCTTAAATTTTATTCAGTTTCCTGTTTCATCCAAGATCAACAAACAAATTTTCTCCGTAAGTCTAATAATTTTCGCACATTTGGTATTTCCGCTGTGTCTCTGTAACCATTTTCGACAAAACAGAGGTGATTTTGTTTTAAACAAATTTATATATATAGTATTGGAAAACTGAAGGAATTTAAATTTCATCTAGTATTCGATTTAAATTTATCGATGTTACATTTTGTTTTGTTTTTAAATTCACTTAAGGTGGAACTATACTAGGAATAACAAAAATAAGAAATTGAACGAAATCTAGTTTTCTTATTCCATTTTGACATTTTGCTTATAGTTCTCGCTAGTTTTCTTAGCTGACAGCAGTTTTCTAAAGTGTTTTCCAATCAATAATTTTTGTGTTTTTTAGAGTTTTTTGTATGTTAATGAATTAGGATAATTATCGATAGCGTTGTTTAGTTAGTTTTAGGAAGATGGATCGGGAAACAAAACTGATCAAACTTAAAAAGTTAGTTGAACTTGTCGAGGAAGTGAAAATTTTAAAAGATTTAATAGAAAATGGTCGTCGAAGACGAGCTTACCATATCCGACCAATAAATAGAACAAAGAAGTTGCACGGGTACTATGAGGTGACATTTTTACGCATAAAAGAAATCGACGCCAGGAAACCGCCAAAATTTCTAAAATAAATACGGAACATCGTTTAGCGCTTACCCTATTGTAAGTACATATGTATATATATACGTTTTACCAATAGCACAACATACATTTTAAACACAAATTATTGTATAGGTACTTATCACAAGGAACATCCATTCAAAGTCTTGCCTAGGAGTTGGAAGCTAGGCAAAGAATCGGTTCATCGCATAATTCATGAAACCTGCGACGCTATTTGGTTACCTCTTGGACCTTTGTATGTGACAGAACCATCCCAGAAGGATTACGCGGATATCGCTAAAGATTTAATGGATATGTGGAATTTGCCTAACTGTGTAGGTGCGATAGACGGCAAGCATATTGCACTAACCTGTTCACTGGGATCAGGATCCCAATATTTCAATTATAAAAAAAAATTCAGTATCGGCCGCTTGTGATGCTCGATACATTTTTACTCACATTGATATCGGTGCATACGGCTCACTAAGTGATGGCGGTAAATTTGAGTTTAATTGATAATATGTGTTTTCTTTCGTTTCTAGGAATATTCAATATCAGCAATTTTGAAAAAAAAATTTGCAATGGTCAATTGGATTTACCACCAGAACAAAATTTACCCGGTAGTAGCGTTAAATTACCCCATTTTTTCGTTGGCGATGCAGCATTTACGCTTACAAAAAATTTAATGAAGCCGTACCCTTCCTTATCGGAGTGAATCTTCCGCATAATAAGGAAATATACAACAAGCGTTTATCCCGAGCACGACGTGTCATAGAAAATGCGTTTGTCATCTTAGTGAACAGATCGAGGATACTATAAACCACTCTCGACATGTTTCCATCTAATGCAGAAAAAATTGTTTAAAGGTGTGTTGCGCTTCAGAACTTTCTGAGACTAAACAAAGAAAGTTCAGAACTTTATTTGCCTTCAACATATACAGATTGGGAAGACTCAGAAAATAATATTTATGGTGGATCATGGAGAAATGATGGACAAGCCAGAAATGCGAGATCATTTGTGCGCGTTTGTCAATAATGAAGGAAGTCTAGCTTGGATGACTTGAATTGATGACCCTATTTATAAATGTGTATATATTCATACTAAATTGAATACAGTAATGAAATATAATGTTAATTAGTTCAACTGCAATCAGATGCGTTTTATTTCAAAAATTGTCACACATTCTTTTATCACAAATTTTTTTTCTTAATTTAAAAAGTTATCACATTAATTCAAAAACTTAATACTATATACATAAAAATTCAAAAATGTATATATTGCTATAACAGGTAATTCATATCACTAATATTGTTAATAATTCAATTCTTATACTAAAACCTTAACTTAATACATATATTTATATACAGAAATACTTTAGGAATTCATACTATGATTCTTTCGAAGGTCTGTCATGTATGTGAGTATCTGTACCATGGCAGAGTCTTGTTGTAATTCTGGGATGGTTTTCATCATGCCGCATATGCTCGTCATAAACGACTCTATGGTTTTGCGGCGAGGATTTTTTGGTGGTGCCTCAGATGAAATGCACTGAGCCGCGACTTGTATGGATTCACACATTTCATCGACTTGCTTACGTTTTTTGGCACTGGCACTTGGTCCTGGTTATTGAGATGTACTTTCGCTCTCGGTCTCAATGTCACCGTTCGACTCGCTGGATCCGAAGGTATTTTTTCTGGTTCTAAAAAAAAAAACAAATTAAAACTGGAATTGGAATACAATTATAAATTTGTCATATTACCTTGGAGGTTGAATAAATGACTTCAAAAATTGCATGCTATAAATAATTGCCATTTTTGTTTACACTCATCCTCTGTAAAAATAATATTATACAGACATGAAATCCGAAATTTAAAAACGACGTACAACGACGTTTACTCAATCTACCGCATGCTTCGGATACAGCTGCCCATGCCTTCTTCTTTTCAACATAATTCTCGAATAATGGATGAGTTTTATCGTAAATAAAACTGTGCGCTCGTACGCTCTCGATAACATCATCAACGAACTGGTCCATATTTTAACTTGAATATAATCTTATAATTATAGTACATAAATATAAATTATTACATAATTAATCTTATAAAAAAGAGACACAAAAATAATATTCCCTATTCAGTAGTATACAGGCATTATAAATTCACTTGTACTACTTTTTACAATAAAATTTATGCCACCAACAATTGATAAATGATTACAATATTTTAATATTCATCATGTAACAAAATTTTACCTTTATTTATAAAAACTTTAATAAAAAATAAGAGTTTTTCAGCACAAAATATGTAGTTTTGACGTTTCGAACTGTTTTTTCTTATTTTTTCTATTTTCGTGCGACAATTTTCGTTCGTCTACTTTTTCTATGTGACAGCTAAAACTTAACGAAGATTTTTTATTTTCGTTATTTTTGTTATTTAAAGTATAGTCGAAGACATGCAAATCAGTGGTCTCGCTCTCTTACGTTATTTCTATTATTTTTGTTATTCCAAGTATAGTTCCACCTTTACAAACATTGATGTTGACCAAATTGGAACAAAACGGTGAACATCTCCTAAATATTTTATTGTCAATTTACAATTCATCGCATTAAACCAAAATTACGGTGTCTTTTACTTGGGATTCTTATCGCATGCACGAAAAGAACATTAAAACAGTCCCTATAATATGTAAGTATTGTATTTGTATACATAAAAACGGAAACATAAATAAAATTTTCAGGCGTTTTATTTCCTACATATATAATTCTGGGACATAAAAATCGTTTATACATCTAGAATTATTGCGACAAATTATAGGTCACAGTTATTATATTAAAATTAAAACCCGAAAAGGTATAAAAGCATGACATAAAGGTGGATTTATGATTATTATTTATGTTACCATATCATATGGATCAAAAGCAAACGTGTATTCCACGAAAATATCGTTCGTTATACGCCCTCAAAGAACTATATATACATATATTTTAAATCATATATATGTACATACAGTTTGGTTGGTTTATATACGTACATAAATATTATGTAATGAAACCCTTAAAGTATAATATAGAACAAACATCTGTAACTGTGATCACCCTACATACATATATACAATATTTTATTTTCATGTGATTTTGATTAAATTTTAAATGTTTGTATCACTTTTAAATAAAATCTCTCTCCTTAACATACATCATATACGCGCATAAATATGTACATAGCAACATCCATTATTATGATTATTTGGCGATTCTGTGTGTTGTTGTACAACACGCGTATTTATTTTGCTGCAATACGCGAGTGTGATTTTCCCTATATATACAATATATCCATCATATACCCATTTACCCAGCGCTTTTATTAATTCCCATCATCGTTATCGGTCGCGCATATTTATATACAACGAGAAAATATTTGGTTGTGATCTAAAATCATCACCCTTTCATTTAAATTATTTTTATTATTAATATTTTCCCTATATATATACATTTTCCTGATTTATTTATTGTTGTTATATGTTGGACCCATCATCAAATTATTATAAAACTCTTTCATATAACCTTTTTATCCTTGTCGAAAAAAAAAATCGTTTTAATTTTCAATTATTAATTTTTTTTTTTACTATATACGTGATGTTTGTCTATTGGATTTAACAAAAAATGGAATCAATTTCACGAGACTCATGGATGAGTATACAGAGTATGTTCCATTTTCAATTATGTGTTTATTACCAAAAAATAAATCTCGCATGTACATAAATTGAAAGGGGGATGTTTAAGGGAAAAAAAATGTAATAATTAAATATAATCGCAAATATTTGGGTAAAATATTTCTACTTTTAT
Organism: Tipula unca; assembly: GCA_951394425.1. Classification (NCBI taxonomy): domain Eukaryota; kingdom Metazoa; phylum Arthropoda; class Insecta; order Diptera; family Tipulidae; genus Tipula; species Tipula unca. Next base: position 58,994,151 of record OX596380.1, read on the forward strand.
TCTTCTTTTTTTATTTTTTAAATTATTTTATTAATTTAACAGGTTTTTTTTAATGGTATATCCTGTCCTCGGGCTCTATATCAAGGTCGGTACTTTGTGATGTACTATGTATATACTTATTTCGTGAAGACTTTTTTGAATAGAATAATGACTGATGGCTAGTTGACGGCAGTCATTAAGCTGTGTCTAACTATTCATGATCAAATTGTTGACTTTTCGAATGTCATATTACGAAAAATTCACAACCACATCGGGTTGTTTATGACAATTATCGCAATGACAACCCATAAACTTTGTATTTTTTCAAATATAATAAAATGTGCCTAAATGGCAACTAAAGTGAAAAGTTTACCTCGCTTTTCGCTAATTGGTGAAAGTAAAATGATGGTTTAAAGTAAAAGACACACGCATTGTTTTCAAATATTAGTTTTTATTTAAATTTAAATTAAAAGATTTTCAAAATGCTCAAAATTCCTTTGTTGCAGTTTTTCTAATTTTTTTCCCCAATTTGTAAAAGTGTAATCTGGCAGTGTTGGGAATGAATTTTTAAGGAAAAGTATAGTTGAAATGTTGGCCACACGTGGTGAGAAAAGCTATTTCCTAATTGTCAAAAAAGTTTACTAAAAATTGTATACTTGAATCCGGAATCTACGTTCGTGTGCGATACTGCCGCCGACTACCACCGAAATGTGATGTCACATATCTAACATTCGTTGCTCTACATCACTTAATGGTCCCAGTGGTCTCGAAGGTGACACCCATAGAGTTAAGTATGCCCGCAATTTAGGCCTACTTTCTTTCAATGTAAAATCTTAAAAATATGAAATTTTCAATGGATACTCTTAAATTTTCATTACTCTCCATTTGCTCTTTTAATCTGCATTCCCTGTATTGTAAATAAAAAACTGAGAATAATAGTTTAATTTTATATAATTTAAAGCCATACTTACTCGCTTATACGAAATTGTTCTTTCTATTTCGATTTCAGCCAATTAGAATAAATTTATGTTCTATTACATTTATCCTGTCTCACAACGTAAATATGTCGCGAGTGACACAGACAGCATGACTCTTTAGTCTAGCAAGCTGAGATCGCAATAGAAGAAATGATTTTGAATGAACTAACCATAGTGTCAAATTAATACTTAAAAAAAAGGAACATAAACTCGCTTCTCATCTTCTGTGCAAATACCCAGTCCAGAAAAAAATTCATAACTGCTAAAACCGTCATTTTTTATTTCTAGGGAAAATCAGAATAGACACACAAGGTTTTACAAGTTGTTTAGAAATTAATTCGTCTTGTTCTACATAAAATTAACACCGTTTGCTGTTTTTTATCAATTGTCCGCTCGGAACTTGTTACAACCACTAGTGGTGTTGGCTAAAAACATATACTCGTACACAACGCGATATAAGAACTATCAGTCATGTATTACACATTATCTATCATTTAAAACTATTAACCTTTGAAAATTATAAATATATATAATGTCGTGATAGTAAATAGTGTAAATTTCCAAAAAATGATTTAAGCTAAGACAACAAAATTCAGCAAAATGTGGCATAGCAACACGTTATGCAGTTTAGGATAAATTCGCAATTCAGCAAAATATACTTCGCGAGTATATATTTTGCACATTACGCGTGTGTACTCATTTGATATACTTATAAAATTCCTTTTGCATAACACATTGTAATAAACGTTAGTTAGTTTTTTTGATTAAATAAAGTGGACAGTGAATTCAGTCCAATTAAATTTATTTAAAATTTAAAAAAACTAGTATTTTACCCGCGTGCGAACAAAGTGTCAATAGTACTATACCCGCAAGAACATAGAGCTATTTAAAAAATACACAAAAATAATTATACCATACAAGTGACAGTGATGAGTATCGTGCCACGAGTAAGCCATCTGCAACTATCAATGCTCATAACCAAAAGAGAACACCACGAAAATCCACATAATACGCTCGTGCAATTAACCGATGGACTTAACGCCCAAATAGAGATAATTAAAAAAATATTAGAAAAGTGGATAAATGAATTGGAAGGGCAAAGAGAACAACAGGCCAATGACAATCTACCGGGCCCAAAAACCGAAAATTATCTTCACGAGATCATTAAATTACCGGATGACCAACACATGTTGTCTCTTGGGTCTATAGTGTCGAAAGTATCCTTGAAAAATATGAAATCGCGAAGGGGAAACCAATATATTGAGTGCAGAGCATTCACAAAAAATTCGAGGTACAGCCGACTCAGCTCTGATTTCTTATAACAAATTCGATAAAATCCTCAGAAGTCGAAATAGAATAATCGAAAATAGAAAGGAAATCATGAGGGGAATACAACTTGCTAAAGGAGTGATAATAATATCAAACTGGCCATGCTAAGAAATAACTCCACAATCCTATATTCATGATCTCAATGCCTAAAACTAGCAAGGAAGAATTCCACCATATCCAGATAAGATCAACAATCAAGGATAACCGGGTTTATTTAGAATATAATGAGATCTTAATATACATCAAAATAAAATTGTTGGCATAGTAAAAAAAATTCATAACAGAAAATATGTCACCGCATATGTGCGAACTTAACCATCTACAAGAAGTAAGAGAAAACTACTGCATTAGTCAATTGGTGAAAGCACTTCACGTGTATATATTTTGAACATTGCGGGTGTGTACCATTTTCAGTTAGTTTTTTTGGATTAAAAAAATATGGACACTATAGTCCAAATAAATTTATTTTAAAATTAACTCAACATTTAATTTTAACTTCTACGAGTATATTCCAAAGGTTCGTTATACCATTGACAACAATACTATAGGTTTCTGATTTGTACAATAAAAGAGGAAGTAAAACAAACTTCTGATTTTTCCTATATCATCGTTGTGTTGGGTGCATTCTATTGTATCAACTGTACACGCTATGGAACATCAACAACAACACAACGATGGCATTAGAGCATTAGTGCAATTAGAAATATGAGAAACCTGTATATACTGTTTTGTCTATGGTTATACTATATTGTGCAGTATAGATTGATCACAAAAAGCATGTGAAGTTATCCTAGTTTTTCATCCCAGAAAAAAATAAAATATTCATCAGGCAACACATTTGCATCCCATCCCAGTTTTTAATTTGTTTGATTTTCTTTATCAATTTTAAATATTGACGTATGTAGTATAAAATAAATGTATATGGAATATTGTCTTACACTACTATCTTTTAAGAACTTGAAGTGCCTAGAACTTTGCGAACTGTTTTGAGATGGTTAAGGTTATAGGACATTGGACTAGAAATTGACTTGGTCTGGTCGTTAAATTATAATTTTGTCCTAACCTTAGCCATCTCAAAACAGTTCGCAAAGTTCTAGGCACTTGAAGTTCTTAGGAACTTTAGGGGCCATTTGAATTTGGCCGATTGCAGGATTTCTGTACATTGACTTGGTCTAGTCGTTAGATTATAATTTTGTCCTAACCTTAACCATTTCAAAACAATTCGCAAAGTTCTAGGCATTTCAAGTTCTTAGGAGATAGTAGTGTAAGACAATATTCCATATTTACTCCTATTTTATATTTTATACGAGTATATTAAAAATTGGTGAAGAAATTCAAAAAAATTATTAAAACCTGGGATGGGTTAGAATCACGGATGTGACTTTACTAATAATAACAGTGTTAAAGGCCATTACTGGCCCCTTACTGAATCAACAATCTGGCTCCAACGGTTTCGATCCTGAGCTTGGTCTTCATACTGTCTTATGTGACTTTACTACAATTGTAGTAGATCTACTACATTCCTAGTTTTACTCCACTTTCTTCATTTGAAAATTGTATGTCGTTTTCGATTGCCCAAAAAAAAATAAACTCGGTGAAAAAAACTAAAACTTGTTAATGACTTTTTTATTCAATCGCGAAATCGTTTTCAAACACTTCGAACAATCTGAGATTCCAATAGAAAATGTGGTTGGTTTATCTGTATAGACAACGCCTCCGTAATGACAGGTCATTTAAATGGTGTTGTATCAAAATTTACAAACATTAATCAAGATTTATTCTTTATGAAATGTACATGTCATTCATTGCATCTATGTGCCTCAGCTGCGTGCAAAAAATTACCACATAATATAGAAAAAAATATAAAAAGTATTTTTAATCATTTTGCTCACAGCCCCAAAAGGCAAGGATCCTTTAAGGAGTTCCAACAACACTTCAATTTAGAAAATATTAAAATTAAGTGCCACTCGGTGGCTTTCCTATGAAAGGGTTGTTAACTGTTTGTTAGGGCAAATGGCAGCTTTAAAATATTGTTTCGAGTTGTATAACTATGGGAAAAATATATACCTCAAACGCTGAGGAAATCTACAATTTTCTTGTAGACCCTTTAAAATTAAATGTATTTACTATTTATATCATATATATTTTAAAATTAATTAATGACGTGAATATAAACAGTTTCAATCGGAAAGTACTCAAATTCACGTACTTTACGATAAATTGAAATTAATTGGTTATATTCAGCTTTAAAAATTTTGTTAAACCGGAATTGTTAAATTGCGATGTGGATCCACGACATAGAGATTTTCATCTTCCCCTCCATTTTGGAATACGGTTTGATGAATTTATTAACTCTAACGAATTATCAGAAAACGCTGTAAACAATCTTAAAATGGTATTAGTTGATTTTTATATTGAATTAATTGAACAAATTAAATTGACATTTGATTTCAATGATACAAAATTAAGAATGTTGAAATATTTAAACATAAAAGAAATTTGTTTTCAATTTTAAAATGTTTTCCATGCTATAGGTCTGATCCAGAAAACTTTAAACATCTTTAAACAACCAATTCCGGCGATTAATTGGAAATCATGAAGTTTTAGGCAATTTTGATGGGGATGTAGTGGAGTTTTGGAGAAAAGATATTACGGATGAACCAGTATTCTCAGAAATTTCATCTTATACGCAACAACTATGTTCACTTCCACACAGCACTGCAGCAACAGAACGAATTTTTTCACGGCTTAATTTAATTAAAACAAACCTACGAAATAGAATAAATATTAAAACGGTCGAGAACTTAATGTATTCAAAAGAACTTCTGGTCAAAAATAAAGTGTCCTGGGAACCATTTGATACACCAGATTTACTAAAGTATGTTGAAGTGATGGGCATTTACGCGTCATCTATTAATTTCTACGTCGACGTGTCCACAACTCGTCGACAATGACAACAATGTAGACAATATCGATATAATGAAGACAACCTCTAGAATGGTGATTTATTAAACTATTTAGTTCAAAACTACAGTGATCCAATTTTTGTAGTGTGAATTTGATACTTTGATGGGACTGTAAAAGCTATATGTAGAATAAATGTTTCGAATTTATGAGTAATATCTGTAAAATATCGAGAAGCTGTTAGATACTTTATACAACAATATATGAATCGATAAAATTGTACAAATCTAAATATTTTCTAGTGTTATATCTGCAAATGCCAACTTATGATTAAAAACTCACATTTGGTTCGTATTGTTGGTTATTGAGTACCCGGCTACGCTCATTTCTGGATTTTTGAGTATCCGAATATCCGTGTAATTACGTCGGGTATATCTCTGAAACGTGTTTTTAAGGAATGACCGTGGCCAACACAAAATTTTCTGTTTTAGTGTTTGAATTAACCATCATTCAAACTACGAATAGAAAATTTAAATGTTTATAGAGAGCCATTAATTGTATCAAATTAAAATAATGGTGGTACACACGAAATCAAATATTGGAAAATTTAGAACTATGGTTCTTCTAAAAAATCCTACATCAACAGCCAACGAACAGGTTTTCATTTTTAGTGGTGAAAAATATATTTACAACAAATAAAAGTCGTTAGGCGTTTCTCGCTCAAAGCGATGTGGGCAGTTTGTTTGCTGTTCGTTAGTTCCTTATCAGATTGATAAGATTTAATTTTTCGATTTGCCAAAATCTCCACCGATTTCTCAGATTGATTTTAGTTTTATTAACTCATGTAATGTGAAACGCAAATGCGTCTAAATTTCTAAATTCTTTGCAATTTCTTTTCGCGCAACTTGTGATCTTGATTATGCTTTAGAAAGGATTTCACGTATAGTACAGTTAATTTTGAACGAAAAATTTATAAATGCGAATTCAAAATGTCTGAGCCAAAATATGTCAATCAAGTAACGCGTTCATTCCATACGCAAGCTGATTTGCGGTTGTCGTTGTCAATGAATATGCCTGACAACTCAAAAAATACGAAGACGTGTTAAAAATTCTTATGTGTACATCACATGACTTTATCACCCAAACGTGTTTAGACGGAGGTTAATTTTTCGTGCTCACCAGATATTTTAGAATTTTCAAGAATCAATTACACTCTGTCAATTGCGAATTTTTTAGAACTGTTAAAACTAGCATTTGAGAATAATTTAAAATTATAAAATCCATCTGGATATAATTTATACAAAGTCCTTTAATATTATCTCGTTCAAATTCTTGTTAAAATCTTACGCATTTTTTACTACGCGTATATTAGTTCACTTTCTTTGTCTGTTTGTATCGTCAAATTTTGGTAGTGGTAGAATGCTCGCCTGCCACGCGGGCGGCCAGGGTTCGATTCCCGGCCGATGCAAGTTTTTTTTCAAATTAGTTAATTTAATCTGACTTATTTATACGAAACACAAAATGTCGCCTAAGTGGTACAAATATATTGTAATGTACGTAATTACAACGCTTATATTAGCTCACTCTGTGTGTCTGTTTGTATCGTCAAATTTTGTAATCAATTTTTCAACCACTTGCGATAGTCCAATTGAGCTGAAATTTGGCCTTTTAGGCTTTTCAAAGCCTTTTAGGCCCAAAAAATGTTAGAATCTTGTATTGTCATCGGAGTTAATTCTGCATGCAAAATTTCAGCTCAATTGTACACCCCCTTGAAGTTATCCCAGGATTTCATCCCATGATTTTTAAAAAAATACCTCTGGCAACACTACCGTAAATAATCCATCCCAGACTTTTTAAAAATACATATAAAATTTATATAGTTTTTTCATCCCAGGATTTTTTACATTTATGCTATCCCACACTTTTTCGTATACAAAAAAATATCTATGTATACAGTTAGTACCAAAATACTCATCCCAGACTTTTTTAATATGTAAAATTGATTTGGTGGAAAATAAATTATTATGTGCAAGCCTTTTTAAGGAGGGCAAATTTATCTTTGTGATAAGGTTCAAGACCCTGTTAGTAACCATTACGCCAGCTTTAATAATTTTGTGACCGTTGGAATTTCCACCATATAAATAAATGTAGTGCATTTGCCAACATTTCAAAGTAAAGCTAAATCGAAAAAAAATTCGTATGGCCAAACTTTTATAGGGTCGGCTTTTTTCTCATATTGATTGTGTGAGAGCTTGTTGGCTACCACTGTGCCAGCGTTGATGATGTTTTGCCCGTCAGAATTTACGCAATATAAATAAATGTGGTGCCTCTGCCAACTTTACAAAGTAAAGCCAAATCGAAAAAAATCGTATGGCCAAACTTTTATAGGGTCGGCTTTTTTCGCATATTGATTGAGTTTGAGACCTTGTTGACTACCACTGTGCCAGCGTTGATGATGTTTTGCCCGTCAGAATTTACGCAATATAAATAAATGTGGTGCCTTTGCCAACTTTACAAAGTAAAGCCAAATCGAAAAAAATCGTATGGCCAAACTTTTATAGGGTCGGCTTTTTTCGCATATTGATTGAGTTTGAGACCTTGTTGACTACCACTGTGCCAGCGTTGATGATGTTTTGCCCGTCAGAATTTACGCAATATAAATAAATGTGGTGCCTTTGCCAACTTTACAAAGTAAAGCCAAATCGAAAAAAATCGTATGGCCAAACTTTTATAGGGTCGGCTTTTTTCGCATATTGATTGAGTTTGAGACCTTGTTGACTACCACTGTGCCAGCGTTGATGATGTTTTGCCCGTCAGAATTTACGCAATATAAATAAATGTGGTGCCTTTGCCAACTTTACAAAGTAAAGCCAAATCGAAAAAAATCGTATGGCCAAACTTTTATAGGGTCGGCTTTTTTCGCATATTGATTGAGTTTAAGACCTTGTTGACTACCACTGTGCCAGCGTTGATGATGTTTTGCCCTTCAGAATTTACGCAATATAAATAAATGTGGTGCCTTTGCCAACTTTACAAAGTAAAGCCAAATCGAAAAAAATCGTATGGCCAAACTTTTATAGGGTCGGCTTTTTTCGCATATTGATTGAGTTTGAGACCTTGTTGACTACCACTGTGCCAGCGTTGATGATGTTTTGCCCGTCAGAATTTACGCAATATAAATAAATGTGGTGCCTTTGCCAACTTTACAAAGTAAAGCCAAATCGAAAAAAATCGTATGGCCAAACTTTTATAGGGTCGGCTTTTTTCGCATATTCATTGAGTTTGGGACCTTGTTGGCTACCACTTTAGATTTAGCTTTATTTTTACTTTGAAATGTTGGCAAATGCACTACATTTATTTATATTGCGTAAATTTTGACGGGCAAAACATCATCAACGCTGGCACAGTGGTAGCCAACAAGGTCCCAAACTCAATGAATATGCGAAAAAAGCCGACCCTATAAAAGTTTGGCCATACGATTTTTTCGATTTGGCTTTACTTTGTAAAATTGGCAAACGCACCACATTTATTTATATTGCGTAAATTCTGACGGGCAAACATCATCAACGCTGGCACAGTGGTAGTCAACAAGGTCCCAAACTCAATGAATATGCGAAAAAAGCCGACCCTATAAAAGTTTGGCCATACGATTTTTTTCGATTTGGCTTTACTTTGTAAAGTTGGCAAACGCACCACATTTATTTATATTGCGTAAATTTTGACGGGCAAAACATCATCAACGCTGGCACAGTGGTAGTCAACAAGGTCCCAAACTCAATCAATATGTGAAAAAAGCCGACCCTATAAAAGTTTGGTCATACGATTTTTTTCGATTTGGCTTTACTTTGTAAAGTTGGCAAAGGCACCACATTTATTTATATTGCGTAAATTCTGACGGGCAAAACATCATCAACGCTGGCACAGTGGTAGTCAACAAGATCCAAAACTAAATCAATATGCGAAAAAAGCCGACCCTATAAAAGTTTGGCCATACGATTTTTTCGATGTTACTTTACTTTGTAAAGTTGGCAAAGGCACCACATTTATTTATATTGCGTAAATTCTGACGGGCAAAACATCATCAACGCTGGCACAGTGGTAGTCAACAAGGTCCCAAACTCAATCAATATGTGAAAAAAGCCGACCCTATAAAAGTTTGGTCATACGATTTTTTTCGATTTGGCTTTACTTTGTAAAGTTGGCAAAGGCACCACATTTATTTATATTGCGTAAATTCTGACGGGCAAAACATCATCAACGCTGGCTCAGTGGTAGCCAACAAGGTCCCAAACTAAATCAATATGCGAAAAAAGCCGACCCTATAAAAGTTTGGCCATACGATTTTTTCGATGTTACTTTACTTTGTAAAGTTGGCAAAGGCACCACATTTATTTATATTGCGTAAATTCTGACGGGCAAAACATCATCAACGCTGGCACAGTGGTAGTCAACAAGGTCCCAAACTCAATCAATATGCGAAAAAAGCCGACCCTATAAAAGTTTGGCCATACGATTTTTTCGATTTTACTTTACTTTGTAAAGTTGGCAAAGGCACCACATTTATTTATATTGCGTAAATTCTGACGGGCAAAACATCATCAACGCTGGCACAGTGGTAGTCAACAAGGTCTCAAACTCAATCAATATGCGAAAAAAGCCGACCCTATAAAAGTTTGGCCATACGATTTTTTTCGATTTGGCTTTACTTTGTAAAGTTGGCAAAGGCACCACATTTATTTATATTGCGTAAATTCTGACGGGCAAAACATCATCAACGCTGGCACAGTGGTAGTCAACAAGGTCTTAAACTCAATCAATATGCGAAAAAAGCCGACCCTATAAAAGTTTGGCCATACGATTTTTTTCGATTTGGCTTTACTTTGTAAAGTTGGCAAAGGCACCACATTTATTTATATTGCGTAAATTCTGACGGGCAAAACATCATCAACGCTGGCACAGTGGTAGTCAACAAGGTCTCAAACTCAATCAATATGCGAAAAAAGCCGACCCTATAAAAGTTTGGCCATACGATTTTTTTCGATTTGGCTTTACTTTGTAAAGTTGGCAAAGGCACCACATTTATTTATATTGCGTAAATTCTGACGGGCAAAACATCATCAACGCTGGCACAGTGGTAGTCAACAAGGTCTCAAACTCAATCAATATGCGAAAAAAGCCGACCCTATAAAAGTTTGGCCATACGATTTTTTTCGATTTGGCTTTACTTTGTAAAGTTGGCAAAGGCACCACATTTATTTATATTGCGTAAATTCTGACGGGCAAAACATCATCAACGCTGGCACAGTGGTAGTCAACAAGGTCTCAAACTCAATCAATATGCGAAAAAAGCCGACCCTATAAAAGTTTGGCCATACGATTTTTTTCGATTTGGCTTTACTTTGTAAAGTTGGCAAAGGCACCACATTTATTTATATTGCGTAAATTCTGACGGGCAAAACATCATCAACGCTGGCACAGTGGTAGTCAACAAGGTCTCAAACTCAATCAATATGCGAAAAAAGCCGACCCTATAAAAGTTTGGCCATACGATTTTTTTCGATTTGGCTTTACTTTGTAAAGTTGGCAAAGGCACCACATTTATTTATATTGCGTAAATTCTGACGGGCAAAACATCATCAACGCTGGCACAGTGGTAGTCAACAAGGTCTCAAACTCAATCAATATGCGAAAAAAGCCGACCCTATAAAAGTTTGGCCATACGATTTTTTTCGATTTGGCTTTACTTTGTAAAGTTGGCAAAGGCACCACATTTATTTATATTGCGTAAATTCTGACGGGCAAAACATCATCAACGCTGGCACAGTGGTAGTCAACAAGGTCTCAAACTCAATCAATATGCGAAAAAAGCCGACCCTATAAAAGTTTGGCCATACGATTTTTTTCGATTTGGCTTTACTTTGTAAAGTTGGCAGAGGCACCACATTTATTTATATTGCGTAAATTCTGACGGGCAAAACATCATCAACGCTGGCACAGTGGTAGTCAACAAGGTCTCAAACTCAATCAATATGCGAAAAAAGCCGACCCTATAAAAGTTTGGCCATACGATTTTTTTCGATTTGGCTTTACTTTGTAAAGTTGGCAAAGGCACCACATTTATTTATATTGCGTAAATTCTGACGGGCAAAACATCATCAACGCTGGCACAATGGTAGTCAACAAGGTCTCAAACTCAATCAATATGCGAAAAAAGCCGACCCTATAAAAGTTTGGCCATACGATTTTTTTCGATTTGGCTTTACTTTGTAAAGTTGGCAAAGGCACCACATTTATTTATATTGCGTAAATTCTGACGGGCAAAACATCATCAACGCTGGCACAGTGGTAGTCAACAAGGTCTCAAACTCAATCAATATGCGAAAAAAGCCGACCCTATAAAAGTTTGGCCATACGATTTTTTTCGATTTGGCTTTACTTTGTAAAGTTGGCAAAGGCACCACATTTATTTATATTGCGTAAATTCTGACGGGCAAAACATCATCAACGCTGGCACAGTGGTAGTCAACAAGGTCTCAAACTCAATCAATATGCGAAAAAAGCCGACCCTATAAAAGTTTGGCCATACGATTTTTTTCGATTTGGCTTTACTTTGTAAAGTTGGCAAAGGCACCACATTTATTTATATTGCGTAAATTCTGACGGGCAAAACATCATCAACGCTGGCACAGTGGTAGCCAACAAGGTCTCAAACACAATCAATATGAGAAAAAAGCCGACCCTATAAAATTTTGGCCATACGAATTTTTTTTCGATTTAGCTTTACTTTGAAATGTTGGCAAATGCACTACATTTATTTATATGGTGGAAATTCCAACGGTCACAAAATTATTAAAGCTGGCGTAATGGTTACTAACAGGGTCTTGAACCTTATCACAAAGATAAATTAGCCGTCCTTAAAAAGACTTGCACATAATAATTTATTTTCCACCAAATCAATTTTACATATTAAAAAAGTCTGGGATGAGTATTTTGGTACTAACTGTATACATACATATTTTTTTGTATACGAAAAAGTGTGGGATAGTATAAAATGTAAAAAATCCTGGGATGAAAAAACTATATAAATTTTATATGTATTTTTAAAAAGTCTGGGATGGATTATTTACGGTAGTGTTGCCAGAGGTATTTTTTTAAAAATCATGGGATGAAATCCTGGGATAACTTCAAGGGGGTAATTGTAATATGAAAAATTGATTACAAAATTTGACAAAGACTTATAAAAGTTGGCTATAATAAAGAATAATCATATGACATAGTGCTCTCGGATCGCACTCTAAAAGGTAAGGTCCAAAGATAGATATACCATCTATCTTTTTGCAACTTCCTGACAAATGTTAGCATGGTCGAAAAATTGATTGCAAATTTCGATGACTAAAAAGTAGAAAATATAATATATTTAAAAAAAACTTTTTAATAAACCACGCTTATATTTGCTTTGAAAAGGCTTTGAAAAGTAGAAAATAAAATTTTTCTTCCTTACTCCTATCAAGGTATATTTATAACATGTAGAAATTTAAAATTAATATGACTAAAAATATAAGCGTGGTATGGTTTTATGATATTCGTAAGCGACTAAATTTAAAAAATTTGTGATCAAGCATGTGAAGTAATCCCAGTTTTTCATCCCAGAAAAAAACACAATTTTCATCAGGCAACACACTTGCATCCCATCCCAGTTTTATTTATTACTATTTACATAGAAATAGTAATAAATAAAACTGGGATGGGATGCAAGTGTGTTGCCTGATGAAAATTGTGTTTTTTTCTGGGATGAAAAACTGGGATTACTTCACATGCTTGATTACAAATTTTTTAAATTTAGTCGCTTACGAATATCATTTGACTCTTGAAATGATATCCTACAACATCTTCGAGAATATTGAATTTCTCATTCACTGCCGTGTTTTGAAGGATAATTAAAAAAATTTGTTGACTTTAAGGAAATAAACTAAGGCACGTTATATTTAGTTGTGATGTACAAATTCAACAAGATCTATTATACTTGGCCAACATCTCGGTTCGTTATACAGTTAATCGTTTACATTTCCGTCCAACAACTGTTTATATATACATACAGTATCCATTGAAACAGATTCGTACATTGTACATATATATACATGACAGATGCCAAACACATCACTACCATTTTGAAATTCGTATTGTTATAAAATCCAAACAACACACATTTAATGGTCATTTCCAGAACAAATTACTTATCTGTTTTTTTCCCCAATTCAACTCATGACAATAGACTCTCCACTATTCTAGTAAATATTATATATGGTCCACAGTGCGCTATTCATTGTGTATATTGTTATATATATGTACATAATACGTATATATCGTAACAACTAAAATTAGAATTTTTATTTTATTTTTTTTTTTATATTTGAAAGAAGGATTAAAATTAATGTTTAAACTTTAGTTTGGTTTTTTGTGTATATTTTTAGAGAGTACATTTAGAGGTACATATATATAGAGATAATAATAGAAATAGATTTTATTTTTCTATTTCTATTTTCTTTCTATTGTGTAATATCACAGCAACAACAAATTATATTCATATTTTGTAAATAACAATAACATTCATTCATTGAAATGAAATTTTATAATATTTGCTGTAAAGATTAGTGTTGTGTAAATTTTAACCCAAAACACGCGGGAGGGATAAGGAGGCGAATGTCGTTTATTTGGAACTACATACATAAATATAAGGAACTGGTGTACTAAAGGATCGTTGCAGAAAATACAGTTTTTGTAAGATTTGGCAGCCAGTGCCCAGTACTAGGTTGTACACAGATTTCATTATTAATTTGTCTAATTTCGGTAATTTTTTACTATATTTAGAAAAATAATATGTATTTGGTTTTTGTATGTACGTTATCTATCAAATATAATATAATTGAAAATGTAGTTTATTTACCTTCGGGCTAGAAAATTAAAATATTTAAAATTATATAAACGTAATTAAAATAACATAAAAAGCTGCATACTCTCTTGGCAGTATACATTTCCATCCACCATATTTCATAATACATATACGCAACAACACAAAAATTGTATTAAATCGCATCAACACCGGTGTAACACTGTGCGGTTTGGTAATCAATCATTACCGCCAACTTAAACAGAAATCACAACACACCTTTTTCTATACATTTTTGTCGTCTATATACATATACATATTTACAATTTATCATATGTCTAAATGAGCCAACCAATCACCGTTGAGGTTGACATTTTTTTTTCTGTCTTTTATTTCATTTTCTATCATTTTTCGTATTTGGGTTATCACACAACAAACAACTCAAACAGTATTTTTTGTAGTTTTGTCATGCATATAAAAATATTGTCTATCGTACTATACATACATATATACCTTCATATATACATATATAGTTTGTCGTTTTACCTGCTGTGACAATAAAAATAATCGTCTTCTGAGCACAGTGATTGGACAAATTGAAAATGTGTCAACCAATTGAATTTTTTCGTTAAGTTATTTTTATATTTCACATATTATTAGCTGTACGTACGAGTATATATAGATTTGGAACCAAGCCAAAAAATGTGACGCAAATCATGATGACATATGGTTTCACTATATATTCGGTCGATATGTGCATAAATAATGAAATTTAAGATTTTTATTGAAAAAAAAAAAAAATAATAATAATATTGTTCGTTTCGGCATTGAGATTAACAAACACATATATTTCTAATGCATTTCAGATAAACAACTAAAATATATAAATTTTTATAACAATAGAAGAGATATATTAAAAAATATATATATGTGAATATATGTATATAGGGAAGCTACTGTACCTACTCATAATATTACATAAAACGAAAGCAACATAATGAAACTCTATATACACAAGCGTACACACAAAAAATCATAAATTCGAAACTATTGTTTGCAATATTTAAACAATACTGCAAAAAAAAAAAAAAAAAAACTTCTACAAAATTCATCCAACCAAAAGTTTATTTAGTTATTATTTGTATTAAGTTTTTTTTTTGTATTTAAGGGGCGCAATAATTGTTCACAAAAAGAGATTTTAAGATGAAATAATTGTTTGGTTTGCAAAATTAAAAATAAAATGTATATATGTACGTACATAGTTCTCGCTCTTTATTCAGCCGAACGCAAAGTAAAGAAAATTGGGAATGCGGAACAAAATATTGTTGGGTTATAAGTACACGACAGCATGGGGTTCATCTAAGTACAATTTTTCTATATAGGTACATAAAGATGCTAAAAACCACTTTAGGTATAGTCGTAGGGCATCCCAGCTAGCTAATTAGCAAAACAAAATTATTGTTAACGTTTGCTTGGAATTTTTAAAACTCAATTGTTAACTGTATAGAAAAAAATTGCGCTTAACCCGAATTTTACTTTTGACTCGCATAAATCAATAAAAAGTAGTTAATATTTTTCTGTTTCAATTTGTATGCCCTTAGTATTGTATGCCCTTTTTTTACTATCCCGCGCTCGTAAGTCATCTGGCAATCGTTTTAGTCCAGAGATTTTTGAGTAACGCTGCGTTTTTCGAAGTAGAATCGCCTGTTTTTTTTTCCAAGCAGACGATAAAAGTCGCAGCTTTCCCATTTTCTGGAAACCGGAGGGCAACTCGTCAGGTCTTTGCCCTCCGCTAATTGTATAACAATCCATTAACGCGTTTTTCAGTGAGCTGTATATCTTTTCCTGGCGATGGATTCCTATAAGGATGTCGTTGAAAAAAAAATTGAGAAATTTACTATGGGAAATAATGTGAAAGTTCCAAAATTTCAGGTTGGCCTTAATCTTTAAAATGTCAAGGCTAGTTTTGATTTCAGGTTGAAAAACAACCCTTTAACATTTTCCATGGTCAGAAGTATAAATGTTTCCATTTGATGTAAATTTGAATAATTCAGTACTCGAAAATGCGTTATAGAAATTCTGACCACAGGCATGGAAAATATCAAAGGCTTGTTCTTTATCCTGGAATCAAAACTAGCCTTGACATTTTAAAGATTAAGGTCAACCTGAACTTTTAGTAGTTTCACATTATTTCCCATATAAATGTTTCAATTTGATGTAAATTTGAATAATTCAGTACTCGAAAATGCGTTATAGAAAAATTCTGACCACAGGCTTGGAAAATTTCAAAGGGTTTTCTTTAGCCTGGAATCAAAACTAGCCTTGATATTTTAAAGGTTAAAGATTATTTTTTAAATTATTTTTCGTGCTAACTCTTCGTGTTAACTTCACAGACATAAACTGTAAACAAAATAATAACATTTGGATTTTGGTTAGTGTCTCTAAAAGTGTTCCTTTAAAATAGTGATATAATGACTCTATAGGTATGGTAACGCCATACGAGAATAATCATTACCGGTACTGGTGTTCAAAAAAATATTGATTGTGGTTCAATAACATCGCATATTGTGTCAAATAAGTGCGCTGTTACAGTATGCCAATTAACACTAATCTCAGAGATTGGCTCGTATATAATGATTATATATAAAGAATGGAAGCAAAGCCCATTAAGGTATATCCATATCGGTACTGATTATTCTATAAAAAAAAATATATACATATATGAATATATGTATATATTTGTCACGATAGTTTTTGCTATCATGACAGTAATTTTTTTGGGCTGGCTTTGTAAATAGTGTCGTGATAGATGTTTTTCTTTCGGCTGACACTTAAATATAATGAAAATATTTATTTTAGTGTTGCAATAACGGTTAGAATTTGCGCCATTTTAACAAACATGAATATCATAGGTATCGACGTTTGGGGTATAGCACCAAGGGTCAATTGATTGTGCCAGGTCTCAGGCTCCGGCCGCTATAGCCTTTGTGGGGGAAATGCTGGTCCCAATTCCCAAAAATTTGTAAATTTGTTGTTGCGTGTTATTGCTTTTGTATAGCTTGTATTTTGCTGTAGCAAGCTGCTTTTGTTTATTTGTGTTGCACTGTGCTGCAACAATTATGATTGTGTTGAGTTCCCTAAAAAGAACAGTTATACACAATCGTTTTTTTTTAAACTGTAACCACTTTGGTTAATATCTAGAGATAAATTATGGAAATACAATAATTTAAAATTATTCTAACCTAATTTTATCTTCAAGTTATAGATTAAAGTTAGATAAGTTAGATTAAAATGTATTGAAGAATACTTTAAAAGTGGCACCGTTCGTATCGCATTGATATCCTAATGAAATCTAGTCAGCGACGTTGCCTTCGTTGGTGATATTATTTATGTTGTCTATACGGGTTATCGACGCGGCAATACAATAAAACTAACCAATTTATCATCTATATTCCGACAGCAAATATTAACGCGGACAAAGGTAGCCACCAAAAATTACTTCTATAAACAATAATTCAGGGTTTGCCGATTTATCTCTCTCCATGCTTCGTAAAACCAGGCAGAACGTAAATAAAATTCTGTTGGATCGTAATTGCTCACGAGCTCATTAGCAAAATACCATTTGATTTTCGTTTCTGTAATATAAAGAGGTAAATCAAGCTCACTATGGTTTCAATCCAAGTATTGACCAATAGCTTTGTTGAAAGCATTATTACTTATTTTGGTTGCCATGATCGTTGTGAGCAAGTCATTGAAGAGAAGCATCTTTGATACGCATAGAAAATGCAGATTTGAGTCTCGTCATGCGTCGCCGTTATTTCCTATTATAGATATTAGTTGAATGCTTATACGGGGACAATGATAGACGACACTGTCATAGAAATCAAAGTATATATGTATACTCAAATGCAACTTATTGCGCAAGTTCAAACACAATTTTTCGTTTTTTTCTAATTTTGCTTAAATCACTTAAGATTTTGTAACAAATCTACATTGAAATACTCTTAAAATTATAATTCAAATTTGATTCAAGCCCATACTAGGAATTACAGGTGGAATTTTATTTAAGAAAATCCACTCAACATAGGTCAACATATATTCAAATACAAATACGATTAAACATTATTTAAAATGCACTCAAATTTGGATCTTATTCAGTTAAAATATTAATTTATATTCATACTACATAGTTTAAGTTATAACTAAAGATTTTGTGTCAAATCTACATAAATATCGTTCTAAAGTGAAATTAAAACTTAACTCAAATTCTTATACCTTAAATTATAATTCAAAACCGATACGCAAACTCAAATAAGACAAAATATTTTTTTCAACTCAATGTTTGATTTTTAACTCAATTGAAAATTTAAAATCCACTCAAATTTTGTTCAAATCAATTAAAAATTACTAAAATTTTTACTATAGAATTCTATCTAGTATTTCATTTAAGCAAATCCACTCAAAAACATATAATTCGATGTCTATGCAAAGTCAAATATGAGTTAATAATTATAATTTAAATTGCAGTCAAATTTTGGTGAATGCGTTTAAAATATAATTCAACTCAATAAGCGAATAAGCTATTTTGATCGCTAATGACAGGATTTGAATTTTGTAGTGGATTTATTTTGGCCGCCTATCCGCTTTGTAAATCAGGAATGTGCGAGGTAGATTACGCCTTGTAATTTAACGCAGACGTCGAAACGTACAGTTTATTGACCAAGATTACTGAGCAATAATTTTTGCCAACGTTCTTAACTGTCGACGTTGACAAACAATATTGCTGAGTAATCTTTGTCAGTAAACTGTACGTGTCGACAACATCAACAATCTACGATATTTTGGTATGTTCAAATTGAATGTTCACAGTTTACAGTGTTAATAATTAATTTATAAAATAGTGATTCAGTAAAGCCTTATGGCAAATAATAATTTGAGCGGTCTGTTTTAATTTTATCTCCGCTATATAGTTGTGAATCAAACAAATGTATAACAGAATAACAGACAAACTAAATTTTATGAACATTCAGATTACAATGTACATAATTCTAAATTTCTTAAGGATAGATTATGAAAATATTTTAATTTTAACAACTTTTCTAACCTATAACCTAAATTGAAAGTAGATTAAAATGTATTAAAAAAGGTTGTAAAACTGTCCCGCCTGAATCGCATTAAATCTGCCCACTGTAGTTTAGAACCAGTTCACTAAATCACTAAATCGTCTACATTTTCGGCGTTTTCTGGCTTATTGTCTACGTTGTCTACGTTATCTACGGGTTGTCGACACCTCGACGTAGAAAATAATAGATGACGCGTAAATGCCCATCCCTGCTCACAGCACTGATTTTTTTGTATAACTATTAATACGTATTATTATTATTCATGCGTACGAAAATGTTTTATGCAATAACATGCAACAATTTTTTTATTAGATTGTTGGTAGCGCAACTTATTAATGAGCGTTTTTTTTTTGTATAGAAGTACGTAGTTTATATAATTCATAATTATATAATTATATAATTATATAATTCATTTTTAAATTACAATTTAAGCTGAACTGGAACGACAAAAACGTTGTTTTTTTATTTAGTATATATTCACACTTAACGTCCTTTGTACCGCTAGTTATATAAACGGTCAAAAATATGCTCGTTGGGGTCTTAACTTAATAATTTATTGTATTTTACATTCACCATTTATTTATAATTTGTATTTATATTTCTTACGACAAATCACAGAAAACGACCATTCACCGAAAACGACAATTTACCGAAAACGACAATTCACCGAAAATCGATTCACCGAAAACACAATTTACCGAAAACGACAATTTACTGAAAACGACAATTTACCGAAAACGACAATTCACCGAAAACGACAATTCACCGAAAACGACAATTCAGCAAAACCGACAATATCTCGTACGACAAATTAGAGAAAACGACAATTCACCGAAAACGACAAATCACCGAAAACGACAATTCACCGAAAATCAATTCACCGAAAACACAATTCACCGAAAACGACAATTTACCGAAAACGGTAATTCACCGAAATCGTCAATTCACCCAAAACGACAATTCACCGAAAACGACAATTCACCGAAAACGACAATTCAGCAAAAATGACAATTCACCGAAAAAGAAAATACATGGGAACTATACTATACCGATTATATGAATTATTTGATGGAAATAAAATTGGAAAATGATTTTTGGAGAAAGTTCTGGAATACGGTCTTTTGGAACGGAACTAGGCCAATTCTTCATGAAACTTGACAAGTTGAATGGAAATGGGATTATTAAATGATTTTTGGATAAAATTCTGGAATATAGCCAACCGGAACGGCACTAGCCAATCCTTGACCGATTATAATGAAACTTGACAAGTTGAATGTAAATGGGATTGTAAAATAATTTTTGTATAAAACTCGGGATTATGGACAACTTAAACAGAACTAGACACCAGTCCTTGACCGAATATAATGAATTGACGTGTGGAATGGGTGTTAGCTTAAAATAATACTTTTATGTGGTTTAATATAAATATGAATGTAAATTATAATTTGTAAAAAATTGTTATATTATGATGAAACTCTGTATGTTCTACAGAAACGGGATTTTGCTATAAATATTGGTTCTGGTTATTGGCGATTACTTGTTTCACCTATAATTGAATTACCCTAAAATGAAAAGCTTTAATTAGATTTTACTTATACAAAGACCACTGCTGGTTACCTGCTTTACCTGGTTACCTGGTTTTTTCTATGTTTAGTTTGTAAAATATGTATAAAACAAAAACTAAACTCAATAGTTCACAAGACTTATTCGCAGTCTTATTTAACTAAGTAACATAGTCTTAGTTTTACTCTCAATTCTAGTTTATATATATTAATTAGGGGTGCGTTCAAAATGTGAATTTTTCGAAAATTTGAAAGTAAAATAAAAATAATGAAAATCCGTTAATTTTTAATTTTAATGCACGGTTAAATAATTATAGGTATGTATATATATATATGTATAAATGTTAAGAATATAAAATGTAGAATTTCATTTAATATGTCAAGTTTTATGATAATCGGTCAAATATTGGTCTAGTTCCACAAATTTTATAATTCCATTTCCACACGATCTGTCAAATTCCATGGTAATCGGTCAAGGATTGGCTAGTTCCGTTCCAGATGGCCATATCTCAGAATATTATCCAAAAATCATGTTACAATCACATTTTCATTCAACTTGTTATGTTTCGAGATAATCTGTCAAAGATTGACCTAGTTCCGTTCCAGATAGCCACATTTCAGAATTTTATTTAAAAATCATTCAACTTGTTAAGTTTCATGATAATCGGTCGAAGATTGGCCTTGTTTCGTTCCAAAGGCTGTATTCCAGAATTTTATCCAAAAATCATTTTCCAATCTCATTTCCATCAAATAATTTGATTTCATTATATTAATCGATATAGTAGTTCTCATGTATTTTTTTTTCGATGCATTGTCGTTTTCGGTGAATTGTCGATTTCGGTGAATTGTTGTTTTCGGTGAATTGTCGTTTTCGGTGAATTGTCGATTTCGGTGAATTGTTGTTTTCGGAGAATTGTCGTTTTTGGCGATTTGTCGTGCTACCGTAAGAAATATTATTAAAAATAATAAATAAATTGTTAATGTAAAATAGAAAAAATTATTAAGTTATTTCACTATAAATGGTGACCCGACGAGCATATTTTGGGCCGTTTATATAATTAGCGGTACAAAGGACGTTAAGTGTGCATATACTAAATAAAAAAACAACATTTTTGTCGTTCAAGTGTTCGTTTTCCGAGAGTGGAGTTTTTCGGTGAATTGTTTTTTCGGTGCATATTCGTTTTCGATGAATTGTTTTCCTGTGAATTGTCGTGGAACCATTTCTTACATAATTTTGTATTTCTTGATTTATAATTATTCTGATATTATTATTTTATTTCACCAATTAATAATTTTATTTTAAGGTATAATAAATTGCGGTTGTTCCGATTGTTCATTTGTAACTAACTTGCAAATCATCGCGATAGGCCGAATACGCTGATTAATTTGGTTGCATACAGTATAGAATTTTGATAATCGATATCCTCGCGTATCGAAATATTTTTATTCATCAACTGAGCAATGTCTCAAAATTTTGCGTCAGGAATATAAATATTTTTGCAACGACCGATGCTATTTAATTTATGTAAATTTTTATACCGCTATAAATTCATTTAGAGAACAATAGTTCCATACATGGTTTGAGCTATCGAAAAACGCTCATTTGCCTATATAATTGTTTCTCAATTCGCAGGGATTGATAGATAAAGCGACATATGGAGTGTACATAAGTGCCTCACCATCAAATAAGTGGTCTATTATATATGTTCCATTTGCCGGTATATCTATCAATCTTTGTGAATTAAATTCAAGACAAATGAGTTTTTCGATAGCTCTAACACTATAAGGAAATATGTAGTTCTTTAAATGAGCTTTCTAGACCTCGCTTTGATAAGGTTGCTCAGAAACAATTATAGACAAATAAACATTTTTCGATAGCTCAAAAATTGTATTAAACCACTTTAAATTACTGTCTGAATATGATTTTATTTTTATATATTCGCTTTTCAGTTAATTTTGATAGCGATAAGATTTCATTAATTTTTGTCCTATATGGATATTTCCAATTACATAAAAACAATTTATGTAATATTTTCTAATGTTCTATTGAATTATTTAAATTTTGATTATCATAATTGTTGACATATACAATTTTCCGGGAAGGATTTTCGTTTTACTTCACATTCTATTATTTTCGTGCTGCGAGCTGAGACAATTTGGAGTTTTAATAAGGAAACATTCCGAAAAGTCTTTATCGTAATGAAAGGCTCTTTCCGGGTTAACTTCACACACATATTTTATAGTCAATTGAAAATTTTCTATGTGTAATTCATTATGGCTACATAATGTCAGGAATAAACCAATGTATGAGGCCTTAAAACTTTGTGTCATACGAAAATCTTATTTAATGTTTTACTGACATTACTGACTGTTTTACTGTTCTACATTTAAAAATGGTTATAATGGCAACACTGCGTATTATTTTTTGATATTTCTTATGTTCAGTGGGTTATGCCATTTAATCATGACAAGATACACGCTTTAACAACGTTTAGAAATTGTTAAATTGTTTTATCAAAACCGGTGCTCATTTGTGAAAAATTTAAGAAGAATTCATGGCGACATTATTCAGTTAATCGACTCACTATTCGTCGTATTGTAGGCAAATTTGAAAATGAATTTTCTTTACACGATACAAGAGTACCAATACGACAAAGAAATGTACGTAAATGTAAATCTTTCTCAAACCACAACATGAAGAATTTTAAGAAATGTTTTGGGTTTACATCCTTACAAAATTCAACTGACTCGAGAACTGAAGCCATTAGACCACCATAAACGTCGTTTATTTTCTAGTTTTGCTCTTGAACAACTTGAAAATGGTGAACATTTTTATTGAAAAATTTTATTCAGCGATTAAGCTCATTTTTGGGTAAATGAAACTGATCAGACACCATTACATCCAGATAAAGTCACTGTGGTGTGTGCAATTCATGCTGGTGGAGTGATTGGTCCATATTTCTTTGAAGGAAATGGTCCAAGAGTAACAGTCAATTGAGAACGATACAGAACAATGTTAAAATTGATTGTTTGAACAAGACGGTGCCACCTGCCACACAGCCACCTTAACAATCGATTTATTGAAAACAAAATTTGGTGTTCTCAGGACGGTGAATTATCTCATGATTTGGTCCAGTTAATTATCCTCCCAGGCCGTGTGATTGATCACCTTGAGATTTCTTTCACTGAGGATATATGTTAAGTCACAAATTTATGCTGATATTCCAACAACAATTGAGCAACTAAAAATCAACATTGAACGTATTATCGATAAATTGGGCTCACAGAATGCATTCAGGGATGAGGTATATTACGCCATGTAATATACGCGGTTGTCGACGAGTAAAACGTTACGTAGATTACTTAGCAAGGTTTTTTGTCAACGTCAACAATTAAGACAATGTCAACAACTACGATGTTTTTACGATTTGTAAAAAATGCGCTAGTTTGCAGCTTTTTTTGTAAAAGGGCAATTCAGTTAAGTTGTATACGAAGAAATTAAACAAATATTGAAATTAAATTGGGAATCCACTTGGGGTTTTGAAATACAAACAAACAAAAGATTTAATTAAAGAATATTTATTGCACTAAACGTTCGAATTGGTCTAAATTTTAAATTGTGTTATCACGATTAAAAGCATGGACGTGAGATTCCGCACAACTTCAAGTGATACTTTGGAAGCAATATTATTCTTTTTGGAAAGCAATAAAGCATATATTTTCAGCAACCTTATCAGCCGCATATTATTGGATAACTCAAAAACCGGTGGGCTTGTGAGTGTTAGCGGGTATTACTATGCAATTGTTAACTGAATTGATTTATAATCTTTCTTCAAAAACACAAATTTTTTTGTAGATGGATGAATGTTTACCAACCGCATTATTATATACCATTGTTTAATTGCTTATCGTGAATAATTCATCGCGGTCAGATGTGGCAACATTGGGGAGTCCACATCATCCTCGTTTGAGCAAATGTTACGAGGAAAAAAATAATTTGTTTCTAAACTGAAAACTGAAACACAGTTTGGTTTTGCAATATTATTGATCGAGACTATATAAAAGCTGGTTTAAGTCGATCGATAGATATGGATGTGTTTTTTCCATTGATGTCCACCACAAAATGTTTTCTGAATCGTCGAATTACCTTATGTGGGCCTTCGTAAGGCGATGTCGGCCTATTACAAATTTTATCAACCCGGAACCCCCACGTCTACACTTTCCAAATTCGATATGTGCCTCGTAGCTTCGTTAATTCTGAGAACAGCTTAGATTGGAGTTATGTTAACAGGTATCCAAAAGCTTGATATATTATTTTCCACAAAAGTTATTGCAACAGTGGCGGTGGTAATTATAGTTCATAAGGTAACCTTCTGGGCATCTAGTGAAACGACCTACGGCAGTTAAACTATTTGCATATAGTGGTCCAAGTCATTTCCAACGATTTCCAAATGAATGTGTTCAAAACCACCAAAAGGCTATTTAAATTGTCCTAATTCCAATTTCTGATTTAATCGCTAAGTTTATCGCGTGTAATTCTCTATCTAATGTTAAACAATTCGTTTTGGCTGATGGTTACAACTTTTTGGAGAAATATGCTAGGGGTTCCCTACATACATTTTTGAGTTTCTGTAAAACGGCTCCGACTGCGATGCAACAGTAGCAATATTGAACACTGCATCAACTAAAGGATGACCCGACAATGTTGCATGAGCAAGCGCACTTTTATTCTAAGCGAATGATTCCATGAATTAACCATGCAATAAATTGTTGAATTTCTCGAATGGATGTAGGCACTAGAAATACCCATATAGCTTCAACTCTTTCTTTGCATGGGAATATTCTCTTAGGGGTAATTTTGTGACTTAGAAAGTTAAGAGCATTAACACTAAAAACGCATTTTGAAGTTTTGATATTGATATAAAAATCTAACCATATATGCAAACGACTAGACACTGGAGAACACGATGAATAGCTTAGTTTCGTACCAACTGGGCATTCAACACTATTTTTTAAATTAATCGTTGAAAGAATGAAACACCTGACTATAATGTAGTTTAGTCGCTTTCTACTAAACTTGCATAGAATCGACGTCATTGTGGAGAATGTGACAAAACCAACTTACTTATTGAGTCTGCGAATCGCTACCTAAATTATATTTTTTTATCATAGATTAAAATGCATTGAAGGTGCAATTCTAAAAACTTTAGAATTAATTTATAAAATCACTCTAGGAATTGTCTACACTATTGACGTTGTTTACGTTGTCGACGTAGAAAATAATAAATGACGCGTAAACGCCCATCCCTGAATGCATTTGAATTATCTTATTGTCCATACATAATGGCATAATGCTTTAAAATAAAAAAAATTGTTGGTCTCACTGAATATTTTATTTGTTTTTTTTAATTTTAAATTGTATCAATCCTATTGGAAAATCCTTTAAAAAAAAAATTGCAATGTACCAAAGTTAAGTCGACCTCGTCACGTACTCACATAGTAAAACACTCTTTAACTGCTTGAGTAAAACGTGTCCATGCGATTTGCGTATAGTTCTTGTGATATTTTCAAGATTTATTTTAAGCTCAACCCTTTTTATAGTAACGTATTGCACCGGAAACCTCTCAGTGTCCACTATTCAAAATTATTACAGGATCTATATGGCCTATTTTCTTTGATTTCTGAGCTATGTAGTATGAATTGATACACTGAAGAAAATATGTACACTCGCAGTAATTTGTATATCTTGTGTAAAAATTTCACACCGGTTATTTTATTTTATATGCATATGTGTTTGATATGTACTAACCATATCGCGCAAGCAAATATATTTTAGGTCTATAATTTTCTAATACTTTTTCAAATGGAGTTAGTTCACAAGTTATTACAGCTGACAGCCCACGATAATTCAATATACATATACGTATATATATCTAAGCATAACTGTTACATAAAGTAATTTATCACAAATTTATGTTCCATAAAATAATTAATTTCATTTTACAATGTCCAAACCTTTCTCCATCACACAAACATACATATAGGTATATACGAATTTATATAATAAATGGTTTGTACATGGGCAAATATTATTCCAAAGTAAGTATACTAATTAAAAATCATGGATACGAAACCACCAGAAATTCTTATAATATGTATGTGTGCGGTAATTATTTTCGCCAGAAAACGCTATGTACTTAAAAACTCATAAACATATCATATTTACTTACCTATAGCCACCAACCGACAATTATGAATATATGCAATCTCAAAAATTAAAATTTGAAATCTAAACACAAAACACATGATCATGATTCAGTAAGTACCTGAAATGCGTTTTATAATAATATGTATGTATACGGGCGATCATCATAAATTAATGATCATTCGTCTGTGTATGTACATATGTATATATGTATATATAAATCATAGAAAAATGGTGATCATGACGATGATGATCGCGCTAATCAACACCCACGCAATGTATATGAAACTATTATTACGATAATTTTTGGTTTCGTTTTAGCGTCTTACGTATAAAACACATAATTTTTTGCTTTGCTTTAATGATTAAATGGAAGTGTTAGTTAAAGTGAATGGTCTGTTTGAAAGCGTAACCGCAAATTAATGATCAAATTACAGAACAACATTAAAAATTGTGTACATACGATACATATATCCGCATATGTTGTGTCCATTATACTTTTTTATGTATGTATGTACGAGCGAGTATATATGCGATGATTATATGTATGTCGGTTTGTTGACTTTCTGAAGATTTTGAAATCTTTTTTTTTTTTTTTAACATTTATAATTGATGAAATTTATGTTATTGTTTTAATAAAAGTTATAGTCTTTACATATAAATTGTAACAAAAAGGGGAAAGTTTATATATAGAGTCCGCGCGCGGTGATCGTGATTTGTTGGTAAAATGGCAGAGGGACTTACAATTTAATAAATCATAGCAGATGCCTATATATACCTCACAACCTATACAACATAAAACAACGGGTGGTGTTGTGTTATCAATGATAGTAATATACGCTGGCAGATGGTTGAAATATATCAAGATGTCTCCATATTTTTAAAACAAAAGACGATATACTTATTCAACCACCAATTGTTGTATATAGTACGAACACCCGTTATTAATATTCTGATATATTGATCTCAAATTAAACTATATATATATAACTGTTTTATATATTAGACGGCAAATGGATATAAAATTTATTTGAAATATACTCCACATATATATAAGAAAGTTGGACTGATTTTGAAAAATATCTCAAAACGTTTTTTATTCAATTAATTATGTTCGTTAGTTTTGAATGCTTTCGTTGGAGTGGGGAAATATGTATATACCCATATTTTGATATAAGACTATCAGTCGTTGTTAATTAATTTTCTGGGCAACCGTAATGATCTTACATAAATACCTTTCGAGTACACAACTAATTAACAGCATATACATGCGTAAATAAAACAATTTTGATTGGATGTGAAATTATGTAAGTTACACTTAGTTACAAATTATAATTTTTTTAAGTATAATTATGCTGCGAGAAGGTTTTAAATTAAGAATGCAGTTCATATTTGTATAAACATATATACGTACATATACGTATAGAAACGACAAACAAGCATGACAATTCATCCGTGACTAATAATACCCACTTATATGTATATTTATTAATCTATATAATGGCGGTTGGAAACTAGTAAAAATACGTAAATTGCTAAAATCTAGTTTTAAATCGCATATATGTCCCAATGATTTATATCGCCGCAAGCACACAAAATGGTGGTGGGAATACGAAACCGCCTCTAAAAAATATACATTTCCCAAAAATATAAATCATTCGTCTCGCACTCCCCTTGTTACTATTGATAAATTGACAAGGTTTTTTTGTTGCCGAATCAACTATATATATATATATATATATCAGATCACCGTCATGATGATGATCCTTAAACTATATATACATAAAAATGTATCACAATGAAACAGCATTTTTGAATGATGCGTATTAAAATTGAATATACAATAAAAATATATAAAAAAAAAATCATTGACAGATGTATGATCTAATCTAAAATTATATGAGTTTTTTCGTTTTGTTTAAATCCTTGAGATCCTTGAAACAATTTATTGTACATATTTTCGATTTAAATTTTAACAAAAAAACAACAACTAATAAAAAGCGAGAGGATATGATGTTAAATGTATAAATACACTTCAACCATCATCAATTTTTTGATTGGTTTTGGATTTTAGCAAAAATAAATCGCTTTAAGCCACTCTGGATATTGTTTAACAATGAAGGACAACCTTCTGTGACTTAAGAACGATGGCACACTAGAAAACACATCCAGTATACAATAATCACGTTAAATTCAAGTGCGGAGTTTGATGGAAACAGAATGCTAAGCTTGATTAATATTTGAATAAGATCCATATGTAAATATTTGGAAATTTTTGGAAATTTGGTAAAACACCATCTTATTTATAATACGAACATATTTTAAACAGTCTCGTCATACTGAATTGCTGATAAGCTAATATTCCTTCACCGAACCAGGCACTAACGTTGAATGGATTTTTCAATGATTTGGGCTCAATGCACCATAAAGAATAACCCCGTTCAAGTTTTTCTATTGTCTAGTTCTCAATAACGTTTATTTATAAGGTCACCATTCTTCATGTTGGGGTCACCATTTGACCTTTTTTGCTTTTGTAAATTATGTTGTAACTATTTATTTATTTATTTCAATCAATCTAATACTGAATGTTCGTAATATGTAAAATTCTCATTGGCTCATTTTATATAGTATACCTACAGTTATTTTCTGTACACAATCGACTGTTAAATTGTTCATTATTTAATTTTATAATATTAATAAAATGTGGTTCATAAATATTTTTCTGATTTTCATCCGTATCACTATTTTTCATTGAATTTCGAAGTTGGGAGAAACGGTCCCGTTCAGTTCTCATTCAATTAAGAAAATTCGATTAAATTTGTAAGAATACTGGTTTCAGTAGATATCTCTAGGAGGAATGGATAAATTAAGTATCTAGTTTTTGCAATAGTTAAATTTGTCAGGAACTATATACATACTATACATACTGAAAGCTTCAGAAATTTTTTATAATATGTTCGCCTTCATAATATATCTATAGCACGTTAACCACGATTGTTCGATTTGTTCACCGGTGGACCACAGTTATATTAATCAGACAATCCACTCAAAACGGTCTGTTTGAGAATGGCCGTTGCACTATAGTATTCACCAAATTTAAATATACATAGTTGATTGCGTTTTATTGGTGCACTGCCAAATTTGAAATGTTACCAGCATTTGTTTTGTACCAGCTTATATAAATTGTTATTATTTGACTAACATTAACACTGGTAGTGACAGAGTTACTTGTCTCAATAAATATTTTATAGAACGCAGTTGTAACGACTAGAAATTTGAATCTGCAAAGATCATCTCTTTTAGTCAAGAGGAGCAGATTTCAACGAAATTCTAAAAAAGTGCCCGGCAAAGTTTCGGATTACGGTTCGGATTAAATTTGAATCTTTACAGTCATCCGTGAGCACGATTTATTAATGAATTTTTTTATCAAACTATACTGAGAGTACAATACAATCCTGAGCATAGGGCGCAGTAGTTTTATTCCATATGATATGATTATAAAAAAATTAGTTGCCAAAATGCCACGGTATTTTGTCAAACCTTTGTGATTTTTTATCTGCGGTTTCTTGAATTATATTTCGCTTCCTTTAAAGTACGTTAAATTTAAAATTACAACTTTCTAGATTTGTTTGACATGTAAATCATCAAGATCCAAAAGCCACAATGAGGTTGGAGCACATATCCCTGCAAACAGCCTTTGGCAACTTTCACAGAAACCACTACGCCGTCCTGTTCAACCTCTACAACACCAGACTTGAGCATGGATTCAATCCATATGATAATGCTGTGATTGGTACTAAAATTGGTACAGGCATTAGTAATCGTAGCAAACGAAGTACTATCAAAAGCTTCCGCTACATACAGGAAAGTTCCTACAAGAAACTCCTTATTATTGAGAAATCTTTCAGCTTGTAAGCATGTATCATGTTATACTGAGTGGGGAGAAGATTAAGTGATGGGCTCTAATACACTTGTCGACTTCCTAAAGTTTTAAAAAAAGTTGGGAGCAGAATAATAGGTCGAAAAGACTAGTGGCCCGTATAATTGGATTTTCCAACTTTAGGATTAAAAACCACTTTACTCCTGCTTCAGGATTTTGGGACACTGCTAAAAGCAATGAACGCTTAGAAATGGTCCAGAATGGAAGGAAACTCATGTTGTAATTCAGCAGGGAAAATATTTTCAGGCCCACCAACATTATAAGGTGAAGAGGAGAACAGACATAAGCCCAGGGCATCACAATTGATCAGTTTTTGATCAAAATCAGGATACGCAAAAGAAATACTAGTAAATTCGGCAGTAACATCATCTCAGTTGATAACAGCACAACCAGAAAAATGAACAGACAGAAGCAGCTTACCAACTTCTCTATGACAAACTGCGCGCTAAGTACACGAATACTTAGTAGTGTATATGTCAAACAGAATTAACGAAAATTGGCTCGCAGTTTTTATATTGAATACTTCACGCTCAGATGAGCTTATATAATATTGAACAAAGAAGGTTACCTTTGGTTAATGTTCGTACAACCTTAAATCGAATGGTGACGGATGAGCATTAGCATCACACCGAGTTTTGTTGACAGATTTTTTATTATTGCAATTCAGTCGATATTTAGTATACCATCAAGAAGGCACAGTTTCTGAATTAGACAAATGTCTGTATATGCTTTACAGAAAGCATCTTACTTAACCCACATGAAAATTATTTATACAATCAGCTTAAATGCCAGCAAAAAATAAAACACCTACAGACCAGAGATGATCTTGAAAAAGATAAAAAATTCTCTTATAGAATTGCAACATCAAACCGCAATCTGTTATTAGGTCGAAGAAATTCTGCTCAACCCGAAATGCAATTGATGGACGATTTGCTTTATGCTTGCAAGGGGCAACCTTCCATCATCCGATTGGAATAACAGGATTCATCAGTTTGATGTTGGTAAATACGGCTCAAGGATCTTCCGGTGGTCCAGCAGTAGGATCATTAACCCAATTTTGGAGGGCCACTAACAGGGATGGGCGAGGTATTATAACGATTTGAAATAAAATACGCGAGTGCGCAGTTGTATTTTACAAAAAGATTCAGTTAAGCCGTCAGGAGGAATTAAATTAAATCGGAAATCGCATACCATATACTGTAATTTTGTAAATATGTGTTGAAATTAAACAAACAGGAGCTTTAATTTAAGAAAGTTTATTGCACGTTACGGTTGATCTAGATTTCAAATTTTGTTATTAAGGATAAAGTCAAGCACATGTTGTTGGATGTTTCTCAATGAAATTCCACACAGCTTCCGATGTGACTTTGGCAGCAATATTGTTCCATTTAAAAATGAATAAACGCATTTAAAACGCATATTTTCAGCAATCCTATCGCATTAGCCATTTCTCTTTTCTCTATTTCCAAATATTTTTGACTAGGTCGAAATCGGTCGGCTAAGATCTTCTGAGATAACATTGATTTGATAAGTCTCCTTTATAGCATCTTTAGAACAGAGCTTCGAACAGGCACTGAACCGGAACATTAAATCGTAATATTGTAGTAGATTTAATAAACAGAAACATCCTTTTTAACTTTCTATCGTGGGAACAAACATTTTTGTTGATTATTAAGGCCTGTGTTTCAAAAACATTAAAATTAACCTGTTTTGTTTCAATTTTACATTAATCTTAATTTAAAAGAGCAAAATAATAGATGTAACTAAAAATGTTTTAACCCGGAACTAAATCGGAACAAAAATAATTTCCTAAAACCAGCGTAGGAAACCGGAACAAAACATCTTTGGACTGAATCCAAAACCAGAACGATAAAAAAATCTGTTCCATGCTTTAGGGTAGTGTAACTATAGCTTAATAAGGCCAACATTTTACTGCTGAATCGTGTCAACGAGCTAGAGACAAAATACGTTTCTGTCGTCATTTTTGTACACACATTCGACGTAATTGTGAAGGATGTGACAAAGACTTGGCTCTTGAGTAACTGCAAATCGCTTGCAATTATAACTCTTTTTTCAAATTTATCTAACTTGAAGTGGTTATATATTTAGCGGAAGCATCGTCACTATTTTTGGTAAGATATATAGCTTTTGGTATGCTAGCCTGTTTCAAATCCAATTTCACGTATACCTTTCCGTCATCCATCACAACATATTCCCGAAATTTTATCAAAATTTGGTAACAGAATACCGACACACACACGGCAAATTTAGCGGACAAGTTCTGGTTATCTGAACGATTTATGGCTTTTCATAACTCGGTGATTCTTATAGCCTTCTTAAACTCGAATTCGTCTTATACCATGGAACGGGATGTACTCACTTTTATTGTGCGGTCATAATCAGAGATCCTTGGATTATTTTTAATGCGGAAGCTATAATCTTGCGTATTTTACTATGTGAGTGCTGGCCAAGGTCAAGCAAAACATGGTAACGAAATGTTATTCTTAATAAAATTTAAATAATATTTAAAATAAAAAAATTCTCGACGCCATACTCACATAGTAAATCACACAAAATTTTGTCTTGAATCACGCTGGAGAATTATTAGTGTGTTTTACTATTACCAAGCCCACACTGGCAAGTTCGATAAAATTTTGGTGTCGAGAATTTTTATCATTTTTTACTCCACAGATAACTCAACTACTATTTCAGAAAAAAATTAAGTAAATTAATTAAAAATTAGGTATAATCAGCCATTGAATTTCTCTAATTTGGTTATTGTTACAGTTTGGTTATTGTTACAGCTTGTACATGACTGACAGACGAAAAATCATAAAATTTGAGGTATTATACTATAAATCGGACGGTTTTGTATCATTTCGTGATTGATATTTGGTTATAGCTGAATTGACAATCACGTATGATGGTTTCTATGTATCGTTCGAGATTGATGGTTGTTTGTCTCTAATTCAGACAGTAAATTGCTTGCGTATGCGGCGTCTAACATTGTATGTTCCATCGTAAGATGTTTTTAATTCAGTTCGAATTTTGTTAACCCTGACCAAGACGTAATCGCAGTTGTTGAGTGATTTCGGAACAAAAATATCGGTTTGTTTACCGATACCGATACCAGTAAAACGGCTGGTACTTCTCAGATCCAAATAATTGTGTAGCCTCGAACCTTGAGAGCAAATTTGATCTGTGCGTTCGCCCATAACATTGCGTTATGGATAACCAGGTAAGCCAGGAGTTTCGTTTATTCTGAGAAAAGTTTTGAAAATGCTGGATATCCGTGTTAAATTGACTAATATAATCCAAGTGGCGTGATTGCCTTGGATTACGTTTAGTTTTAGACTGAGAGTATTTGTTTTCGGTTGAATGCAGAGTATTTATTTTCGGCCTCCGTGTGTTTCTTCTAACCAAATATAGTTAAAAAGTTATGGCCCTCTGGCAGACTAGACAGACAAACAATGAGTAAAACCGAAAGCACATTAAATATAGTGGCCTAGCTTTGGTAGTATGGTATTCGACGGTCTCGTGTTCAATTCCCGATGATGAAATCAAGGTTGTGTGTTTTTAATGTATAAGTATGTGTGTTTTCCGGGTCTTGCATCGTGAAATTGAGTCCTGGAGTGATCCGCCCAACTCCAATTTGTTTTTAAATATGACCGCTTTTTATGGAAAAACTTAAAATGCATTGAAAAAAATTCTTTAAATTTGTCACCAAACCGTATCGCATTAATCCTAAAAAAAATTGGTCTCCGTATAGTTTAGAACTAATTCTCAAAATCACTCTAGGAATTGTCTACATTATCGACGTTGTCTACATTGTCGACGTTGTCTACAGGCTGTCGACACGTCGACGTAGAAAATAACCACTTGAAATCGAGCTAGATAGCATCTAAGCGTCTGCGAGACAAATTCTAGTGATTTCGTACTCGACGACCGTATTTCTCCGCATCTGGCGTAATTACCGAGTTGTCTTAGAATAATTTAGAAGAAATTTGAATTGAAGACACAAACATATGTCATCATAAAAAAACTTAATTCTTCTTTATAAGAATATTTTAGTAATGGGTGGGAGCTATATACCTACTATAAACATTTTAATACCGCCCCCAAATTTACATGCGGTTTTTTAATTGTTATAAGCCAGAAAAATTATCGAGTTTTACTTGTTTTGACTTGCGCTATGAGATAAAATCTATATATGCAGCATATTCTTGTATATACGTATGTGAAATAATTCATATATTCATCGTAAAAAAACAGAAAAGCCGTCATAAAAATTGAGATCATGTGTAACTTCAACAACTATCGTTCACAGCCACTTAATTAAATTTAACCTTGATTCTACATTATATTTCCAATGTTTCATTCATTTTCTATTTCAAATCCCATATAATATAAGTACGAGTACCTAATACATACATACATACATACATAAATAATAATAATAGTAATAACAATAATAGATGCATTTTCATCATCGTCATGTAATCATATTAAATTAAAAAATTAACAATTCAAATTCTTTAAAATCACACATAATATTAATTTCGAATTCTACTATATCATCTCACCTTAACCTTCCTTCTCCATCAAATTGTATTCTAATCGCACAGTTTTGAAGTTGATTTAAATTTTTTATTTTTTTATGTTTTGTTTAATAAAAATAATAATTATAATAAATATTAAAAAAAGTTAAAAAAAAAAAAATTCTCGTCACCTTTAATAAAAATTAAATCTCACGGTTTTTGTCTTCTGTGCCTGTTGTGCGCTAATAAAATGTCGTCGTTATATTTATATGTATGCTCGCAACGAAGATAGATCGCATGAAGTGAATATATGTATGTATACATATTATATGTTCAAAGAATTATTTAAAACGAATTAACATACAATACAAAATTAAAATTTAAAACTAAAAAAAACCAAACAGAAAAAGCGTCACCAACGGTGGTTCGCATAAAATAAAAATTTAAATTGAATATAAATATAAATTTTAATTTTAATTAATTAGTTTAATGGGTTTTAAATTATTATCGCTATATAACTAACATATTAAAGTCGGTTTTCGAATTGTTGGAGGATTTTATGTATGTATTTATGTTTTTACGTTTTATGGTTAAGTGATTTTTAGGTGTATGATGTGACAAAAATGTTGAACAGTTCAGGGATGTAATACAGAGAAGTGAATATTTTATTTGTGTTAAATTTTTCCAGTAGATATAGGATTATACTATTCTAGGTACATATTACCATCATAATATTTTTATTTAAATTTGTAATGAACAAACAAACAATGAATAAATTTCTAGAACCTCTCTCAAAGCATTTTACTCCAAGCATAGGGATTTTACTCCAAAATATTTTTAAATCGTGCGCTCACCAGGGTAATACATTTTAGCTCGCACAATTTTTCAAACCTTTTGAAACAATGTTCAATGTTGTCATATTGAAGAGCGAAATTAGGGCCAATTAACTTCTGTCCAGCTTCAAATTTATCCTCTGAGCCAAATAAGAGGTCCTATACATCAGTATATAGTCAATGCAACCCCGCATACTATTATATTGCCAACCACCAGAGTGCCGTGTTGGAATAGTAACATCCTTCATAATTGTGTGCCTTAGTCCGATTTGTTCAACTTAACTACAGACTAAACTTTTTGACGACGCTATTAACAAAGCGAGACTAGCGAAAAGTTTCCTACTAATATACGGTGTGGAAGTTTGTGGTTGCATAAATTCAGGCGGAAATATTTTATTTTCTGTTTTGATTAAGTATTTACTACTCCGGATGTCTAATTAATAAATACAACAAAAAAAATTTAATTTCAAACGCAACTTTAAATAATACAAATATATTAAAATTTGGAAAGCATATCACATCATAATATTGCATAATAAACCATACTAAACCAACCCGTAATATGTACGAGTTTCGTAAGAAGTGGCAGTTTATGGAATAATTTTTAATGAAATAGGCCGTGGCCGCACTTGGGATGATATTTTTTTGTTAGGCCATAATGTTTTCATTTTCTGGCCGCACATCAGATTTTTATCTTGGATATTTCATATCCAAATATGTAAAAAAGTTCGAAAAAGTAGAAATTTCGTAAGAAGTGGGCAGTTTATGAAATAATTTTTAATGAACTTGGCGGTGACCGCACTTGGACTGAAATTTTTTGTTAGGCCATAATGTTTCCCAATTTCTGGCCGCACAGATTTTTATTTTGAATATTTTATATCCAAATATGTAAAAAAAACCGAAAAAGTACAAATTTCGTAAGAAGTGGGCAGTTTATGGAATAATTTTTAATGAAGTTGGCCTTGACCGCACTTGAGCTGATAATTTTTTGCTAGGCCATAATGTTTCCCATTTTCTGGCCGCATAAATTTTTATCTTGGATATTTCATATCCAAATATGTAAAACAGCCCGAAAAAGTACGAATTTCGTAAGAAGTGGGCCGTTTAAGGAATAATCTTTAATGAAATTGACCGTGACCGCACTTGGGATGGTATTTTTTTGTTAGGCTATAATGTTTTCTGGTTTCTGGCCACACAATAGATTTTTATCTTGGATAATTCATATCCAAATTACCAAAAAAGTCCGAAAAAGAGCGAGTTTCGCAAAAAGTGGGCAGTTTATGAAATAATCTTTAATGAAATTGGCGGTGACCGCACTTGGGCTGATATTTTTTTGTTAGAGCATTGTGTTTTCCATTTGCTTGCCGTACAACAGATTTTTAGCATGGAAATTTCATATCCAAATAAGCAAGAAAGTCCGAAAAAGTGCGAGTTTCGCAAAAATTGGGCAGTTTATGGAATAATCTTTAATGAAATTGGCGGTGACCGCACTTGGGCTGATATTTTTTTGTTAGGCCATAATGTTCTTCATTATCTAGCCGTTCAACAGATTTTTATCTTGGTTATTTCTTATCCAAATATTCAAAAAAGTCCGAAAAGTTCGAATTTCGTAAGAAGTTTATGGAATAATTTTTAATGAAATTGGCCGTGACTCGATTTAAGCTGATATTTTTTTGTTAAGTTTTTGCGTTTTCCATTTCCTGGTGGCACAATAGATTGATTTGTTTTGAGGTGTCGAAATTTTATGAATTCGAAATAAATTTGTTTCCTGTAGGTTACATCTATAAGGAAAAACATGATACATCTGTCCACAATCAATTGCGCCAAAACTCGGTTTCGCTACTTAAGTGCAAACAAATTGAGTCGCTGTACATTATTCTTCGAGTTTACGAAAGGTTTTACAATTTGTCGGTGATTTATTACACTTACAACAGTTTTTAGTTTTGTTATAGGATTTCGCAGCATAAACAGAATCATCCTTTTGTCTTCTTTTGATGTGGTGACTCTTTTCCGTCCTCTTCTTGGATGGGCATTTTGAACCGCGAATTTTGCAAACCGAACTTCTAAAGTTAACTCCTTCGTTTTCAGAATTTTTTCAAATGTTTTACTTATCCCGGTTGGCAAATTATGTGGCCGGAATTATTACTAAATGAACAATTGATCATTTTTGTCCCAAAAATATGAGACACAAATGATCTGGTCCACTTGTTGTTTGCTTATAATTTGTGAATTAAAACGTTCATTTTTTTTTTGTAAATTAAATGTTAATAACTGATAATGAGTTTCTATAGCTGAAATTTTGACTTTTTCTGAAAACGTTTTACGTTTTTTCCGAATCACAGATAATTTTGTACTTGACTGTATAGTCGTGTAAAATGGATTTGTGTAAGTTTGAAATCTACAGATAAGTGATTATTATACGAATAGCTAGATCATAAAATTTGCATCCAACAGTTCATGCCGATCACATAGGACGATTCGTTTCTCTGGAATGTATGGAGGAAACAAAGCGGGGTTTGCTAAGTGAATCTGTATGTGAAAACATCGTGAAGACCTAAGTTAACATCGACTATGATACTTGCAACGAATTTCTGAAGCAAGTTATTTGCGCGATAACGATATATTTTGGCACTTATACCGAGTTTTGTATCATAAAATTACCATGTCCTGCATCGACGATTACGTACAGTCCTATTCTACATCTAAAGTTTGCAGCTTTTATGTAGTTATCGCTATTTTATAAAAATATAAATTTTATGGAAATACTTCAGATAACTCCGATAAACTTATTTTCCTATAAAAAGTTTCTTAGAAATTCTATGCTGACATATTCTTATATCCCATTTACGATACACTCGTGCAAAACATCAAAATAATCTCAAAATATCTACCCATTAAAATTCGGGATATTCGCATATCAACATAGATCTGCCTATACAAAAGTCATTCTTTCGTTGGACTTCATTTCACAAGCATTCGTGGAGATATGTAGAAATGTGCTAGAAAATAAAAAGTTTTGTAAGAAAATCATCTGGCCAGCGATCAACATTTTAAATTACAATATTGCAATAACCTATCTAACGAAAGGTATTTCATAAACAATTCAGTGGCACATAATTATAAATGTTAATATCATAAAAGCTATGCGTGAATTATTAACGAATAATTAATTTGTAAAGTGTTTCTGTATTGATAAAATTTTACTTTTTGATTACTAAACGGACGAACTTCTGCATAAATTTTAGTTTGAAACAGCACACCGTTTTCTACAGTTTACAAATATTGTAAAATGTTCGAACGTGTAGTATAAAAATTAAATTCTCTCCTGTAGATTCTGAGATATTTGTTGAGCAACGAAAAATCTGTCATGTATGCATATGACTGTATGTTATTGACATTTTTTCCAAACAAAAAGTGTATTTTAGAAAAACGAATGAGTATGGCCAGCGACTGTGTTCCGAACACCGAGGAAGATTTAATCGCATGATAAAATTTCTGGAGTTTGATCGAGCTGATATGCTAAAAAAATTCTAGTACTGTGCCTTCTGCCAGGACAAATTCCAGTACCATAAATTCGTCAACAATTTAAAAATAGCACTGTATATACTATCATCCTGCATTTCCCTGCACTCTATGTCTGCAGGTAGAAGTTTTGAGGTGCTTAATTACTAATCACTTGTGGCCACACATGCAGCACATTTAACCAAACTCATTAATAAATGCTTTCAAGTTGCATTCGAGCATTCTCAACAAATTGTGCTCGATGAATCGCTATTACTTCACAAAGACAGACTCATTCCGGCAATACATATAATCCAAGAAAGCGCGGTACGACAAACGGAATGTTCTTTGCATAACAACAGCATTCCTTCCAAAACTCGTAAGTAAGCGAGATATGGAAAGGAGAAAACGAAATCTATTGAGATTTTAAATTAGTGGGGTTGACCAAATCGATCAAATGAAACAATTCGCTGGTATAAAAAGTGATATTTGACATATTGGATCTATCTGTATATAATCAAAACTATACCGTTTTGCAAAAACCTTATTTATCGCATCTTAAACCACCTAGTCCTATACATGGAAATGTGCAAACGTATAGTTACAATAAAGCATTTCCTAGAGAATTGTTGACTTGCGAGGACATGAAAAATGGAAAATAAATATTCGGATATATGTATGCTCGAAAACCAATAAGCTAAAGGAAACCAATTTAATTAACCGTGAAAAGAAAATTGGTCAAACGGTCGGATACCAATTAATAATATACTTTTGCGTACACCTGTAAACCATTTTTGATCAGAATGTTCGGCGATGTCACCAACTATATACAGAAAGTCAAAGATTGTATTGAAATCGAATACGATTCAGCTCGTAATGTTGATAAAAGAATAAATAAGGCATAAAACTTTGTTTATTTCTCGAATAACATGCAAGGAACATTCTTCTGTTGAAGTTATTGAGTTATGATTCTGCCCCGCTTGAGCCAATAATTCGACAGTTCGTGGCGAAGTTTGTTCTATGTATATATGAACTAGAAAGATTCATGGGAATTTTATTTACATGCCTGATTACAGTACTGCTCCAGCAACGATTATTGCAGTTCGTGTGCTCCTTTGGTAAGACCAATCGAGAAGCAAGAATTGTCTTGAATAAATTTAAAATGGTAAAAAGGTGAATGACAATACCGCAGCTTGGATTAGAATGATACATTTTCTATATTGTGACTATATGATTACCCTTCTAGGGTAAATGTATCGATTTTATCGGTATTGTGGTGCAAGCAAATACAACACACAAATTGGCCTTTCAGCTAATGTGGTTTTGCCCATATGTAAACTAAAAGAAGTTTTTTATTTACTACTACTTGATAAATATCTTTTGGCAACGAAATTTCATTGCTACGGATATGACTTGGGTATCTAACCTCTCCACATATAGACCCAATTGTATAAACAAAGATAGAACAAAAAAAAATGCAAGAGTACAGATATATAAGTATCATCCGTGAATTTTATTTTTCGCCAATTGTTTGAATTATTTTTCAATTTAAATGAATTATTATAACTCCCAATTCTAGATCTTTAGAATAAAATTTAAAATCAAAATCGATTTCGTTGCGCGCTTTGGATTGTCAACGAATATTCTAACATCCGTTCTATTTACCAAAAAGATCAGATAGAAATACAGAATAAATGATCATAGAATGAAGCCATCAATATATTAACTTGTAAGGAGAATCTTTCAGTGATAGCTAGCCCGATTACCGAGGACAATGAAATTCAGCATATTATTTATCCAAATGTTGATCCAATAAAAAATATTTGCGATTTGGTGTTTTTATAAAACGGCTATTTTCATGTGCTGAAAATGCAAGAAATACTTGTTTCCCAAATGCTTCAAAGGAGATTCACGATTTTTTATCACAGGTTTCGGACACAGTCATGGTATTTTCCTAAAGCCCTTTTGTTGCGCGAATTATGGGTACAAGAGAGCTCATCGCTCAACATTATGTTTAGGTTAAGAATCAACATCGACAGTGGTGAATTTTGGTGAAAAGTGAATTTCTAGGGTGAATAGGAATTTGGACCACTGTACGAGCGGAACATAATACAATTGGGTGACGCTCGGCCAGCCAACATATTTTATATTTATTTAGATAGTAATCGTGCTTACTAGAAGGATATTTAAAAAAAATTGTAAACCATAAAGATTGGTTAGAGTTTACAATTTATTCGCAAGAAAAGCATATAAACCTCTTGAGGAGAATCCGTAAACGAAATAAATTGATTAGCCAATATGCCCGTCAACAACTCTGTGAATATATACTGCGACACAAACTCTTATACTGCACTTGTGAAATTGACACATGGTAAAACACACCATTTTTACATTGATCCACCACCTTGAATTGATATAAATATATTTTCACTGCATTACAATTTGTAGAAAACCAAAAACTAAATTAATTGAGCAATTTTATTCTAACTTAATTTACTATGCTGTATTAATCTATGGCTTATTCCCACTGGTGTTCCATAGTGTCTGATAAATTTAAGTAAACCACATCATTATTGTCGATTTTAAATCAGCATTAGCATTACGCTGTTTACACTAGCAATTACACCAGCTCAAAAGGTTTAGTTCGTTTGAGCCTGCGTACAATATCTGTATTGTTTAACAGCTTAGTTGCCTCAGTGTTAACATGTTGTTCAAGCCTTTGCCTTTGTCTCAGTGAATTTTTTTGGATTTCCTTTGAAACAGTGTCCACTTTAAGATATCTGTTTCTAACATACCATGGTGTTTCAACGATATCCCTTTATGCTTTGTTTTTTTTGGATGATTTCTACGTTGCTCTGTTTGGTACAACCCCAAAGTTGGATACCATAAGTCCAAACCAGTTTTAATATTTGTTTATATAATAGAAGTTTGTTGTATGTTGATAAAGCGGGGCTCCTTCCTATCAGCCAATACATCGTTAAAATCGCCATCATTTGGTCCAGTTACGTATTTGAGTAATAGCTGACTGTAAATTCTGAGTTAATTCTTCGTTGCTATCTCCAACAGCTATAAGATTGCCGTATCATCAGCAAAAGTCCCCACAGTGTTGTTTTCTAATACAGGGAGATCATAGGTATAACACCGGACCTAATACACTGCCCTGCGATACTCCTGCCTTGATTTCTTTTAATTCAGAATAGGAATTGTCTAATTTTACTCTAAAGAATCTATCTTTCAAGTATGATTCTAATATTGTAGTGAATTGCATTGGTAGTACAGTTGTTAACTTATAGTTAAGTCCTTCGTGCCAAACTTTATCAAAGGCCTGTGCAACGTCTAAGAATATGGTTGAGCAGACTTTTTTCTCCTCTAATGCTCTTTCAATAATATTATTTATTCTGTGTACTTGATCTAATGTTGAGTGTCGGTTGCGAAAACTGAACTGATGATTTGGAATCAGGTTTTTCCTCTCAATTATCGAATTTAGCCTTTTTACTAATAACTTCTCAAATAGTTTAGACATAACTGGTAGTAACGATATTGGTCTGTAAGATCCAGTTTTGTGTAATGGTTTCCCAGGTTTAGCAAGCATAATTATTTCTGCAATTTTCCACAGTCTGGGTACATATTTCAATCGAAAGGTGGCATTTATAATATTGGTGAGCTTTAATAATTAAGCTTTCCTTGGTAGTTTTGTTGTGATAAGGTAATAAAC
Organism: Tipula unca; assembly: GCA_951394425.1. NCBI lineage: Eukaryota > Metazoa > Arthropoda > Insecta > Diptera > Tipulidae > Tipula > Tipula unca. The sequence continues at coordinate 59,037,644 of OX596380.1, forward strand.
CGGCGTTTTTTTCGGATTTATATTTGTTTTTAACTCATACATGACTTCTTTTGGTGTTGTTCGTAGGATTTCTTCACTGTCCTGTACAACCTCTCCAGTTATTATTTCGGCTTCCAATGATTGGTCATCATGTGGTTCAAATATTTTTTCCAGGTCCAGGAGTATTGGAGATGAGACAGACATCGATGTTCTCTGCGTCCTGAACCATTTGCAATTCCTGTTGGTGTTGCTGGAGTCCATTGGCATTCCACCATAAAATTCTTAAGTCGTTAGACGCATGGTTTTGTTTAGGGATGGCTCCCTTAGTGCTGTATTCTAGTTTCTGTTATCGCTGATCAAAGTGTTAAGTTTGCTTAATATCAGCTAAAGCGTTTGATTTATGTCGTCTTTTTGAGGAGTTTTTTGTCTGTACTCATCATTACTTGAGTGTAAGTTTTTTTGCCGACTTCTGCTTGAGAGGCTATCAACGCTTTACGCCTTAACTCTCCTTTAAATGATTCAGGCCTGTTTATTCTAACAGTTTGCTTCTTTATTACATTTGTATTTTTAGCATTTATGTTTTTATTTTTGATATTTTGCAATTCAATAGCAACACTGAATCCTCTGTAGTTAGCTAGTAGGTTTTCTCCACAATGTACGCATCTAGGCTGTACATCTGTGGGTTTAACACAATCTCTAGTATGGTGTTTACCTGGACATTTGACACACCTGGGTTCTTTGTTACAGTATTTTTGAGTATATCCATACGCTTGACATTTTTTACATTGTGGTATAAGCCTAGATCTTCTTAGGGGACGTTGCATCCCAAGATGTACTTGATTTGATGTATTTTTTCAATATCATTATGTGCGCTGAATGTCAGCATATACATGTTCAGAGGCTCAGAGTTGCGTTAAAACCTTTTCCTTTCAACTAATCAATTATTTTTCTGGTTTACATGTAGAGTGCAGATTTTTAGCCATTACCCTAATTGATCTGATTTGTTTGTTTTCAAATGTATGCCAAGAATGTCTCCCTTCGCTTAACATTTTTGTCATTTCTCTGTAGGTTTCACCATCTGCTAAGTTTATTTTGATGTTGTTTCCACTCATCGATTTGGTATTAAACTTATCTATTTTAGTTATTGTTTTAATTTTCTCATACAGTAGATCATAATTTTTAACTCCATCTATAACTATAGGGGGTGGTGGAGGTAATTTTTTTGGATTGTTTTGAATTATTTTAGGAATTGTCTCTTTTATATCCTTCTCCTTTTTTTCTCTGGCTTTTGATGCTAATCCACTCAGCTTCGTGAGCTAATTCTTCTTCATCCGTATGGTATTCTTGTTGCATTACTTTTCGGGTAAGGGGAGAATCAGTGTTTTCCTTTGCTTTAAGGGCCTTAACTTCGGTTCCTAGAATTCTTATGTGTCCTGCATCCAAGCAATTGTATCATTTAATTGCTTATTTATATAGTAAGATTCAACCAATGCGTCATTGGTCTTACGCAATTCCTGATACAGCATTTCTTCTTTTTTAGAACAATTATTGTTCTCTTTGTTAATCTTCGTGGTGAACGTGCTACAGGCTCTCGTAGGAGATCTCGGTAGAACCTGACCCTTTTGGAAAGGATTGATATTATCCATTTCTGAATCACTGATTCGAATATTACGATTCCTCAACGTATCTTGGGATTTTTTCTGATTATAGTAATGCAATAGCTGGTTCCCCCCTGAATCCTTGGGACCGGCCACTGACGAGGATGGATTTTACTGAAAATCAGGTCTGCCACCTTTAAAACCGGTGCCCGGGTGTTACCACGTGGAGGTATACTAAACACAATTGGTGATTTAGACCATTAAGCCATGGTTATATCCAGTCAATGCCTACCCTATTGAAACATCCACACCACCCTGCCATCATTTAAACAAAATTTCGTTTGCTCTAACGTTCATTTCCCTACACTGCCAGAATACGGTTTCACAAATTTTTAAAAATAATTAGGAAGAAGTGCCACATAGGAATTATTTTCGTAATTCTTTATTTCTTTATTCCCAGAGCAAACCAGAATATACTCACGAGTGGTAACTTTTAATGTTTTTTTAAACCTAGTGGTTAAAAAATGACCCTCTTTTGTATTACGGACAGACAATCCAGGCCAATTCTTGTTTACAATTGATTAACGGAAGTTTTACTATTGCATAATTATCGATTTTAATAGAAGACTTAGACTGAGTCCGTAACCAGAATAAAATAATAAATTACAAATGGCTTCAATCGTCCACTTTATCTAAAACAACTTCTCTTTATTTGAATTTACATATCTGATTCAGTAAAAAAAAATCAAATGACATGGGTGATGATGTTATTGAGAATTCTATAGAAATATAAAACACAAACATAAGGGAGTCATTCGTTATTATTTTCAATTTATTTAAAATATATAACCCCTTTACTATTATAGATATACAAACATACATACACCCTTGCAAACACATTTAATAATATTATTTAATAAATTCCCGGGGATTGGATTTATACACGCTCGTCGTCCAGCATATATAAATTAAAGGGGAAGCCATAAAAATCACTACAAAACATAAATATGTATGTACCTACCTTTTATGAGTTGTATTTGAACGTTGTTGAATTATGTATAAAAATGAAAATTGAATTGTGACATGGAAATAGCCGATGGATTATGTCTATACCACTAAGAGGACACCTTTATCTACTTGATCATATATATACATCACATAATTTAAAATGATTAAAAACGTATCGCATATGTCTCTGCGCTAAAACTTGAGTCAGCTGCCACTATATACGTAAGATCTGAAATTGTATCATTTTATGTTCTAAAAATAAATGTTACTTCAATTGTTTAGTATTATAATTTGAATATATAGGATTTACGGTTGCTAATACATAATTTTCGAAGAGAAGAATTTACTTCTCACCTGTATAAATTGCAAACAAAACATACACACTTAATAAAATTGAAACCATGCAAGAAGACTGTGAACATATATATGTATATAAAATTTAAATATATCACACAAATCCAATTAATAATAACGTGGGAGATCGACTAACAGCCATCTAACTCTATGACAACAACATGCATATACGTACATACTCGTGTATATATATAACAAGAATTAATTAAACAAACAAGCGTAAGAAATTTGTATTTCCATCTCTCCCTGTACCTATACATATATATACTCTTGTACACAATTTTCAACTTTTCTTTTAACAACAGCAACAATACAATAATTATAATTTTACTTTGCCTTTATGAGTTTTCATAATTTTTAACGCGTCTTACGTTTTATATATTTTTTTTTTTCGTTTTCTTCTATTTTTAATTAGCAATTGAAGAAGTTTTATTCTTAAGAAATACAATTATAATACAACACACAGTTACGACGACCCTAATTATGCAAATTTTGAAATAATTTTTTTGTTTTGAAGTTTTTTACTCGTATATATAAGACTTCGCGTCTACACACATAAACCTGGAAAGAAATTAAAAACAGGAAAATGTTATGAAATATATACAAAAAAAAAAATGAATTTATTATAAATGGTTGGACACAGTTGACGGAATCGACGAGATATGATTATACGGACAAACCGACCATTTCCAATTCATATACATATATACTATTTATATAAAACGGAATTAAAATATGTTAATGTATAATCATAATAACATAACAAGTGGAATAATTTCGCGTCATCAAAATTAACAGAAATTCTTCGTTATTAAATTTTATATGTATGTGTATGGGTTGTCTGTATATAAGAAATATAAAGAAACGGCGCTTTATAGATAAACATTAAAATGGATTAAATTAGAAATGGTTCAGGTGATTTTCTAATTATACTGAAATACACATATACATATGCACACATAAGACGTTAATAATTGTATTCATAAGATAATGTTTTTATAGTAGATTGATGTTATGCCCTGTATAAGGGGACGCAATCAGTGGAACTCGTCATCATTATTTAAGTTTATTTTAAATGTGTATGTATATAGAATGTATTTCCTACATGTCTTACACATAGAAGCGAAGAAGCATTTATCATCTTTTCAAGCTGTATACAATAAAATAACTCATTTGGAATTTTAATTTATTCCTTAATACTTAATTTTTTGTGATTTTATTAGAAAATTTAATTTACTTGGACTTAATATATCAGTGGTTTTTATGAGAAACTATAAGAAAAATTTCCCTCCACTTACCTTAAATGTTAACAACGTGTCATTTGTTAAGGAAATTAACTATTTGCAGATATCATCTTTGTGCGAATTAAATTATTATACACTAAAACAGGATATCTACTAAATTGCTAAATTATTCGAATAACAGGCATTTTCGTTTTAAATTCGAATTCCCAAAAATGTAGTTTTCGCGCAAACAATTAAGGGAAACTCATGCAGTCCATTGAATTTTAAAAATGATAAGTACTCTGAACCAATTCAAGAACCAATTTATGCATATGACTCTCATTATGCAAAATCTGAATACTCTCATTCAACTTTTAGTTCAAAATCACAATCAAAAATGAATGAACTTAAATTAGCTGTATGGGACGCCAACGGCCTTGGGCAACATATACTAAAAGTACAATACTCTCCATTTGAATAAAACATTGACATTATGCTAATTTCTGATACAGCATGACTTAAGGGGAAACAGCTATCTTTATAAGAGAGAACAAGACACTATGACCTTTAACAGGACAGTGAATAACATATTCAAGCAACTACCACATGTTTGGAAGAATGGACAGGGACAATGTTACATATCTGCAGTTTGTTGCCTACTAAAACACCCAATTAAAAACGAACAATTAGGCAAATTTTTTCTAAACCCTGGCAGATAAAATTTTGCAAGTGGTGACTATAACTCTAAATATCTTCTAAACAGCAATGTATTTATGCAGCGAAGCGTATACAAATTGGAAACTCAAAATTACTTCATGATGCAGAAGACACTTCCAAAAGCGAACCAATTAAATAAAAATGATAAATTCATTACAATAAAATGATCAAGGAAAACATAAATCCACAAAAGCAAGGTTGGAAAGGAAGTTGTGGCAAAAGAAGAAGGAAGAACTCGTGGATAGCTTGGAGTGAAATTCCACCAACACATGGCAGAAATTTGTCTGCCAATAAACAAAATGCCGCTATAGAACAGCCGTTAGATAGTAACCTAAATTCAGAGGCATTAGTAGAGACTGATTACCTAGATCGCATTAAAGCCCTGGAGGAGAATCCAAATATACAATCCAATTTTAAGGCTATAGACGGTAAACTGTAAACTACAACAAAATGATCAACATAAGGATGATGGAATAGACATTTCAACTTGGAAATTAGTTGTACCTGTCGCACTGAGAAATAATGGGGAACGCACACAATCCACCTTCGGCCGCTCATCAGGGTATTGCCAAAACTCTGGAGTTGATACGGCGTTATTTCCATTGGCCCTCTATGATTAACCAAATTCGAGAGTATATTAAAAAATGTGACATTTAAGCTGTAAACTATTCTATCCAACCCTCTATGGGTCAATTTGTGGAAGTTCTGCGTCCATTTCAACGGTTATTTATTGAATTTCTGGGTCCATATCCAAGGACAATTAATGGGTATACACATATAGTTATTGTATTGGACCAGTATTCGAGGTTTCCCATTCTCGAACCACTTCGAACTGCATCGACGGCGAGAGTAGTAACATTTCTTGAGAATAAAATGTTTCATTTATATGGGGTACCAGAGAGTATGTTTTCAGATAATGGCCCGCAATTTGTGTCAGCGTTGTTTGCTCAGCCTCTAGGTAAATATGGAATAAATCACGAGTTTATCGCCAAATAATCACCTCAGGCAAATGTCACGGAATGCGTTAATTGTAGTATTCTAGCCGCCATCCGGTGTTATTTAAAAGACGATCACCAAAATTGGGACCAACATTTAGATGAAATCTCAAGCGCTCTTCGAAACTCAGTGCATTCGTCAACTGGATTTTCACCGCAGTATCTATCTAATTATAACCTACGTGGTCGAAATTTAATATATATTCCTGGGCAGGAAGTATTCGTCCGAAATTTTATCCAGAGCGACGCTACTAAGAAATTCTCAAGTAAACTCGCTGTTTTTTTATGCTAATCCTAAATTTTCGTTTGCTATAATGTGCGATACAGTGTTTGAGTGAATATAAGTGAGTGTGTAGTGACATAATTCCACGTGGGCGGGAGGCGTCGGTAACAAAAGATGATGCTTCATTGAGTGGTATAAGACGTCAGCGATCAAATCATCGAAGATCGTCCATTATTAAAATAATTGGGGTAAGCTAAATCCGTCATCTGTGTTATCCAACTTCAACTTTTTTATTTCTCAACGATGATCATGGAGAACCGTTTATGTAAGTTATTCCTTCTTGAAGCACTACAGGCTCCTTATAGAATTAGTGGCTAAACCCTCCCCCACCGCTGTAACCTAGCAGGCAAATGTGCTGCAGCCACTAATAACATCATTACATATTTCAAGGAGATTTTTGATTACGCCTGTCCGATAAGTTTTTATATTTTTTTGTTGCCATTTTTCATATTTGGCATGAATGATAAGCATTGCTATAGGCCAGTCGCGTAATATAATTTGTGACATGTTCATTCGCGAGACCAATCTTAGAGGAGCTCAAAGTTACCAAACATTGAACCATACAAAATGTCAATTAATATCGGATTGAAGCAAATAAGTTTCTCTGAATTTCATGGAAATCTATTTTTTACCAGTTACAATTTTGCTTCTAGTTAGATGCGTGGCCACTATTTATCAATTCTGTCTCTGACTGTCAATAAAAGACGGAGATTCGTACCAGCAGAATTCCTAGTCATAAGAGGCTAACCTCGGCCTGTCTCAGTCTGAATCGTCTATTTTCGGATTTTCAACCAAAATCACAATGTGTTCGTATATTCCAAAAAAAAAAACAAAGCTGTGGTGGTTTTATCCACTATGCATTATGATACCGAAACACAAGAATCGGCCAATAAACAAACAAAAATCGTAGTTTATAACAGAACTATAAGGGCGGTGTGGATAATATGGACAAAATGTTGGCGAATATTCATGCAAAATTAATTTTTTATAAAATTATGGATGTGGTGGCCATATCAGCACATATAGTATATATAGTAAATAATCCGTTCTTGAAAAAAAAAAAGTTACCGGCGTAACTTTTTGCAACAATTATGCGAGCAGTTCTGCCTGAAAGAGCTTGGCATTAAGCTACCAAAAACGGTATCGAAAGTATTTTGGGCCACACTGTTAAAATTGAAGCAAGAGATGCACAAAACACATCTATCCCAGGGAAAAGTTATTCAAGCGGTAGAATAATACACAAAAGAATCTGGAAGTAAGAAACTGAACAATACTGCTATTTTAAGAGAAGATCGACCAGGAAAAATTGTGCAAATTGCAAAAAAACACTTCCTGATAAAGGGGTGCGAAAACTTCTTCATATAATCAACACTTCATTTCTACTGAAATATTTACCTCTGCAATGGAAATTAGTAATAATAATTATGTTAAAGAGGGTACCAAACACAAGCTGGACAACAATAGCAACATTCGCAGACGATACTGCAATTTTGCTACAAACCAACTAAGTAACTGGAACAAAAAATGGCGGATTAAGCTAAATAAAGGAAAATCAACGCTGTCTACCTTAACCAATAACCCAACCAAATAGTTAACTGGATACCAATAAAAATAAATTTCAAACAAGTTCCTTATGCTAACACAGCCAAATACATTGGCTCGATACTAACACAAAAAGGGAAACAGCACATTAAAATGAAAAAGGAGGAACTTAACATTAAATATAGAAATATGTATTGGCAATATATGATTGGAACATATTCAGAGCTGTCAATACCTAATAAGTTGCTACTAAATCAACAAATTTTAAAACCTATATGGACTCATGATATTCAGCTTTGCGGCTGTACTAAGAAAGAAAGAAAATCAATGTTACAAAACAAGCTTTTCAAAATAAAGTGTTACGTGGAATAGTGAACACTCCTTGGTACACAAGAATACGTCAGCGAAGAGATAACAATTCATGTAAAGAAATTCATACAACGGCATGGTAAACATCAAAATATTGAGTTACATAGTATGCTGAGTAACACAAATGGAATACGAAGGCACCAAAGAAAGAAACCGCTGGAATTGGAAAAATCACAATAGGGTCAAATAGGTCAAATTATTGAGACTTACTAATGGGTTATATCTCTGCCAACTGAACATAAGAATAATAGCCAAATTAGTAGATGATATATGTAATCAGTTGTAATATTTAAAAAAATCACTTCACCCCGTAAAGTTAAATAATATTCCAAGATGAACTAATGGCTAATCGGAAAACAATCAAACTTAATCTAAAGCAATACGGTTTCGTTATATAAAATGGTACTTAAACCAATCTGGACGTATGGTATTCTATTGTGGGGCAATGCTTGCGCTTCCAACATTATAAAACTTCAAAGAATGCAGTCACGAATATTACGAAAAATCATAAATGCAGCTTGGTATGTACACAATACGAGCATATATCGTGATCTACACAACCAAACAGTCCCAGATACTACACAGCAGAAAGTACCAGTCAAAATTACCACAACATCCTAATGCATTGGGTGCATGCTAATGTTAAGAAATAACACAGGTTAAGTCTTAAGGATTTATATTTAATTATTTGTTATTTAATTTATAAGTTTGAAAACTTCTTGTGAGTTTCCTGAATAGGACCAAAAATAAAAAGTTGGTATGAAAAATTAGAAAAGTGAACCTCTTTGAAAAAAATTAGGCAGATCGTGTTATTGTTAGAGAAATCATTTATGAAGAATTTTAATCGAAGAATAAAGACCAACATAAAGTTTTGAATTCTGGAAGTCAGTGTTGTTTGTAGATGAAAACAAATTTAATTTATTTGAGTTAACTAAATAGTCAACTACTCGTATATGTATGGCACCGAATCGGGAGCTTCAAATTAAAAATTTAAGCCCAACGGTGAAACACTAATTTTTGGTTTAATTTGTGCACGATATACAATCTGTCATTTACTTGGGACATATAAGATTTTTAATAGAGTGTGTCATTTAAGCTGCGTGAGCAAGGTATATAACTAAAAATGTAAAACTCATATTGCTCTTAAATGTACAAATTGTACCTTAAATTTAAAATCACAATCATCTGAAAAAATTGGATTCCATTTAGTCCATTTAAATAGTTGTATCGCGTTATTTTCAAATACTTGGGCCCTACTATGCAATTCGGCTACTATTATCGACGACTATCGTGTAAATTATTTATAAAATTGTTTTCCTTTTTCTTCCTTTGCCTACTATAGCAAAACAATATCCGTCGAAAATAGTCGACGTATTCCATAATAGGGCCTCTGTATTAAATTGAAACCCACCGTGCCGATTTATTTATAAATGCGATATCATTCAATAGAATTTGTCATTCAGGTTAATTCTAATTTGAAACAATTCGAGTACTCTCCCTGGAATGTTGATGAAATATATATTAACTGATACCCCAGAGTATTTAGGTTAGTGAGAATCGGAGTTTTAGAGGCTCCATCGTTCTGAATTTCGTAATCAAAATATACCATTAACATTTTTAATATTTCATATATTGCTCGAAATGTTGGATATTGATATCGCAGTTCTCTTTTTTATATTTTATTTATTAATACTGACTGTCATCGTAATAGTCCCCAGATGCATTCAATGGTAGAAAATTCCATTTATTTTATGAATGTTTATGTCTTTGGTAGCGGATGTGAATTATGAGATCTTCGATTTCAAAAAACTCCACATAAAAAATTCGAATGACTTCGAAAGTCTAGATATTGCTGGTTAATAAATGTGAGCATTTCTGGAGATGAGCCAGATTGGAAAAATTACTGCAATAAATAAATCGTTGGTCGCGGTATACTGTCTGATAGATCGCACCGTTCTATAGTAGAGCCTTATAGTTGCACTGACTATTATCGAATGATAGCTGACTAATTATTGTTATAATTACGGTAGTGTATTTTATTTGGTTGAGTATGAAACGACCACCTTGTTAGTATTAGGATGTGTAAGTGTTGCCCATCTAAATATTCATAGCTGTCATTTAGCTGATTTTCTGAATTAGTCCTATAGTAGCTTTATAAATTTCATATTCTTCCAACGCATCCATAAATTTTTCCTTGGTGCGAGATGTTCGGTTATGTTCGAAATTCATATAATTTTGATTATGTAGATGCATTTCTTGTTCTAATTGTTCTATAAAGCGTTCTTCGAAGAGACTTTCTATTTGGCCAATGTAAAAGCTGTTACATATGCTGCATGCTAATTTATAAATGCCGATTCGTTTGGTTAGGGGTTTTATGATGGTCTTGAGTTTCAATTTGTTTGGATATTGTGGGCCATTCGAAAGCTTACTAAATATTTATGGGGTTTGAATTGATTTTTGATGATATTAGGTAGTATGTTTGTACACTCCGTGGAAACATAACCATTTAAAATTTTTGGTTGCTTGTTTGTATATTAGTTGGCCGATCATTGAACTGTTATAACGTTCATTGCTGCTATTGGCTTTAAAATGTTCATTTCTTCATGATAATTTGCTTCGTTAAGAGGATTGTAGACAATGCCCAAAAAAACTAACGTCATATTTTAGAAAAGTGGTTTCATATCTTTTAAGTACATATTTTTAATTTAACCAATTATAATGGATATCGTTGCAACTCTATTTATGATAAATTAAATGGAAAATATCTTTTACGATAGGCTTGAAATCATAGTTTACTAACTCAAAATAATTTTGACAACTGTTTGCATTGTCAAACGGAACTTTTACAGCGAATTAAAATTACACATATATTTGAAATATTATGGAAGTTAATCGAATTATTCCCAATAAAAGAGGGATAAGAGATAAAATTGTAAATTCAACATTTTATTGGCTTTGCGAACAACGCAAATCACACCAATGCAGGGCCAGGGTAACAACGGTTCTAGTAAACAAGCAACACCTAATAGATATAGTTCCATTGGAACATCTTTAAACAGCTTCAGCCTTTTTATATGCCACTCAAATAGCCAAATTGGAAGCGAATTGAGAGTTTAAAACTATTAGTCAATTCAAAAGTATGGCTAATGAACGCTACTTTTGAAGTGGTGCCTTCTATTATGTGCCAACTATTTTCTTTACTTGCAAAATAGATAATAACATGGCGCCTGTACTCTTTGCCTAATGAGCGCAAAATCGTAAGGCAACATGTAACATCTTATTTTCGTAAGTGTGTAAAATTCAATCGAGAATGATATAACTTTGAATCCAGAATTTTTCATCTTAGATTTTGAGAAAGCCAGCTCAAGATCAGCACAAGTTTTTCTCCAAGAGCAAAATTACAAGACCATTTAAATTACCATTCGTTCTTGCTAATGAAATCGACGACTACATCAATGAATTAAGCAAACACTTTAACAAAAGTAGCAACATTATTGGGAGATGGTTTAAGAACAACAAAATCTATGAAACCATTATATTCGCCTTCCTTCAGTACAGATGAGTACAGATGGTCATGAGTACAAATACTACATTATCAAGAACATGAAAGTTATGTGTTGTGGGGTTTTTAAGGGGAATTATCACTAATTCCACCTTCCAGAAAAATTAATCTATTATTTTGTTTTCATTAACGATAATTGCTTTATTTCAAAGAAATACATTTAATCACTTCACCCAATTTATTTAATTTTTTTTTTTATTTATTTCAAGAAAGATGGTTAGTTGGTAAAACCATTAAAACCAGTCCCAATTTTAATATTAACTCCAGATTATTTATTCCTAACCAGAAAGTTACATCTATGTTTATAGTCAATGTATTTCTAGTAAGCTTTCAGGCTTTAAGGTTTATAAATAATTATTCTTAGGATAATTAATTCATTTTGAGTATAATACAAAGTTGAAGAAAGTTGAGATTATATGTAGAAAAGAAGACCAAGTATATATGCTTCAAAATCAATTAGTACTACATACCAATCTAAACTGATTAAGGCTACACACAAATCAAGCAAAAAACTAATAAAATTTGGAGATATAAGACACTACAATAACCAGATGTTCGAACGCATTTTGAGGTTAACCTAAGAAGAAAAATTTGTTACCAAGTGTTTCATGACAGAACCACCAATAACTATAGACCTGGTAGACTATTTGCAGTTTTGCATTTTGATTCACCAGATTCACCAAAAAAATTAACTCATTTTACATGTCAATGTTACCCGCAGCCTAACCAGTATACATACTATAACCAGAGTGTTTTTGACCCTAAAAATACAATGTTTCGCACAATTCCACAGAAACTGATGATATGAATAATTTTTCAATTGTAATTTAAGTTCTAGTGGAATCGGATGAATATTTGAATTTTGAAGTCATGCTAGGGGTGATGAAAATAAAGTTCGGCGTTCGCGTGAAATATCAATATAAAAATAAGAAGTCGCACAAAATCGATGAAGCATGAAAATTTGATTGAAAATATGTCAAAGATATCAGATTCCAAATCTAAATTATTCAATCAAGTTAAAATGTCGTGAAGTTATTTTCAATTTGTGTCTCGGAAACGGTTTGTTCCCAGATAATCTAAAAATAGGTATTGTGAAGCCCCTGTTTAAGGACTCTCGTTTTGATCCTAACAATTATCGCCCTATTACCATTTTAAATACTTTTTCAAAGATTTTTGAAAAAATTATTAAAGGACGTTTATTGAACTATTTAGATATAGAATAAAATTTTTGGATAATAGACAGTTTGGTTTTAGACAAAATTTATCGACGGAAAAAGCGCTTATTTCTTTTCTTACTCCAGTCCATCATCATCTGAAGAGCAATCTAAAAGTATCATCTCTATTCATAGATATTACTAAAGAGTTTGATCCTGTCAATCATGAAATTTTGTTGGATATGTTAGCACATATATGTAGGTATCAGAGGCTCGGCACTTTCCTTGTTTAAGTCTTACCTTCAAAATCGAGTTCAAACTGTCTGCGTTAATAAAATTCTTAGTGATATAAAAGTTGTTAGCGTTGGAGTCCCGCAAGGCTCCGTTTTAGGGGCCTTCCTTTTCTTGATATATTGCAATTCGATTTTTGATCTTTAGCTGCATGGTGCGGTCCGATTGCTTTTGCTGATGATGTGGCGTTGCTATACTCTAGCTTAGATACGAATTCATTAAATTGTGCCATTAAAGATGACATAAGATTGCTAAAGAAATGGTTTCACGTTCATGATTTTGTTCTTAGCAGTAAGTCCAAATTGATATATCTCAATGTGAGATGTGCCATTCAGGATTCTAATCCATTGTTTTACCATTCACTTTCATATAATGAGTCCAACTGTAATATTCGTTGTGTACCTATTGAATCGGTGATTTAAATATTTATAAAGAATTTTATTATCTAAGAAATATCTCCAGCCTGAAATATTTAAGATGTCTCTATTATGCATTGTTTGATCTACATCTTCAATATGGTATAACTTGTTGGGGTAGTATTTACTTAGCAAGCATCAAACCCTTGATGATCATTCAAAAAAGAGTAGTAAGAATTATGAATTACTCACAAAGAATCACACCATCGTTATCTTTGTTTGTGAATTTAAAATGTTTACCGCTGCGATATTTATACGCTCTCAAGGTTTTATGAATGTACTATTTGATGAGTGGCAATCGTCTAATGATTGTTCATAACACTATACCGTACTTGTTTCGTAACAAAGAATCAAAATTCCTCAAATCAAACTGAAATTCACAGTTTACTAAACCATTCCCCAAATTATAAAATTCGAGGATTAGCGCATAGTCGCATAAGTTCTTGCAATACCTAAATTCGAAGACTCGAAGAGAAAAAGCTCTGATATTGGTTATGTAGTGAAAACCACAATTCATGTAATGTTAACACGTCCACCCTGAAGGTATAACCACATCATACCAACCTGATTAATCATCACCACTCATGGTGGCCATGATTTTGTTTATAAAATATCATAGATGTTCCATATTCACTAAAGCATAAAATAAAAAACAAAAACAAATTAATCGCGCACAAAGCGATCACCCAAGTAGGACGTTTAATTCAAATAAATCACCCATTACAACCCATAATTTAATTGAGCACTTAACATTGAAATGATTATCACTTCAATCGGCTTTAATTATCCAAATCAATATCCGAAACATAAACTGATATAACGACCTTGGCCAAAAAAAAAAATTAAATCACTTATATGATTGTATATGAAACTATAACTAAACTATACCAGCGCGTTTTTAATGGATGGATCCTATATTTATTGAACACAGTATTGAAAGTAAAACACATTTTTGGTTAAAATTATTAGATCATCTGCAACGGACCATAAACAAAAAATTCCAATCCATGAGATTTCGGTTTTGAAAAACAAAAACGCTTAAACTAAATACGCGAAACATGATAATAATGTTATAAGTCACGTACATAAATATCGATCCCAACCAAGCAAATTTATAGAAGAAAAAAAAAATACATCAATTATCTAATTGATTTGTAATGAATAACTCTTTTTTTTTTTAATAAACAATCAATTATTAATTTATGTATATTTTATTGTTAATCGCATTCCGATTCCATACCATAATCCCAATGTTATGTACACAATTTTATTGGTCAAACGCGAATGAATGTTTTATTGGCGGCCGGCAACTCTTAAAATAATACGAATACCTTCTTTAAATCTATTTAGATGTGTATAATTATAAAATTGAATTGAAACGCAAATCAAATTAATAACTTTTCGAAAATCTATAATTTATTATTGTTCGTAATTAGAAAAAAAAAAATTGAATAAAATTGTATTGTACGTACATATGGATGTCTATATGTTCGTATAATAGAATAGAAATATTTTATAGTTAATTAATGTGAATTAATCGTTTTTGAATATTCAAATTCGAAATTCCAATTAAATATTTTTGTTAAAACAAATAAAATAAAATTAAGTTTTAAGAAACGTGCATTCTTTACCTTCGTTTTAATTTAAATTTATATGTTGTTGGTGTGTATGTGTGTGTTTGTAATTTTCAAGCCAATTTTCCACTGGAGTTATTAAAATTTTTTTTTTTTATTCTGTTGATAAAAATCATATTTTTATTTAAATATAATAACTACTCTTTTGTATTGTTGTTCATGCTAATCAACGACATTTATATGGCATGTAGAATTATAATTAATTAATAATAAAAAATTATATAATTCCAAGGTAATTTTATTCATCATTGTCCTTCGTCGTCGGTGTCGTCGTCGTCGTTCCATTAACAATTTTTCTATTAATTTAGTTTGTATTACCGAAAAAAATGACAGGTTGAATGTTTGTTTGATCAGATAAGATTTTGTTGTCCCGCGATGACGAAGAACCTATTTTAATTTAATATTGGGGTTGAACTATTTTCTCACCAAAGTTGGATGTGTAAAGGACATTAATTTTGTTGTTTATTAAAACTAGCTTGTAGTAATTTAGTAAGATTTTGTTCTATAGTGAAATTCATCAAAAAAAATTTAAGTAAAAGTTACATGTTCTATAACTGCTGGCAGCTTAGAGGTTGGCGCCAGCATAATCTGGCTGGTCTCAGCCTATATGGACCGGGACAAACAGGTTCCGCCGAATAACTTGGGAGACCTGGTTCTCGTAGCAGAAAGAAAGAAGATTGGGGTGCTTCTTGGATATGATGCGAATGCGCATCACACAATTTGGGGAAGCACTGATATGAACGAAATTGAAATATTGGGCAAGAACCCACATTTATTACTAAAAACCGGCAGGAGGTTCTAGACGTAACCTTAGCCTCAGAAAAGATTTATCCTATGGTCAAGGAACGGAGAGTGGAGGAGGAGCACTCCTTCTCTGACCATCGTTATATAATATTTAGCCTTAACGTTTCCCGGAAAGCTTTTAAGAATCCTTGAAGGACAAACTGGAGCAAGTATGGGGAACTTAAAGAACGAATAACTCCGGGAGCCCCTGAGCCCAAGCGACAGTGGAGGAACTAAATTGCATAGTGGACACAATCACTAGTGCCTGCCATCGGTTCTTCAATGCTGCTTGCCGAATAGGACCGGGAACCTACCGGAAGGCGTGTAGGATAGCCTTTAATAGAGCCAAAAGTACGAGAGAGGCTCAAGATTGGGACTCCTATAAAGAGGATCTCAAAGTATACAAAAAAGAATTGAGGAAGGCACAAACGAGGTTTTGGAGACTCTTCTGTGATAAAATGGAAGAAGTCTCCGAGACCTCACTCCTTAGGAAGATACTGTCTACTAATCCTACCGGTCCCAGTTATTTACTTAAACCGGATGGATCTTGGACTGCTTCAAGTGAGGAATCTTTGAAACTTCTCATCGAAAACCACTTTCCATCAGGAAGCTTCGACGACTCGACAGAGACTAGTACTCATCGAGAAGCACATTCACTGCGCATAGAAGATATCATAACCAAAAAACTGATTCTATGGGCACTTGAAGGTTTCAAACCTTATAAATCGGCTGGTCCTGACCGATTTATTCCAGCGAAGATTAAGAACAACTCGTTGATTATTTCCCCCTGGCTCGAAGTAATCTTCAAAGATTGTTTAAAACTGGTCTGTATTCCGCGGCAGTGGGCAGAGGTCAGAGTGATCTTTATTCCGAAAGCGGGTAAATGCTCACATGGCTACCCAAAGGACTTAAGACCCACAACTCTATCATCCTTTCTATTGAAAACCTTAGAAAGGCTGATGGATATCTATATACGTTCAAAAATAAGCCTTAGTGACTAGGCCCAGTCTCAGCTTGCTTACTGTAAAGGGAAACTGTGGACACAGCTCTGCACGCCCTGGTAAGTACAATTGAGAAATCAATATTATCGCAAGAGTTTTGTATGGTGGCGTTCCTTGATATTGAAGGCGCCTTTAACAATGTAAAGACGGACGCATTTCTGGAAGGATTGTCGTTCCTAGGGGTGTACTACCCAGTAAGTGGGTTAATCAATCACATGCTGGGGTGCAGGATGGTTAACTCGGAGCTGGGGGAAGCTACCATCAGAAGGCGGGTGGCTAAGGGAACCCCGCAAGAATGTGTCCTGTCTCCTCTTCTCTGGAACATAGCAATCAATTGGTTGATGTTAAATCTGGAGAGAGAGGGGATCGGAGTGATTGATAGCTGCGTCTCCGGTAAATATTTAAGCACGGTGGAAGGAGGTTATCCAAAACGCCCTCCTAATCATTACGAGGTGGGCCATCAGATGTGGATTGGCAATCAGCTCGTCCAAAACTGAACTGGTATACCAACACGTGCCTTGGAGGTTATGTTTCACCTTCTCCCCGTCGATATTTATGGTCAGCAGATGGCAGCGGTTACGGCAACCCGACTATCAGCCATATCTCAGTGGAAATGTCTTCAGACACTCGACGATAATTAGATCACTAAAGAAGGAACTGGCGAATCTAGACTACGTTACACCAACTTTATGTATCGAGAAAAGGTTCCGAACTTCCTGCCCCTCAAGGGAATCCTGGAGGAGCGGGTCGGTTGCGGAAAGTATTGCAGTTCTTTACGGATGGCTCCAACCTACACAGTAAAGTAGGAGCTGGAGTCTTCTGTGTTAAATTGGATGTAGATATATCAGTTCGTCTCCCTGATCACTGCAGCGTGTATTAGGTAGAGGCGATAGCGATTGAGGAGGGTCTGAATTGGTTGAGACATAATGTGGTATCCTCTACTGAAATCGCAATTTATGTGTACAGTCAAGTTGCTGGACTCAGTTTCTCTAACGTCTATAGGGTGGCGTTGGGTTGCCACTTGTCTCTGAATGAAATGAGTGAGGATTTCAACAATCAGATAGTCTGTGTCTACGGCCACTCGGACCTCATGAAGAACTGCAGGGCGGACGAACTAGCGAGGCATGGTACAATTCTCCAACTGCTACCGGAAAGGGCAAAGTTGGGGAGGCCTATTAAGGCACTCAAGACAGTCCTTAAAAAGAAGGCAGTAGCGTCAGCGAATGAAAGGTGGAGGAACCCTCTCTCATGTAGTGTAGCAAGGTAAGTCTGGCTAAAGCTGGACTTGAAACGCTCAAAGACACTGATCTCCCTACGTAGACGTTAACTAAAAACGATCATGGAGATACTCACAGGACACTGACTACCTGGAGAACATGGACGAGGAGGAGGAAGAGGCGGTAGTCCACCTCCTATGCTCATGTCCGGCTTTGGCACACAAAAGACATAAATATTTGGGCAAATTCTTAATGGACTGCCTGTCTGATCTCGAAAACTGTAAGGTGAGAGACTTATCATGCTACATAAGTAGCTAAAACTGGTTCTCATAAGGGTAATAGGAAAGTAAGATCCTGTGGTATCAGATCGGACGGTCGCCGGTCTAAGTATGCTGTATCAGCCACTCAACCTTACCTAACCAATAAAGCCAGAAGAATTTTAGTAACATAACAGTTGTGTTGAAATGATTGCTTATTTAAAATAAGGACGATTTAATTTCCTTAGTTAGTTATAACCATAATAAGTAAAGGGTTTTCCAATAAGAGGATTCATTTTGAATATCCTGCTATTTGGGCAGCTGTCAATTTTGAAGCTGTCTTCTTTTGTTAAAATTCACTACAAAAATGGTGAAAATTTTGCAGTCACAGTCCGCAAAACTAAACCACTTTTTGGTCGTCGTGAAGCACCTTCTCGGCCGGCAATAGTGAAACAGTGATTTGGAAAAATTTGAGTTGTTGCGACAAGAAAACTGAGAATATTGCTGCTGTAGCCCGTATTATTGAAGAAAACCCAGGTTTGTCGATTCCTCGTCGATCTTTGGAATTACACATTCCACAAACATTACACCGTATTTTGCATAAATACTTCGTATTTTCGATGAATCACTGCAAATGCATCAAAATGATTCGAATTTTCATCGAAAAATCATCTTCAGTGATGAGGTCCATTTTCTCCTCGGAGGCTACAATTGTTGTATTTGGGGCTCATGAAATCCAAGAATGATTGTTAAAAAGCCTCTCCATCCTCTACGTGTCACTGTTTGCTGAATGGATTGCGCTACCGAGCTATGATTAATGATTTTGTATGCCCGGAATTCGAAGATATTGATGTGAACAACGTTTATTTTCAGTAAGACGGCGCTACGTGCCATACAAGCAACGAAACAATCGGAAGTTTGCAAGAAAAGGTTCCCTACCGTGTTATTTCTCGAAGAGGTGATCACAATTGGCCACCGAGATCTTGCGAGATCTCTAACACCTATAGACTTTTTTCTTTGGGGCCACGTGAAAGATAAGGCCAGTGCTTCACAATCGATTCAACCGACCTTAAAGAAGGAATTCGTGAAGTTATCGAGGACATACAGCCGCAAATGTGCGAATTGGTCATGGACAATTTCATGAAAAGGATTTCTCTTAAAAAATAATCGTTTTTTTTTTAAATAAAAATGAAACCTTTTATTGGAAAACCATTTAATATTAAATCTTATTAGTAAACTACAACATATTAATAAAGTTTATCTGAAAGCTTTAAGATTTTAAATATCAAAATTTTCTAAAGTTAAAGAAGCGTTATATTCCCTCAATACTGGTAAACTAAAATTTGAAAATAGAATAGAATGTTAAAACGTCCCTTATTCTTGGAAGCTTGTTATGTACTAAGTTTTAATGCTATAGCTTTTTGCTTTAATTAATTTGCAATGATTATTCTAAAAATTATATTAATAATTGAGCTTTTACAATAAAAGGAACATAAACAATTTTTATGTTAAAAACTTCCACTATAATCAGCAAGACATATTTATTGACATACCTATTGATGCTATATGTACATGTTTGTGAAAACATCATATTTAATACTGGTAATAGTTGACTTTTACTTTAATTTTTGGTAAATTGATTTACCCTATCAAAAAGTGTAGAGCGAGTACACAAAAGTAAATATTTAACGTTTGAATTGTTGATTTTTTAATGATCTACGGATGGAGTAAGCTGAAAATAAAGAAAATTACGTATTTCAATAAAATAAAAATATTAAAAATCGGCTTTTACCTTAGTAATTGATTTACCCAAGGAAATCGGCTTTTACCTTAGTAATTGATTTACCCTCTAGTTTATCACCCGCGGTAGCACCTGGGCAACGTTTGTTTTGCATGACTAGTGTATCACAACGGCTGAACTTCTAGAGACGAGTGTAATAACACTATAAACGACATAACGCAATGAATAAAACAAACATGGAAAGTTATACCCTAGGTGGAAGACCTGATGTTTAAGAAAATCCACTCTCTTTGAAGGTCGGTCCCATGGATTCTAGGGGAGGCCAAATATTTCTGAAACATTCTATAATGATATCCAAAATAAGCTAAAGGTTATCAACGCTCAAATGAGTAATGAGGAACAATTATCATTCCAAAGGAGCTCTATGACGCTCAGATATCCAATGAAAAATAACAAATTCATATTTGCAAAAGACGCACCTCAGTGGCCGAACAAATTCCGAGTCCATAAGCGAATAACATTATTACAGCGAGGAGCTAAGATGAATATGTTTAAAAAAAGGGATAAAAAACAAAGTTGCTGAGCTTAAGAGAGAAAACTCTACACTTAAAGAAAAGGTTAAAAAGAGCAAAGCTGAGGATTCAGCACGAGTTAAAAATTTATCTTCTAACCATATTCAGCCATCAACCATTCAACATGATCATTGAAACTTCCATTTTTTCAACAGAATAATAGATACTATATAGATTCAATGCTCAAGAGTCAAGAGGGATATTGCACAGATGAGGAAGAACTGGAAAAGGAAGTTGCCTGTGCTGATAACAGAAATACGCAAAAAATGTAAACGCACAAAAACGAAAACGCCTCCAAAACATACTACACAAAGTGTGAACAATAACACTGAACAGAAAAACAAAAAAATACCACTGCCTCTACTCATTAACATAATACATATATCGAAATCTGGCAGTATGAACTATTTAATGCGTAAGGTGCAATAGGTCTTGAAAAACTTTAGGATCGCTTGTCAATTCATACAGTGTTCCTCACTATCCATTAATTTTACATCATGATATCGAAAGCTTGTATTATGAGCTATTTAATGCATATGGTGGAGTCTCTTGGTAAACTTTAGGATCAGCCCAAAAATATAAATTGAACAACTTTTCCACCTAAAAACTTATGAATTTCATCAACTTTGGAATTTGAAAGCTTGTCAATTCACAGAGATAAAGTAGGCATAAATTTGCCATCAATTTGCCAGCTATTCAATATTTATAAAATAGTATCTAGCATAGTGATGATAACCAAAACAATATTTTATGCGTTCTGTTTTACAGAGGAGCTTTACTACACTTAAAAAAAAAATTTATAAACTTTATAATTAAAGTTAAAATTAAGTTAAATTTGACTTTAACCATCTAAAATATTTTATTTCAATTATTATTTGTTGAATACACTGTAAAAAAAACATGTGCAAACTTCACACCGACTAGTTGTATATGATGGAAGTTTAACTTAATAACGAGTATGTCGTTACTCTTCGTTCACTCACAGCATTGTCACCGTACACTTCACAAATTTGTCGGCATGATTTTGCAGCGTTTTTACCTTTTTTATAGTAAAAAAACATCACATAGCGTATTTCTTCAGATCTTTCGCTCATTTTCAAATCATAACTTTTTACAAACAATGTCTGAAATGTCACCTTTTAAGCACATGTACATTTGAGACCATCAGGTGAGTGTTGCCCGATGTATATAGACATCAACACCATCTAGTGGCAAAAACTGCCGAGACTTTTTATATGACCTAAATTATAAGTTCATGTTCAAATAAAAAACTTAAATAAAATCTAACTAAATAAGTTGTTTTAAATGCCATCCACGAGAATACAACGATTTAATATACTTGATCTTATAGCAAATAGCATTATCTCTATGAGAACAATTTTTAAACTTAAAAATGGTAAACTTTCAAAATGATTTTCCATCTTTGAATTTGAGTGATCCACATATTGGATTGGTACACTTTATGGATTACATTTTTATGCTGCTTTTTATAACTATTGATATCGTATATACATACATGATTATTGTATTTATATATATATGTTAGCGATGCAATGCTCTTTCAACAGTTTTCTCATTTCTAATAATATTGCTTATAATAAAATTTTATGATCAAACTCTAATCTTGCATGTACTTGTTGTTGATTTAAAATAGCATGATATTTTGTATTTTCGATTGCATGTAACGTTCTCGTCTTTGAAGAAAGGATTAAATTTTGTGCCCAGATATACATTTTCATAAAAATTAAAAATTACACTGACAGTATATAATGTATTAATTATTTACATATCATAAATTTATTTTCGAACAATAAATGAAAAAAATGTCACAAACGATCTAAAAAATCATTTGAAATGATAGAAAACTACATATATTGTTTTTCTATGGTTTTATAGTAAAAAACAATGGGCGTATTCAGATTTCCCATCAAGTTGGCATTGAGAAATTACTGATGCAAAAAAAGACATGTAAGCTATCACATTGACATGAAAGTGGCGATATATTAGATGCATTCAGAACTAAACATGTTAGAAATTTGTATACTTCCTGGCTCCGGTGGCAACACAATGCCTGTATTCGAAATTTAGAAACTAGAAAATGATTGTTAAGATGGGTATAAAAGCGGTGGTAAACAGCGTAAAAAGCGATAAGTATATTGTACAATAAAATTGCGCAATTTTTATTTACACATGATCAATTGTTTTAAAATTAAAAGAATCAATCACTCAGATATGCAACTTTTAAGAGAATTAAATTTCGATGTCTATAGCGAGACAGACTATAAAAATTACATGAGAATGGATGAAAAAACATTTGCAATACAAAACAAAATACGCCTGAAAATGAGATATGCTATTTCGCCAGTGCAAAGATTGGCCACAGCGCTTAGATTTTTGGCCAATGCATTGGAGAACTTGTTATTGAAACATTCGAGGCAATAATTTTTATTGTTTATACTCCCCTGGAAAAATAGTATTTTGATGGCATAAGCCTTTGCCATAATCAGATATTCGTCCACCTGCTCTATTAAATTCTCTAAGTGCCATTTTACACATTTCTTTCGATGTTTCGGTTTGTTTACGACGCTTTGACTTTGGAGTCCGATCAATTTCCTCAATTGTTTCTGACGTGTCCAATTTGGTAGTCTAAAAAATCAAATTTTCTAAATATGAGACGGATTGCGCAGAACTTTAGAAATTTTTGAAATTACCCACACTGTCTAGACTCAGTTGATGGGAAACATATTGTCATGAGGAAATCATTATAGGGACATGTTCGCGGTACTATAATTATAATGGTACTCATAGCATTGTTTTACTAGTTAGGTATGTATAGTAAATGCAAACTATGAGTTCATTTATTCTGATACTATCACAAATGGATACTGAATTCTACCACCGGTTTAGACAAAATAAAGTAATATTCTAAGCTCTGTAACTGCGTCCTTTGAATTTGTTGCAGACGAATTTTATGAAATCGTATTCACATCATAGTTTAGGCGAGGAGGTCGGTAACATTTGGCATTTTCCAAAAGCCAATCAATTTGGCACCAGAAAAAGTCAAAACAATCCTGTTTATTTATATAATTCAATAATGTAACTCCAAAGATCGAAACTACACAAAATGCAACTTACACAATTTCATCGGGCCCTTCATTCGAGAGATTAGAGAGCAATGCAAATCATAAATCAGTTCCTTGGCAACATGAAACTATAAATTGATAAAGAATAAATATATATTTTATATGTTGATTTGGTAGAATCTGGAGTTTCTTGATCTGTTAGAAATAACATATCGTTAAAATACCATAAGGTAGATATATAAATATTTTACGTAGCTACATATTGCTGTATTTTGGACAGTTTGTATTCCATAAATCGGGTAAATTCCAATATTCCGCAACAAAGTCAATAACCAATTATTTTTTGTCGTAGGATGACATTTTGTACAAATTTATATAACAAAAAGTGCTCAACTTGCGTGATTATATTGAACTAACATACACGCGTTCAAGTTATTGTGCAACACACTCAAATTTTATTCTAAATTTTCGACTTTTTTCACCATTTGTTTCTTACGCAAACAAGAGGAATAGCACAATATATTGTGCAATAATGACTTCACACAAGTACATTGCGCAATTTACTTGTACGTGTATACCGGCCTTTAAACTGTTAGAATACATTTGCACACTATCTGTTTTTCCTTACTCAATATTCGTTAGTTATTGAAAATGAAACAATTGGTTTTTAGGCAACAATTAGGCTATGATCACAATAGAAATTGCGGAGTCGAATACGAAACGGAATACAATTTTTCATATTTCAATGATTGCTTTGTTTTTTCTGTGTATTGGATTATCGGTCTGAGCGTTTTGTGTTTGAGACTAACATTGGAATGAACTTCTGGTGAGAAACAGCGAAAGTCGTTACAATTGACACAAATCTGATGTTTGAATGTTTCCGCATGCATTTATAGTTAGGGTTCCTTTCTTTTAAATATTAATTACATAAACTCATAAAATAAAATCTAAATCAAACTTATTTAATGAAATAAATGTTACAATATTTCGTGTGGTGAAAAGAAATCAATAATAAGTTTTTAAGAAAGAATTCTTCTAATACACCAAGAAAACCAAATGGATGAACAAAAAAAAAAGGAAAAAGTTGAGTCATTGCGGCGTACCTCAATGGAGTATTAACAAATCTAACACGGTATCGATGCACAAACTCTCGAAAGTTGTTCTGTTTTATGTTTAAAATAAACGTTTATTAAAATTTCAATGAAGTTAAAAACTTTCGTCTCGATTTATTTTTATTACTTCAAAACTACTAAAAATTATAAAATCACTTGACCAAAATATGAGTGTCTTTTATTTAAACTGTAAGAATTATCGTCATTCTATTTCAGGTACTTAAAATTTTTAAGACTTAAGCGGGCGCTAATTTGTTTTCCTTCAATAGGATATTTGTTTTCAATGAGTTTCCATTCATCGCCATTTTTTGCCATTCCGTCTTAATTTACAGCAATTAAGTGAAGATTCACATTCAAAAGATAAATAGTGCCTGCCGTAAATCAGTTTAGCACTTTCCTCAGCAAAAAATTCGTATCTCGCCGCATCATTCCCCTTAAAAGTGCTCTCGTAAATGACAGTTAATTTTTAATTAATTGCTCGTTTGTTTGGCATTTAGTAGCTTCACAAATGCGTACAGATTCCTCCACGGTTTTTCGAGTTTCGGAATAAATTCTTTTAGATATTGGTGGTCTATCATAAGCCGATAGAACTCTCGATATCATCTGTTTATCAAGCATGTACCCTTCTTTGCGAACATAGCACATTTCAGTGATACATACTGAGCTAAAATTTTTGGCAACAGTCCGACCAGTTTTTTTCCATTTTTGTGTAAGCTCTGTCGAACTAATGCCAGCGATATTTACAAAACCATAAATTAGTTACCGTATTATGAATTCCGTACGTACCGATTTATGTGGAGAAGACAAACCGCAATATGCTTGCATTTTTCCCCTATTCCAGCTTTGCACGAACATATATACATTTCCAAAATCGAAAGCTTTTTTTCAGGAAATCTAATTTTACTTCATGGAGTCTGGCGGAAATGGAAGATCTCGGCACAACCAGTCTGATTATACGGTTGTCAACTGAAAGTGGGGCAATTCCGATTGTAGTTAATCACTCGCATCATTCAGAAGTTCTGTAGCCTCACTTATTGTCATTACTTATTGAAAAAGATTCATATATCTATATATCCAATGGCGATATAATTAGATACTCGATCAAATCATACGAAACGGTATTTTTACTTTTATTGGGGTACTTGGAAACTTGGCCATCTTCCAAAGTGTATATGTTATATATATATATATATATATATATATATATATATATATATATATATATATATATATATATATATATATATATATATATATATATATATGTTTAAAGTTTAAATACACGTAATCTTAAAAATAAAAAACATTATCATTTTTGGTTGAAGTTCTATAGACTTAATAAATAAAAGTAAGTTTAAATTAAACAAAACAAATTAATCAAAATAATTTCTTATCTTGTACAAAATGAACTAAGTAGTTTTTTATTATTTTCTTGCCATTATACTGAATTATTTTTTTTCGACAATATTTAAGTTAAACTTAAGAAATAGTTTACTTACTTTTATCACAGAATCACAATTCAATTTGAAATACATGAAGAAAAGTGGGCTGCCAAATTGTGTCCATTTAAACATATGCTGCTTTTGATTACCAGAGACGCGGTTTTGCTGAGATTTTTTTATTAAGCGTGGGTCCATCTATTGAGAAATAGATTGCCTATATAAATATCAGAAATTAAATCTATGTGTATATCGCGATATAGAAGATATTATATATATGATACAGGTGGCTTATATTAAGAAATAATTTTAAAGTTAAATGAGTTTGACCAGATATCAATTGTTTTTACAATTATACCCTAACCAATAGTCGCGGTTACGTGATAAATATTATCATGTACATACTTTTAAAACTAAATCGAACGGAGACATAAAGATATGTCATAATTTATATATTATATCCGATTTCACTGTCATCGAATTATAAAATGTGTGTACACGTTTATCATTAATTTAGATTTTCCAATTAATTTACACACATAAAAAAAAATAAAAATAAATAAAATAAATTTATTAAATCTATGTAAATATAGTTTTTTATATTTATACAATATTTAGTTGTATTCTTTATTTTATTTTTTTTTTGTTAAAATGAAACAGCAGGAATTGCATGTTTTTATGTTATTTGTATACAAAAATAATGAAAGGTGTTGACAGGAATATAAAGAAAATATATGGGCAAAAATATAAAAATAAAAATATAAAATGCGAAAATAAATAAGAAAACGTGGAAAATAATTTTTTTTTTATTTTAATAATAATAAAACTGATATGACAAATGATTTTGTTTTGATAAGAAATTATTAATAATGAATAAATGTAATAAATTTAAATAGAAACAAACCCATTTGATTGTAACGCGATATACAATATTGTTGATATGTTTATATGTTTTTTATGTATACACACACACCGTACATATATCATATATGTATGTGAAATTGATATTTTATATTAACAGTAATTTAGCTTCTGCTATTATAAGCTTTCTATTTTTAATATACGTTTTGCGATTATCGATAAACTTGGTTATTGAATTAATAACATAATAGCAACATTAATCGTTAATATATCCTTTCGTACTACTTTAAAATGTGTGTGTCTAATAATTTATTAGTTTTACATTTTAATATTACAAATAATGTAGTCTTCACAATTTTATGCCGAGTACATTCTAAGCGTATAAAACGTGATTATTTTTACTATACATTCCTATAATAGAACTTCATTCAATATCAAGAGCCTTATCAATACTAGCTAACGGAAACATAAAATAATAACGCATCTGTTGAGGGTTTTTAAAGTGAACGCGACCCGAGCCGTCAACTGCAATCACCAGCCAAAACTCACAAACTATTGACACCAAACACCACTAATATCATTTGCAAGTAAGTCTGAAAAATATGTTTGTTTTACACGTATTAAAAGTTATTCCAGAATTTTATCCCAGAAAAATGAAAAATGCACATCAGGTAATACAAGTGATAGTATCCATTATCTCTCATGATAGAAGTATGTATAATGCATATAAAACTTAAATCAGTAAATACAAGTTGTAAAATCATTACAAATTACGATTAAATAATAGATTAAAATTTTAATTTAAATTGACATAATAAACTGAAAAATAGATTCAACATAAATAATATAATTATTTACAAAATTTTTGAGCTTTTCAAAAGTCAATTAGGTAAAAGTTTCGGATTAGCTAATAAATAAAAATAATTAAAAATATGTGAAATGGTTAGCTTAAAGCTAAGTTGGCTCGCTCACGACAGTTGAAGTTTATTGAAACGAACATGATAAGTTGCGGTTAGTATGCCAAACTTAGAAAACACCCGAGCTAGTCCGATATTGGCTCGAGTGTTTCGAAGTAGTTGTTTTTGTTGGCCAAGTTTAAAAAACACTCGGCTTCACCCGTCACTTTATCACAATCTTTTCTGCATCTGACTTAATAAATAAAATCATTGAATGGTTCGATTTACGTTTTTTATGACATTTTTTTTGTGTTACTTTTTTTCGTGATATTTAGATGGTTTGGTACGAAATTCAAGATTATAGTGATTGCCTGGGATGATAGTTTTATGAAACTGTCGCGACATTAGGACATATTTTTCCTGGGATCGGACAAACTTATAGGTTGATAGTTAATCCTGGGCTGATAGTTGATATAAAAGTGTCGCTATAGTTATGGTGCTGCCATTGCGTTTTTCTGGGATGAACCCTGGGCTAATGTATATAAAATACATTTATTTTACCCTTTTGTACGAACATTGTTCTACAGTGGAGATGACCTCGGAAAACTTGGAGCTGGAATTCTTCTTGGGCCGCAGGTAAAGAACGCTGTTTTGGATTTCCAAGCAGGCAATAACCGATTGTGTAAGCTCGCTTGCGCATGAAGTTGGCCAACCTGTCGTTAATTTGTGTACATGCGCCCACAGAAGTCAGCCAGCCCTAAGATAATGACTCATTTTACAATGACTTGAACGATCTGATGGGATCTATACCCGAACACCATGTTAGAATGGTAATTGGGGACTTAAATGCTAGAGCTGGCAGAAATCAGGCCGACTTGTGTGAAAACATAGGTCCGTACTCCCGACACTAAACTGCGACCTATAATGGTGAGAGAATGGTGTACTTTGCAATTGCTCACGATCTTAGTGAGAACTTATCGGTCAGCAACCAAATATTGTACGTAGGCACCGATCATTATTTGGTCGCTGCAAAGCTACGGTGGATGGTACGTTTCGATTGAAGGTCTAACAAATGAAGATCAAAAGAACGATATCAGGATCTTGTCAGCGGCAACATTGAGGGAGCTAATTACCAGTCTGGCGGTGTGAACTCTGTGTGGGAGGCACTGAAAACTTCGGTTGTAAGAATGGAGAATCATTTGAGAGCAGAGTCATGCGTGTGATTTACGGCCCAAAACGCGAAATGGATGGCACATACCGAGCTCTGTACAATTTCGAAATCAGAGATCTGATGAAGATTCCCGATATTGTGCATGAAATAAGATCTCAGCTCGCTCGGTCACATTCTGCGTGCTGATCCGGAACGAATTGTGCAGCGATCTCTGAAAGGAGAGCCAACATATGGTAGGCGCAGAGGTCGTTGCAGGCGGCGACGGCTCCACAGTGTAGAGAATGACTTGGCCTCTTCAGATTGTCTAGGACAGTATGAAGACCAAGCCCAGGATCGAAACCGTTGGACCGAGATTGTTGACGCAGTAAGGCGTCAGTAATGGCCTTTAAAGGCTGTATTATTATTATTGATAATATAAATTCTTTAGTATACAATTTGAAAGATTTACAGAATTCTCATTCGTGGTTAATCAAATAAACTAGCGGCGAATTGTTTAATGGAGAAATTAATGCATTAGCTATGACGACACCAGGTGCAAATTCATCGTTTAGTGAAATTAACGATTCGTGTACATTTGGAATATATGATTTACCAATTTTTTCACAATTCACATTTCTTTTTTTTTAAACATTCGCTAATGAGGTGACCCTACTATTTACAGTAAGCACATACTTTAGTGGATAATGATACGTGAAAGGCTTTTATTGGGCGAATTGAGTTAAAATTCGTATACTTGTGGTAACATTTGTCGGTCGTATATCCATTATTTTTACATATCTGCCACTTTTAGGCAGTTCTATTTGGAGCTATGTTCGAGCAATGTGGAGTACAGCAGATCAGAAATGTGTGCTCTGTAATGGTAGTCACCCAGCCAACTATAAAGGTTGCAGTGTCTACAAAGAAGTTTAAACCCGCAAATTTCCCGCTCTCAGGGAAAAAATTGTGCTGAAGTCGCAACGCGCGACAAATCCAAATTCATCGTATCAATTAGTTAGTGGGGCAACATATGCACAAAAACTGAAAGATTCAATTAAAAGTCATACTGCGAAAAGAAATCATAACAAAGAAAACCAATAAACGGAGAATTCAAAACCAGCACTCATAACCAGCAGCCTGAGCAGGCTTCCACACAACGGTTGGAAAATATGATATGGAAAAGTTAATGGTCAAAATGGATACTATCTTTAACCTTTTAACGACCATTGTCTCCAAATCATTCCATAAGTTTTTTGATAGAACAAGACATTGATGTAATGCTACCAACTATCTTGATGGAACAGTACATGACGGCAAGTCAGTTATAATCAAAAACATAACCAAAACATAACCCACCATGAAGTGGGAAAGTATGAGAAGGAGCATATATAAGCATCTACTGTAGTAATAAAATATTGACTAGGTCCTATAACAATTTCGGCCATATACTGCCCACCAAAACATGCAATAAAAATGGAACAATTTGATCATTTTTATAATTCCCCGCTTTATAGCAGGGGGTGATTATAAATTGAAACAACAAGAGTGGGGATCAAGATTTGCTACAATGAGAGGCCGAATGTTATTTCAATCAATCCAAAGAAATAATCTACATCATGTATCAATCAGTGAACCTACCGACTGGCTTAGTGATAGGAAATAGATTCTAAACGTCATTGATTTCTGCGCCACCAAAGGAATCGCCATGTTTGGACCTGTCGTAATGCCACTCGCTTGTCTTAATAACCAATAAAACTGACTGGAACAACTTCAGAAATAAGATAATAGAGAAACTAACCGCAAACTTTAAATTAAAAACGTAGAGTGATATAGATCAAGCAGTGGAACATCTTAATGAATGTATTCAGTCGGCAACTTGGGAGTCCACACCAGCACAAAATGAAAAAGAAATGAATGGGGAATGTTCAATTTTTGTCAAGAAAATGATTAAAGAGAAAAGACAATTAAGACAGCAATGGCAACGGTATATCGACTAACGAGAGATAAACGCAAGCTAAACAAAGCGGTCCAACAGTTAAAAGATACAAATTCAATCAATTCAAAAATATGTATCACGACTCCTCACCAACAGAAAACACAGATATTCATTATGGGAAGCGACACGTAAAAGTGGCGGTCACTGGACGAGAAATAATGAAGAAAAGGCTGTGGTATTTGCAGACCATTTCGAAAAAGTATTTCAACCATATGGTTGGAGAACCATATCAGAGAAAATTACATACCCTAAAAAGACGCCAGGATATGATCATATCACAGGAAAAGTTTTGCAACAGTTGCCAGTTAAAGGTATTCGATTTCTAACGTACTTATTCAATGCAATACTTAAAACTGGATATTTCTCAATACAATGGAAGGTTTCACAATTAATTTTAATAGCAAAATCAGGCTAGGCCCTGAAATTACTGCTTAAGCGTCTTGCTGGAGAAGAAGCTGATTCCGGACCATCAGTTTGGATTTAGCCCAGAGCACTCAACAATAGAGCAGGTACACAGAATAGTTCAAGTAAATCAAGAAGCGCTTGAGTGAAAAAGATATTGGTCTGCCTGTATTCATCGACAGAGCACAAGCTTTTGATAAGGTGTGGCATATGGGATTACAATACAAAACTATAAGCAATGTTTAGCACATGATTTCTACAGAATATTAGCATCGTATCTAATGGCCAGATACTTTATTCGGACTTTATTTGACGCCCTCGTTAGGACAGTAAGTAACGTGCTTGCTTTGTTATTCGAGGGTCTCGGGTTCGATTCCCGGTAGTGACCAAAAATCACGGTTCCGTTTTAATTTTTTTTTCGGGCAGCATTTGACCCGATATTATATCTGCTATATACCGTAGATGTACCTAACAGCAATCAATCATCTGTCGCAAAATTTGGAGACGACACGACCGTACTCTCATCAAATGAACACCACAATAAAGCGACAGAACTTTTATAGGAGAATACAATTCAAGTATGGATGAAAATATCGCGAATTAAAGTTAAAGAAATCTAAACATGTAACATTCACAATGCGAAGAGGCGCATGTTCATTACATTTTTAAATTTAAATTGGGCGGATCACTACAGCACTCAATGCCACAAATGGGCCTACGGTGCAATACCCGGACAAACACACATATACTTACACCTTAAAAACACCCAACTGATTTTTGGCTACAATCGGGAATCGAACCCGAGATCCTCGAATAAGGAACAACGGCATGTTCATTAGTACAAGTGAATAACCTGGATAAACTTCAAGCTGATAAAGTAAAATATTTAGGTATTCATCTCGACAAACGTCTAACATGGCGTAAACATATATGGACAAAAAGACAGCAATTGTGATTTAAAATGGTAAAAATGTATTGGCTCATATGCAGAAAACCAAGTTTATCGATTGAAAATAAACTACTTCTTTATAAAATGATAATAACACCTATCTGGACGTATGGCATACAGCTGTGGGAAACGGCCATCCACTCGAACTTAGACATACGATATAACTCACAGAGACCTATATCAGTCCTAACAATGCGGGAAGAAATTAGGGAGTCAAGTGCCAGGTATCACTCAAGATTGACAATTCATCCAAATGAATTGGTGAACAAACTTCCCCCTACCACAACGAGGGAGAGATTAAAACGACACAAAATTTTTGATTTGCCAAGTAGGTCCTAGATATAAGAGTATCTACCTCGAAACATTAAATCGCAGAAGTGTGGTTTCTTAAAACAAATTGTATCATTATCATCTAACTTGGTTGTTCGTCGCAGAGGATACAATAAGGAACCATACAGGAAAACTAGTTTAAACAAACAGCAGATCCTAATAAAATGCTTTGAAGAAGGAAAGACAATACTTGAATCAAGTGAAATAGAGGGAATAAATAAAATATAATAATATAATAATAAATTTGCTCCACAAACACGGGATAAAAAAGTGTTTCTTGATAAATCTGGTTTTAACTGCCATCTTCGCAGAACGAAGACTACATCGAAGTTAAACACTGATGCTCATATAATATTACCAACTGTGCAGAGAGAACGAAATGTTTCACTCATTGCGGCCATATGAACTTACATGGAATAGTAGATTTTCACAATAGTACAATTTTATTACATTCCTTGAAGAATTATTTGGTAAACTGGCTGAAGCTATAACATCACAGGGGCTGTTGGCTGTTTCTGAATAATTGTTCAATCCATAAAACTAGAGCAGTGCGTGTTATAGTTAGTGAAACAACTCATACAATAATTTTTCTGTCTCCATACTCACCGATGTTGAATCCGATTGAAGGTTTTTTCAAAAATATAATTTACAGCGATTGATTTGCTGGCGGATCCATAAACTAATACAAATTTAGAAAGTATAATTGAAACATCTGTGTCAACAATTACCTCCGCCGATTGCAATAAGTATTATTTGGATATGTTTATGAAATTACCAACGGCAGCAGTTGGACAACCATTACATTAATATTTTTTATAAAATATTTTTTTTTGAAAAATTGAGTTTGAAATAAAAAAAACTGAATTTGAAATATAAAAAATTGAATTTGAAATGAAAAAACTGGAATTTGAAGTGAAAAACCAGTCTCTAGACAATGAACTATTTATCTCGCCCCAAAGACAAATTCAGTTTGTATAATTCCTGCAATTCTGCAAATGTCAAGTGGATAGTATATATATAATAAATTTTCAACCACATTCATCGCAAAAAACAAAATCCAGCATTTCTAACTTCGAAGCATATACTCGTACAACATTACACAAACACACAATTGCAACGATATTACTGGAAGAGCGCAAAAGTTGAAGAAAATAATACGTAAAAGTTTGCAAAACAAAAGTTAACCGTTGATCCGTTATTTATTTCCATTTATGTATGTATGTATGGCTGTGCACGAGATGACTTTTCATGAAAAAAAATAAAATGGAAAATTATTTTTTGTACAGTTAAAATAAGTAATTAAAATATACTGTACATAATTTTAGATTGAAAATGAAATACAATTTTTTTTTTGAATTCTGCGCTTCCAGTTTTTCATGAAAAGATAAAGTTTTCCTAATATGTGTATATCCATATGTTCACTGAGTTTTATAATATATACACATATATGTACCTACAATACATATTCCTTCTGTATTCAAGCTCTTATAAATTAAACAAAAATGAACTTTTCTCTAGCCATATATATAGTGATTGTACTCCGTGTATATGTACATATATATGTACATACGTACGGGTTATTTCATGAAAATTATAATTTTCCACATTTTCCTTTTTTCACCATAGAGTTTTATTTGTATTTATATATCATCTTTCGTTCTCATTGAGTTTTTCCATTGAGGATTAAAATGAAGGCTGGACGGGAATAATATTTATCATTTATTTGCGTAATATTTTCGACGAGGGTGGCCGTTTAAGCATAAATTAAATGAAGACGATTGCCTATATACGAGTATATGTTCATTAAACAAACCGCGTTTTTTCTTAATTCTTTCATTTGAATAAAAAAATTGAACATAATTTGACCGCTAAAGTTTCTTAATTAAATATTTAATTTTTTTCGTATAATCATTTTGTGTAACGATCGCAAAGCAAATAAGTTTGTTGACTGAAAATTTACTGATTTAGATAATTACCTTTCTCGCGCGCGCAGTTTGCTAAACAAACTATACAATTAGCGATTTATTTATATGTTATAGTGTGTGGGATATCGTCACTGATTCCGCGCATATAAATTTACTTTTGTTATGTTCTTATGTACATATATGTACGAATATGCACAATTATTTATTAATAAAATTGTTATTATTTTTGTTATGTTAAGTTAAGTAATTTTCAATTATTATTATTTAATACTTAACTGCATTGGCTACAGTATATTATGCATAAATAACTGCGATAGTAATGAAATATTAGTATTAATAGCGGTTAGAAAAAATGTAGTGCTGATCGAAAATTACAATTGTTGATCGTCCATCGCTTGTGCTGTAGTATTTGTCGCCTCAGTATTATTTTGTCGTAAGTCCAAAAGTTCCACTTTAGGGAAATTAAGTTTAAAGTTTGTATATTTAGTTTAAAAAAGCATAATTCAAGAGCTGTCATTACATACATATTCCTTAACATTTTTTAAACCTTATGGTAACACCACATAACCAATAGTACATGTTGTACCAACTGTGTCGCATCGGATAACATAAACATGTCCACAATTTAAAATCTTTCGTGAGCTTTCTGAAATTATAACGGGTTAGTCATATAAACAGAATACAATTTGACTGGTGATCATCGATTAAAAGGTTGCATCGAATTATAGATCAACAACATCAAACATGTGGTCAAATTACATAAGCAACAAACAACTACATCGAACCTTCGTCTACGTCAGTGGCAATTAAATAAACTGAGGAATGAAATAAAGGCGATGTACATGATTGTTGAGCCGGATATCGAACAGCGAATCGACGAACTAAAGGTTCCGAAGCTGATACTCAAGCATCAATAAATCTAGGCTTCCTGAAATTGTACTGGATAACTTTTCTGCGGTGATTCGATGAAATGAACTTATTTCAAAAATCCTTTTGATGGTCTCGTACACCACAACAAATCATCACAATACATGATACATCATCACAATACAGAGAGTCAGCCAGCCATTCATTCTTTGAAAACAAACCAACCGCAATCAACACTGCAAGGAGCCAGACAATTATCTCACACGTGGTCATCGAAAATATCGTCACCAAACTGCACTTGAAATTATGTTTTAAATGCCTACAAAATTAACATACGGCTATAGCAGTGCCCCTCTAGCAGCACATGCCATATGTGCCAATGCATAGATCATACTATGCGCAGTAACGACTGCTATATACAGTCCACTCCAAAACCGACTACTAAACGGGCCTCTGTTTCATCAAGGGTAGCATTGTCATGAAAAGGTCGTCATATATCATACTTGCTACAGCTCTATAGTCATCGTATATGATAAATTTGAAACGTCATTTATCGCCTGTGCCTTTTTAGACTATGCGGGTACTGTTGAATTTCATGACCACAGAACTAGCTACACGATTAAAAGCACGACCAATATCATCTCGCGAATTGATGATACATCAGCACCAGCAAACCATAGTGCAACAGCCAAATCCCGAACTATCCATTTTCCAGTAGACATCAATTGTTTGATATTGCCGAAAATACCAGATTCTCAATCAAGCGTACCAATTAGTACATCTGATATCAACATCCCTGCAAATCTTCAATTGGCTGATCCGCACTTCGATACTCTACAACTGATTGAGCTATTATCAGTAGGTCAAATTAGGTTAAATTTGCCCCAACTTCATTATCATCTTCCAGTCCTTCAAAATATGCAAAATGGTTATCCGACCATTTGGTATTTACGGCATTATCGACTAAGGCAATCTACGGCCAGATTGGTCGATTTTGGAAGGTAGATGAAATACCAGAAGGTACCAAGGCTACAGCACATTTAATCATCCCGTCGACAAACACTTTGCACCACTACACACACACCAGAGACAATGATGGCAGATTTATTGTTTGCTTGTCATTTAGTGAATCTCCGCCTCCCGTTAGTAATTTTTCAAACATGGCAAAATTACGATTTTTCAGTCTCGCAAAACGATTAAGGCATCTAAACATACGTGAAATGTATCGTCAATTTATGGACGGAACCACGGACAGAATTTATGGAACCACATGCAACAATTCTCGTAAAACAATATTAATCCAACCAACTATTATTTGCCACATCACTGTGTGTTGAAGCCTGACAGTTCTACCACCAAATTACTCATATTTTTTTATGGATCAGCAAAAATGTCTACCCACTCAATGATTTGAACTATGATTGAACCTCTCAGTAGAACCTGCAGTGCAAACCCATTTATGTTTTATTCTTTGTCAGTTCTGGTCTCATGCGTACGCTATCAGTGCCGACATTGTCAAATTTTATAGGCAAGTTGGCGTGCAAGATAACGATCTTCTATCAATATATATATTGGCGTGGATGACCTAACTCCGAGGCTGGAAACAATAAAATTGAAGCTTGAAACATATGGTACTTTATTCTGTGCCTTACTTGCGATGAGATGTCTGCTTCAAATGGCATTGGAAACATTCCAACCGCACACCAGCAGCCAGCTCTATCAGACAAAATGAGTTTTATGAATGACTTTTTAGCAGCGATTCTTCACTCAGGCACCATGGTTCTTCAAAAATGGTAC
The DNA here is from genome assembly GCA_951394425.1 of Tipula unca. Lineage (NCBI taxonomy): Eukaryota > Metazoa > Arthropoda > Insecta > Diptera > Tipulidae > Tipula > Tipula unca. The sequence continues at coordinate 59,075,144 of OX596380.1, forward strand.
TCAAACTCAAAGGCACGCACATACATAAATTTCAGAGCCAGAATATGAAAAGGTACTCAATGGCGATGACAATTCCTACGTCAAAACTTTGGGATTATTTTGGAAACCTGAGAAGTATGTTTTCAAATTTAACGTTCAATTTTTCGGATGCCAGCGAAAGTGCGTATGGTGCGGCAATTTATACAATTATTTACTTCGGGCGCGAATATTATCGATATACAAATTCTGGGGCCCTACTATGACTTTCGACAACGATTTTCGACGATGGTCGTTTTCCTATAGTAAGCAATGGAAGAAAAAGGTAAACAATAGTATATTTATAATATTGTTTCCCTTTTTCTTCCTTTGCCTACTATAGGAAAACGACCGTCGACGAAAATCGTTGTCGAAAGTCATAGTAGGGCCCCTGGATAGTATAAAACACAAAAATGACTATCAAAAGGTGCTTGCTACAATATCGTATGGTAATCGTTTCATAAAAAATCTAAAATTATCTTCTGAAGATCAAATACGACAACCGCTCGACGCAATCGAGGCAGGCAATCGAGAACACAAGAGAGACCCAATCAAAGATGAAAACCTGAAATCTTTATCGCTCTTTCTATAGATAAAGATTCGGTATCATTGGCATAGGAGGTCGACTACAATTTTCATCACTGGCTTATTCAGCGAAGCATCCTATTCTGCTCAGATGGACAGGAAATTTAATATCTTGGTAGTACAAAAAGACCAAATGATTTTGTACAATAGATTTTTAGACAATTTGACATGACAATGTTGCTGAAGATTCGGTTGTTAACCGAGCATACAAAAAAACCGTCGTATATATTAGAAAATATTTTTGGCATATATAAAGAGTGATTTCCATGTCTCAATTACTTGAGAGTAAATCTTGGGCTGGATGGTTTTGTCATGCGGAACGCGTGACAGTCGAATGTGAAAGCGGTGTCAAACATGCGTGATGAACACTTATATTGACCACAGTGAGGGACACAACGATAACCTGACAATACTCACCACTTAATTGGTAATTAAGGCATTCAACGAATATTTCTTCACTTTTAGAGGGTTGTAGCCGCATTGGTTAGTTCGCAGCATTATTTACTTCTTGAAACTAACTGAACCGTCGTTTCGATCCTAGATACCTATACTTCTTGCGTTGAAGCGGTCTTATTGGGTTTGGGCTGCCCCACATTTGAAGTGTATTTAATAGGTTCATGGTTATCTGCCCAATTTTATTTTATGGTAAAACAACTGAATTTAAAATAAATAATTTTCTAACTTATGGTAATTATTTGTTTCGAAATATTCTATTTTCGGGATGAAAACTGATTTTGTAAACTGAAAAGTTACCTCGTTTACGTTACAAAGTCAAATATGGGGTTATTAATACTATTCAAAAACAATATGGACAAACGAAATGTGTGATGGAAAAGTGCATCAAATCAATGGGAGCGCAATGCTAAAGGTGAACTTGGAACTGAATAACAGGTGACTCTGGAACGTTTTGAGAAAGAGATTAAGAAAACAATGCTATACAAAGACGGAGCCAGAGCACAATTTGTGCAACGAATAAGTTCAGTACCGTAAGCAAACTGCTTGCCTCGTGAATTACTCAACAAATCGAATGAGGAACCTGGTGACAGCGACCTCTTGAATTATGGTCTAGAGAGCCTCCACAGATTCAGTCAGAAACGACGCCACCACCAACAATCGCTGAAAATGTTATCGCATCTTTAGCAGATTTATTATCAGCCTGTTGTTACCGCGTGCATAATAACGCTCCACCACAACAAACCGAGCCTTAAGATTATGCTCATATCATGCGGCGCTACGCTGTTGTAAGAATATTTAACACATTTCAATTTTTTCATCAAAGTAAAACACTGTGAAAAACATTAGCGGGCAACACAACCAACAATGATCTTGGACGATCGCCTCGATTTAAGAAACTTGAAGTCGTACTTTCGAAAAATTGCCTTGATACGATTTGGAAGTGCAAGACATCGTTCTTGCATATTTTTTTATATCGATTTGGTTGCCGCATTGAACTCTTCACAAATTTATAGTGACGGTCCAGAACAAGATGACTTACCACTATTCTTATACCTTCCCATACTGCAAGAATATCATCTTTGCAGCATGGAGTTCGGCTAGTTGAAGATGTCATTGTTTAATCTCTTTCAAACGATGGGTTGGTAGCTAGAGTTCTTATCAATGTGAACGCTAACGTACTGTGTGTGGGGATAATACGCACATCGATAATACAATGCTGCCAAGTAACTCAAAAATTCAAAATTTGGAGATCATCGAGCCCTGATGCCCTGAGACAATCGTTTGTTGCAACAGAAGTTTGACTTTAAAATATGAGCCCGAAATTACTTGTGAAGCTCTTTTAGACACTCACAATTCACAGACGTTCAGAGGACAATTTATGCGGGTTGACCTCCTTTCGATCGCTTCGCCATAGACATTTATGAATCATTGCCAACACCTAGCACATCCCAGATTATATTTTATGTGACCTTTAAATTATAAATTTATAATAAAATTGGTATATTTATAGTACGGACGTGATTGATTGCACTTTATTTAATGAGCTTTGAGGTAGACCCATGCATCACAATTTCAACAACCTACATTTATGTATGTTTATTGTACTATATATATAGAAATTGAACCCACCATACTAAAACATGTAATGCAATTTATAGATTGAACCACGAACAATTTCTCTAATTAAAACTCGAATAAAATGTACATACGAGTATATAAGTTTATTATGTTTTCTAAAATATATTTAACGGGCGCACACATAATCTATAAGATGATCATTAATTAAAATTTATGGAAAATACTAAAACCTTTTTGCGGATCATAAATTTTTGACATTTCGGCATAATAATAAATTTTAAAAAATCATCGAAAGAGAAACGCATTTTGTAATACAACTGTGTTATTACATCCTCGGCTTAATCTTCTATCTGCGCTTATATGCAATAATATGGCCGATAAGTTCATTATGTAAAGTAAGTACCAAATTTCAGAATTACAAAAACTCCCATATATCGATTGTATACAACATCGTTATAAATTAAATGGCCATAAAGCATATACATTATATACGTACATGCATATACATATATTCGGTCTGCAGTACTTTATCTAAGAGTAATTTTCATCAATTTTTCAGAACATATTGCACATCCACAAAAATTTATAAAATTCGTATTATATGTGTATAGTATAATTCTCGGAATCGAACACGTGCAAATAATATTTCATCTATCCGAATGACGAATGAGTTTTTATGCTTCATATACGCTATGCAGAACTACTTAAAAATTCTAAATCAATATGTGTACCAATGTCCCTCTTGACTTCGTGATTTAAAAACAAGAAACCATATCCCATGTATACATGTATGTACATACTTGATATAAATTCGAGAGTGATAATATGGGGAGGTAAAGAACGAATATGTTTTGTTTTGCTCCTCCGCATATATCTGCCTGAAATTTTTTTCTATATCATAACACATTCATATATTTATATTTGTACATACGTACATACATACGTATACATCTTCAAGGGTCAATTTTGAATTATAAGATTTATTATTGTTATATACACATTTTTACATTACATTAAATTATTATGATTATTATGATTGCTGGCTATTATTATTATGATTGTATAACTTTATCATCGTGACGTCATAATAGTGAAATATATAATAATATCACTTCTGGGTTGTTCAAGATACATGTACATACATATAGGAATATGTATATATAAATAATGAAAGATATATGAATAACTCATTTTTGCTGTTATATTCATCTCTCAACCGATATGCGGATGAATATTTGTGATTTAAGATATAATCTCAGGAGATTTGGTGTTTGGCATGTTACATTATATTTTCTCGGCTATATCATGTGATTAGGATTAATAATTCAAACATTTAGAATCAGTTGTGATGTGGAATAATTATCAACGAGAAAGTTTAATCTTGATGACCCACACCTACAGTTGAAATTACAGATTTTCATTTGTTAATTCCAGCAGGAAATTTATATTAAAGTTGATATCTGAAGTTTTTAATTATGAACAATTTCACATATAGATCGAGAAGATCTGACTTTATTTGACGTCGTACTTAGAAATTGATTAACAGAATAATTTAATATGAAATTTAATTCATTATAGCATCATTTCACTAACGTACACATTTATAAATCATGAAACAGGTCCTTAACCTTTGATATGGTTTTAAAATTGATTTTGATTAAAAAATTAATTAAATTATAAAAATTATTTATAAACTTTCAATTATTTTTTACATATGATTGTGGAAAATCTAAATTTCCTAGGATTTCTACATGAAACTTGGATCAAAATAAATTTCTAGTCATAGCTATTGGAAAACACTTGAAATTAATCCATCTCCAGACATAACCCTCTAGAGGCTGAATTTTTATAAATTTTCAATTATTTACATATGATTTTGGAAAATCTAAATTTCCCAGGATTTCCGCGTGAAACTTGGACCAGAACAATTTTCTAGGCATAGCTATTGGAAAAACACTTCAACTCAATCCATCTCCAGACATAACACTCTAGAGGCTGAATTTTTATAAATTTTCAAATATTTACATATGATTTTGGAAAATCTAATTTTCCCAGGATCCTCATATGAAACTTAGACTCGTATAATTTTCTAGTCATAGCTATTAGTAAAAACACTTCAAATCAAGCCATTTCCAGACATAACACTCTAGAGGCTGAATTTCTATGAATTTTCAATTATTTACATATGATTTTGGAAAATCTAATTTTCCAAGGATCCCCACATGAAACTTGAAAAATAAACAATTTTCTAGTCATCTCCAGACATAACCCTCTAGAGAGTGAATTTTTATAAATTTTCAATTATTTATATGATTTTGGAAAATCTAAATTTCCCAAGATCCCCACAAGAAACTTTTTCTACCAGTATAAATAAAAAGTACTTCACAAATGTATCGAAATAAATCGTATCTTTTTTATTCAAGAATTAATGATCGACATACGAATATCGGCTTTAAATTATCGGATACTACTGAAGTTACCAAAAAAATTCAGCAGAAAATATCTGCATTGTCGACATAATTCATAATTACATATACATATATTAATTGGTTTGAAATTGCAATTATTTTAGAAATTAAAATTTTTCTTTTCATAAAAATATCTTTGTGATTTTCTGGTGTCATTCAAATTATTTTTTAAAATTACACAATCCACCCATTTATAAATTGCCGTATAAGCGGGAATTCAATTTAGGTTAAGACTTAGGAAGAGATGTTTCATGATGCATATCTGGACAAATTTTCGTGCCGCATATCTGGTAAATTATGTGGGATCAGGTTAAAAATAATTAAAATCCCCACCCACCTTTTATTAATATAAAATGGCCCATATTCAATAATTCGGGTAGCTGGCTATTTTGATTTGTCGTATTACCTAGTTATAAGTTTGGGTTGCTATCCTTATAGAAAACTTCTATGTTTCGTATCAGGTCATATTTTATGTGGGATCAGATAAAAAATAATTAATTTCCCCACCCATTTTTTATTGATATAAAATGGCCCATAATCAAAAAATCGGGTAGCTGGCAATTTTGATTTGTCGTGTTACCATTTCACTAAAAATATAATTAAAAATTAGACATTTTGCTTAAACCTGTGTACTGAGATCACCATCGATGTGGTGATCTCAGTATCCATAATACACTGTTTGAAAATAATTTACGCACCTTACACAATTAGTTTTTCTAGTTTTTCGGACTAAACATAAACAAAATTTTTTAACAATACATTAACACATACCTAAATACATGAATATTTTTAATTAAAACTAATTTTTTAATCCAAAATGAGATAACACCATTTTAAATTACACTTATGTATATTTAATTTTCGATCAATTGTTTTATGTTTCACAAAAAACATAAAACAAATTTTCAAAAGAAAACAATTAAATGACACCGAAACTAAGGCAACGTGATTAAAAGAAAATTTCCTTTTAACTATAAAATATGTATATTAATTTTGCAGGAATTGCAGTATGTCTTGACTATTTTGTATAATGGGCCTTTGTGGTATTGAGTGCTGAATCCTCGTGGGTTGCAACCAATTTTAATTTAATAATTAAACATTTTAGACTTTTGCCTTGCTATTAATAGGGCCCATACACGACGTGAAACTATTTCATTTGGTTCAATGTTTCGTTCGACGGTTGACTTTATATTGGTTGATGATTTGTTGTAAGATGTAGTAATGCCAAATGATTTTAATGGCGTGATTGGACGAGGTTCTACAATTTCGGCCATTTGTATTGGCCTCTAAATTCACCACCGAATGGGTTGAATGCATTCTCAATTTGCAAAATTTCAATTACGCTTTCTTCCAAAGCCGTAAGTGTATGCATATACATTTTATTTGTCCCACGTCCCTTTAATCTCTCTCTCTTATTATCGCCAGGTCAAAGCCATATATATCCTGGAGAAGAACGGGACCTATTGCAAAATTGCTGGCATCACATGTTAAAATCCTGCATTCGTAAAACAGGAACACTATTGTTTTTAATAAATTTAATGCCTCTTGGCCATTTGAATTCCAAACGAATGGCGTATTTTTCTTTACTAAATTTGTGAGTGGCATAGCAGTATATCCTGCCAATCCAAGAAAATACTTGACGTTTGATTTTGCGGTATAGGGAAATTTTTCACAATTATAAACTTTTGATTCATTAGGCATTATTCCAATTGGTGTTACATGTTTAAGATATTTTATTTCTTGTCTTAAAAATTGACAAATTCATCAATTTAATTTTAAATTATATTAACGGACTGTTTTTAAACGATTATTGTGCTCTATGAGGGTTGCTCCAAAAAATAAAAACAACAACATCGTCTAAATAAGCAGGGCACTTAATATTATTTAGAACGCTCAAGACGCTATTAATCATTCTTTGAGAGGTTGCTGGAGATCGTAACAATACTGTGCCTTGTTTATCTAAAATGTTGGAAATATTTTTGTTTTGCAACTATTAGAGAGGGAAACTCGAAGGACTCATTCGGTCTTTTACAATGCCTTGTTGTACCACTTCCGTTACGTTTCATTTCTCTGCAGAGTATAAATTTCATAATTGTTTGTTGGTTCATTGTAAGGTTTTAAATTTTTAATAAAATGAAGGCCCTCAGATAAATTCACAATTGGAAGTGTGATATAAATTCCATAAACTTTTTGGATTGGAGTTGCAATGAAGGAAATTATTTATTCGATTTTGAAGGTAAGATTTTAAAATTTTTCAAAGCCTCCATTTCTATAATAGGTTAGCGAATTAATGAAATTGTTTCTGATTTGAGAAGAACTGCCACCGATAAATTTTGAAGATTTATATATATTGCATTTATTTTGGTTTAAAAAATGTTAACCAATAATTCTGAATGCATTAGTTGGAAAATTCCTCCTCCACTATTTATAATGTAATTTCAATATTTTTTCCATTTGCCAATTGAAATTGTCCATCACATTCATTCAATTATTTCATTTGAAATACTTTTTCGTTTACATCGGGCATTAGGATAAACTGTGATTTTACAAAATAGAACACATTTTTTTATTATACAAACATCGGCTGTTTATTGTAGACATAAACTATAACTTCAGGAATGGGTTTGTTTTCAAATTTTGATTGCAAGTTTGAATCTATGAATTAATGCCCTGTTGAGTAGAATGGAAGACACTTTCTGAAGAATTCAAGCAAGTTGTGGAAAAGTGTACAGGCGTATTGTTATTGGAACTATTGTGATTGGTCTTAAAAGATTGGTCTTGAAACAATTTAAATTTTGATTTGTTTCAGATGTTTCTATATGCCCTGTGATTTGACGCAAGCTTCATTCAAAACGTGAAGTAATAATTCTAATCGAGTAGCATAATTCTATATATCTTCATTTTTCCCTTTCCTTATACAAGTAAATTCAAGTAGAAGAATCTAATGTATCTAAAGTCTTATATTTAAATAGATCGTAAGCTTTTCCATCTAATTTTGATTTTATTAATTAAAGGAATTGTGGCCTGTCTTGTTCGCTAAGCCCAATATGGATTAGTTCACAAGCAGTATAATAAATTTGTGTAAATGGTTTGGATTTCTCCCAAAATTTGGATAATACGTAATTTCAATACGTTTTGCCATCAAGTGCCGCCATTTTTTCTATAATTTTTTCTATTTTCAATTTCAATAATTGGTTAGATTAACCATATTTAGTAACCAAAAAATAATTATTAAATTAATTTTTTTAACACATAATTATATTTACAGTGGGTTACAACAAGACTTGCCACCTTTGGGAAAAAGCCAGAGGACGACAATACAATTAATGTTTTTCATTTGATATTTAGAAACTCTAAATCTCTGAATTAATGCGACTGCTGTAAAAACCAAAGAGCTTTTGAGCACTAAAATGCATTTTTTTTTTTTTTTTTTTTTTTTTTTTTAATAACAGCTATTTTTTATTTAAATTATCAAAATCATTACAAAAAGTATTCCTAAAAAAACAACAAGTTTTTTGAAAATACAAAATATAAAATAAGTTTATAAATAGCTACGATTAGTGACTCCTTATTTAAAATAAATGACATGGAGTCACGATTCAAACATTAAAATTAAATCACAGTAGTTACGGTATTACACAATCCGTTATTATTCTAAAAATTCAAAAAACAAAAAAATATATTTTTTTTTTTGTAAATACATACGAGCATTGTTTGAGATATTACAATCAACAAGGAAGATTCCTGATTAATAATATTATGAAGTAAATAATAAAACTGAGCAAAACCATTCGGTTAATATAACGAAACTGAAACATTTTATACAAGACATTTTTATAAATTAAATTTGGGTTCCAAATAAAATTTCAATATCATTTAAAGAAAATAGCCAATCTTTTAATAAACGACAAAATTCATTCAAAGTTTTTGCATTGATAATATTGGATGGTAGTTGACTAAATAACTTGGGAGCAGTGTATGCGAAAAATTTCTTAAAATGTTCTTTATTGGGTTGTGGAATTTTGATTCTAAATTTGTTACGAAACAAGTACGGTACAGTGTTATGAACATTAATTAGACGATTGCCACTCATCAAATAGTACATTCTTAAAACCTTGAAAACGTATAAATATCGCAACGGTAAAATTTTTAAATTCACAAACAAAGGTAAAGATGGTGTGGTTCTTTCAGAGTAATTCATAATTCTTACTACTCTTTTTTGAATGGTCATCAAGGGTTTGATGCTTGCTAAGTAAATACCACCCCAACAAGATAAACCATATTGAAGATGCGAATCAAACAGTGCATAATAGAGGCATCTTAAAAATTTCGGGCTGCAGATATTTCTTAGATAATAAAATGATCTTAAAGTCTGTCTAAGTTTCTTTTTTAAGTTGGCCACGTGCTCTTTAAAATTTAGCTGATAATCTAAAGTAAGTCCCAAATATTTAAATGTCATCACCGATTCAATAGGTACACAACGAGTATTACAGTTGGACTCATTACATGAAAGTGAATGGTAAAACAATGGATTAGAATTCTGAATGGCACAACTCACATTGAAATACATCAATTTGGATTTACTGCTAAGAACAAAATCATGAACGTGAAACCATTTCTTTAGCAATCTTATGTCATCTTTAATGGCACAATTTAATGAATTCATATCTAAGCTAGAGTATAGTAACGCCACATCATCAGCAAAAGCAATCGGACCACCATGCAGCTTAAGATCAAAAATCGAATTGCAATATATCAAAAAAAGCAAGGGTCCTAAAACGGAGCCTTGCGGGACTCCAACGTTAACAACTTTTATATCACTAAAAATTTTATTAACGCAGACCGTTTGTACTCGATTTTGAAGGTAAGACTTAAACAAGGAAAGTGCCGAGCCTCTGATACCTATATGTTCTAATTTATCCAATAAAATTTCATGATTAACAGTATCAAACGCTTTAGTAATATCTATGAATAGAGAAGATACTTTTAGATTGCTATTCAGATGATGATGGACTGGAGTTAGAAAAGAAATAAGCGCTTTTTCCGTCGATAAATTTTGTCTAAAACCAAACTGTCTATCATCCAAAAATTGTATTCTATCTAAATACTTCAATACACGCCCTTTAATAATTTTTTCAAAAATCTTTGAAAAAGTATTTAAAATGGTAATAGGGCGATAATTGTTAGGATCAACACGAGAGTCCTTTTTAAATAGCGGCTTTACAATACCTATTTTTAGATTATCTGGGAATAAACCCTTTTCGAGACACAAATTAAAAATAAATTCAAGAATATTACTTATATAGAAAATAACCTTTTTCACTAGTGAAATCGAGATCCCATCTATTCCACAAGAACTGGAGTTTTTCAATTCACTGGCTGCTGATACAATTTCCGATTCGCTAATTGGAAAGAAGAAAAAGTTTGAATTACTGATCCTAGACAAAACCATATTTTTTTTAACATCATCAGCAATAACTATGTTTTCACGATTATTATTTACAATAGAACTAGGTATATTGATAAAAAAGTCATTAAATACGTTAGCAATATCCTTTGAATCGGTTATCATAGTATTATTACCAATATCGATTTCAGAAATATTATTCAGGCTTTGCTTGTTATTCAGAACATTATTAACAACTTTCCATTTAGATTTCAAATCTGTTGCTGCATTCAACTTATTTTTAAAATAAGATTCTTTCCTTAGTGGGATCAAGGTTTTAATTCTAGAATTAAGTTTACCAAGTTTTTTCTTTAGCCCTTCATTATTTCGATTTTTCGATAATTTTTTGGATAGACGATTTCGATAATTAATCAGTTTTAATAACGAATCATTCATCCAAGGCTTGAGTTTGAAGTTGCTTCTTTTAATCTTAACAATTGATTTACATTTATTTAAAATAAAAATAAATTTATCAATAAAATTCGAATAAGCAACGTTCGGATCATCCGAGGAAAACACATCACTCCAATCACTAGTATACAGAGCCTCACAAAGGTCCGTGTAATTAATCCTTGTCTGAAAACCCGGTTCGTACCGACGACCACTGTGCGGTTTATTGGCTAATTTTAATTTAAAATAAACAGTGGTATGATCAGTCATAAATAAATTCAAGTTAGTTAGTTCAATTGAATATTGTTGGCAATGGGTTTCAGAAAATACATGATCCACACAAGTGCCTGAACATGGTCTAGTCACACTGTTTAGAAGAGAATCCATCCCAAATGACGAACACAATAGTAAATATTCATCTTTTGCACGGGAATCCTTCAATAAATCCAAATTAATATCACCAAGTAGAATTTTATGTTTAGATTTATCATTATATAAAAGATCAGTTAATTGTACTAAAAACGTGTCAAATGCACAAAAATTAAATCTATAGATTAATATAAAACAAATTTTAATATTCCCAAGCTGAATATAAATTTTCATAATGTCCGCTGACGAAAGACTAACTGGACACACATCGAAATTAAGTGAGGATCTAATAAACACAGCCACACCACCAGATCTATAATGGTCATTACAGTTAGCTAAAAATGAGTAACCATCTACACTATACTCCAATATTTCACCACTTGAAATCCAAGTCTCAGTAAGAAATATAACATCGAAATCCAAATTAATCGCAGCAATGTTCGTTAAAAATGTGTCAAAATTTTTTCGCATACTACGAATGTTCTGCAAGCAAAATTTAAAATTATCCATCATAAAAATAAAAATAAAAAAATAAAAATATACAAAATCTCAAACTATGCCCGTACATATGTATACAGAAACAAAAACTTGATTTCAAGTAAATTAAAAGTAAAATATAAAAAAATATACCATAAAACAATAAAATTATTGATAAATGATTTTTGCTGCAAATTATATTGCAAAAAATACGGTAGTGTAACTCCGCCTCAACTTGCCATAATAATATTTGTGAATGGTAACTACTAACTTTACAAAATAATAAAATAAAAAAAATGACACAAAATGTCAAAATAATAAAAATAAACAATAAAAATATTGTAGTGTTACAAAAAATAAATGTTAAAATAATAAGTGTTAAAATAAGGTTTGATTGTTGAATTGACATAATTAAAAATATGAATGAACATAGTGTATAAAAAATAAAATGAATGAACATACTATAATATTGTTTTAATTGTAGATATTGATTATGATCCAGTGAGAGAAAACAGTGATGTGTCTTCAATTTCGGCAGGCTGTTTGTATTTCCTTTCCAGGCGGATAAGATCGCAGAACGACCGAATATGATTGACTTCAGAATCAGGTAAATTACGTAGCAAAATTTTATTATTCGCGCACCATAAAAAACGAAAATTAAATTTCGCTTTAATTCTTTTTGCCTCCTTATAGAGCTTGCTCTGGAACTTTGTGAAGTGATGCAGCATAATAATTCGGGTTTTGCCGAATTTACTATCAATCTCTTCCAGATAGAGTGATTTTTTCCTCCGAAAGTTCGTAAGTATAGATTGTTTAAGCTCAGGTGTTTTTAATTTAATAATAAAAGCGTTTTTAAATGCATTTGATCCATCAATATGTTGTTTCATTTTCTCAATTGATATAATTTCACTACGGGAGATTTGTTGTCCAATTTTGCCAGTGGTTTTAATAAATATTTCAGGTAAGTCTTCCGTTTCACTGGGTAACCCACACACGACAATATTATTAGCATTTTCAGCTTGGTTGGTGATGTCATTTTTCGCCTCTAACCAGCTTAATTTGTTTTCGTGGTCATCAACACACCTCTCTAGTTCAATTATATTTTTTTTCAGGGCATGGTTTTCTTTGAATGTGCCATGAATTTCCACACCATACAACAATAATAAAATAAAGAAATGATTTCATTATCTGAAAAGTGATATGCTATTTTCGTAGTGCCGGCAAAATTAAAATAATTAAATCTCTTGGATTAGCTCTCTACATAAAGGAAGTGAATTTTTAGGTTAATGATTTGTACTCTTTATTTGAGTAGAGACACTACCGTAAATGTAAACTGTAGTAAATTAGATGTGTCTAGACTATTCAGGAATAGTTGTTTTATTCACAATCCAGTCATCGAATTTTTTTTGACAAGGCTAAAAGGTACCATTAATTTAACCTCTTTTTGGAGGATTTTTTTTTTTTTTTTTTTTTTTTTTTTAAAAGGACTTGGCATAGACACTTTTACGGTCCATTGCCTTACCTTACATTCACACAACATTCATTCAATCCATTCATTCATCCCATTCACACAAGTACAGTATACCACCTGCGCATTGCATAGCTCCATGTCACCCTGTACAGTGACATGGAAGATGGGTCGGCCCATGAGTTCTACATTCCAACAGAGGGTCATAGATGTTTTCAATTTGAAAAATCCCTTTTGCATCCCGCCTCTGTTGGGATTCGAACCCGGTACCTCCCGATCTATTTGCTCTGTTTCGCGGAGGTTGCTTTTCGTTTTAATTATAATTTTAGAAAATCAAATTCTGCTGAAAACCGAGCTCAAGACAGTTTTCATCAAACTTAACTTAAATTCTTAAATTTTCAAAGGCTCAGTTATTTAAATTTTCTAGTCTAGTCTCTAATTTATTGAAGCGACGTGTAATATTTCTAAATTATATTATGGCTTAGACTTGAAATCGATGCACGATAAAATTTAAATAAAATAGTGATGTGTTAGCTTCTTATTTTGTACATTAATTATAATCATTCATGTGAATTTTAACCTAAATCTGTTCAAAAAATAAATTTAGGATTTTTTTAAAACAAAATTCACAATTCCATATAGACGGGTGAAGATTGTTCTAAATCCCGATTATGTGGCTTTTTTATAACTCATATATGTCGTATAAATAAATTCCAAATTTTCTTGGGAAACCCCTTGGATGCTAACACCATAATGACGTATATTTCAAGATGTCATTGGGTCTAAGCTATCCGAAAAATATTTCAATTTGGGATTTTGACGTTTCGGACAAACATGTTTGTTATGACCTCATATAGCAATATATCGAATAGACCTTTTTCTCGGATAACTTAAACCGAAAGACATCTGAGCTTCCTAGGATTTTCCCTAGAAAATTCAGAAAATCATGTCGTACCAAATTTTGTCGTCCCAATGATAAAATTCATTATATCGAGTATGCTTTGCACACCAACGCATATAAGCAGAAATTGATTTTGTTGCTTTTTAGGACAGATATGAGAGAAATGAGAAATTTTGCATACGACGTATCACAATCAACGTCTAACTTAAGCCAATATAGTATTGAACAGAAGTGTAGCTAATAAAGTGCTTCATTTCGTCAAATGCACTGCTACCTTTGAGGGAGGATCGAAGGAAAAATAGCCTTCAATACACTTATAGAAGCCACCATTCAGTCAAATGGTAGCTGAGCTGTGCTTACGGAACAATCGAACGGAGAATATTTTATTGCCCAAATTAAACGGCGTAACATTTACGAAACTATAGGATACAAGCCAAAATCATCGATGAATACAGAAAAATTGTAAAAGTTCTGGGAACATTGATATTAGGCTAATTTCTGAAAAATATTTTGCTGGTATGAGCTGTCTTAATTTTAAAAGTAACATTTGCAATACAAAGCATCTCAGCGCAAAATCTCAAGGTGTATCATTCTTGTTATCGCTAAGGTTTATAAATATTTTCTACGTCGTCATTTTCTTTAGTTATCTTAAAATTCATATAGATATGATCTTAAAAGTTACAAAATCCATCTAATTCTAATTTAAAATTGTGTAAATCATTGTCATTTTCAATTTTTTTTAAATACTCGTCTACAAGTTTAATCCATAATTGATATTCCATCAAACAATTCTAACTCTCCAAATTATGTCAAAACTGATTGATTGATACAGTCCGTGCATGATTTATTTTCCTGATGAAGGACATTTTTGTCTCCATGGAGGATGGAGGAAATTTCTTACGAAAGGAGGACTGTCCTCCACAAAGGAGGACGGGTGGCAAGCCTATAGTTATAACCCGATTTGTCATTTGAGACAAATTTATAATTTCATATATTAAAATTTTTTGACTATTGTAGCTAATGTTAAACTTTTATTAAATTTTCTTTATTTTATTAAGTTGGTTTTATAATTATGATGGATAACATTATTTCATTTTATTTAAATATTATATGTAAATTAAATTTTAGTTTTATTAAACTATCATTATTATATACAAGTTAACATCAATTTAAGATATTTAATCAGTTGTCGATTCGCGCAACTGATAGACGGTTATTTGGTCTCTTGATTATTTCCTGTTAAGCTACGTGATGTCAACGGTTTATGTTGATAAACCAGCAACAATTGACGCCTTGGAGGCCAGCATTGTTCGTGTTATTCGTGACATACGGCCAGCAGTGCTCAAAAAGGGGCCCAAAATTGGACGTCCAGAATGCGTTTCGTGAAGAACAGCCTGCTCATATGAGAAATCATTTTCAAATATTAATGCCAGAATAAAAAAATATATTTTTGATCAAATTTTTTATATTTTATTTTTTTAAATTGGGCGGATTACTCCAGCACTCAATGCCACAATAGGCCCACACCGGGAATCGAACCCGAGACCCTCGAATAACAAGGCAAGCACGCTACTTACTGTGCTATCGAAGGTGGCAATAACAATTTAATTTTTTGCAATTTCAAGTTCTATCGGGTTTAAAAAAACACCTTTTATATTAAGTGTAGTGTAATGAGTAATGTGATAAAATAATTATTGCATAATATTAAAAATAATAAAATATAAATATTTTTGTTACCAATATGTCACATAACCTAAAATAATTTTGCTATATTTTCTTAGGCATCTAGTGATACTTTTTAATATGGACTTCAGTAGTGCAGTTGAGTGCCAGAAATGTCTTCACGACAAAAAAGGACAAAAAGTACAAAAACTCTGTAATAAAGGAGGCTGCATGGAATTAAATTGCGGAAGTCACAGATATGCCCAGTAAGTTTATTGTCATAGATCTGTGGAGTTTATATAAGCTAATCGAGTATTAATTGTTTACAGAAGTAGATTGTACGAAAAGATGGGGCAGAAGAAGTTGGTGCAAAAGTCAGGAGATTCTCCATTTCCTTATGAGGAGGAATGGCAATACACAGAAAGTATAATGTTCCTTAAAAAGTTCATTCAACCCAGAAAGTACGTATTTGTATGTAAATAATATATCTTGTGTTTATAATTAAAAATTTATCTTTTAGAGTTCACATAACAAATTGTTATGTATTATTAAAATAAAATGATGAAATTATGCGTCATTCAGCTTAAACTGCCCTCGTTATTTACATATTTGCATAGCGTGTGCCTGATTTTGAGAGCATTATTGCCCCCTTAAATATATAACTTGCGTGAATATTGTATGTGTTTTAGAATAGTGCTAACCTCTTGCCTTCACAACCCCGATTGCAAGTTGTGATTGACATCCTCCCAGTCTACAGATTGTTTTTAAAGATTGTGTAACGCAACACAAGCTAATACAATTTTTTTTGCGTTATCTGGCAAGATGTTTAACGTCGTTAGCAGAATACGCCATAGGTATACCAAAATTACATATATGCATTTTCTATACAGTAGATTTCGTTTTCCTCTGACAGACCCACACCCAGATATGGTTTCATAATGTTTGGGGTCATAGGAAATGCTGCATCAGCTACGAAAAAATGTGGAATTATATCTAATGTATTTGGAATAGGTTTTGGCTCTGATATTTAAATAAGTGCAAATCTCTATAAACAATAATACTACCTCCATCGTGCTGCGATCCATAAGCCCTCACATCTATATATGTAAACACATATTAAGCCTCGCATGCAGCCATCAACACAATGCTGTAAAAGCTCTTTGATTAAAAAATTGACCTTTTATGTCAGGAGGGCATTTTATGGCAACGTACTTGCCATCGATGGCACCTACACAATTTGGATAATTCTTACTATCTCTTTCGCTACTTTCCAGCTCCAAGCCAAACTTTTGAAAGAACAACCTTGAGAAAGGTATGAGAAGAAAGGTACACGCATGAAAAATTGTTGTTGGTCGCAATGTATTATTTCAGTAACCTTTATATAAAGCTAACATCAATATGAATTAAATATGTATACCTTGAATGAGCCGAATCTTTACTTTATTTTTAAATATTTTAATTCTTTAAATATAGGATAAATAGTTCCTCCAACTTCTCAATCTTCAGAATATTAAATTTAGACAACATATTAATATTTTGATTTTTTAGACAATAATTTATTGAATTTTACAAAACAGTCAAACACTTCAATTGACTTAAAATGAAATGCTTGTCTTTTTTGTTTCTATTTTCATGTAAAATTGTCTTACGGATTCGCTGGCCGATATGTGAAAATATCCGTAACAATACACTCATTAAATTCTGTATATTTTTATTACGTATGCTTAATGATGGGTCAAAGCTTTAGATTTAGTTTTAATCAAGACGTGTTTTAAATACAATTTCCCAACATTTAAGATTTTGCAGATAAAATTTTGGTTGTTGCGTAATTCCAAACTGTCGGCCTGGAAGCTCTGATCTTCACCATCCTTAATTGAGCTCTGAATCTTAACAAAAAACATATGTTATATACGTTTGATGTATATAAGTATCATTATATTTTTTTGTTAAATTGAAATCTAAACATTTAGTTCCACTCTACCAAACTACCTCCAAAAAGCACTAAAACTTTATATAAATTCTATACATTACCATAAGAGGCGAGATATTAAAAGAAAAATATCGTAAATTCATAAATTGATTCTAATCTCTTATAAAAACAAAATTATGATGACTATCGTGCACCCATAAGAAATAACCTTAAGCAACCAGAATAGTATGTATGTACGAGTATATGTGTGTACACAATTTACTATTGCATTAATAAAATTATATTTTAAAAACCGTAAAATAGTCATAAAACTACTCATATGTATGAATATATGTAATTGCAGTTATTAAATATACACAGTCCATTGTCAATTTAATATGAAGAAGAGATGATAATCGTATATATCAAAATTGCTATCTTAATGTACAACTTTGAACTGAACAAAAAACTCTGGATAATATGCGTTTTACCTTTTAAAACATCACTTGTTATAATATATAAAAATGTATACATGGGCAGATGGTTTTCTTATAAATCAACCAAATTGGGGTCAATTTCAGTTGTTATACTGTTAATTTTAGAATATATAAAAAACAAAAGCAAAATGTTAAATGAATATATAAGACGAAGTCCAGTATAAACGTATGGTCAGTTGTTGTGTGAAATAATTATGCGTCGCGGCAAAAAAATATTTTATTTTATAAACTATGACATTTTACCTTCAACATTTAATTGTACTAATTACAAATTATTCAATGGTATATAGACGAAAGATTCGAGTGTCTTTTACATACATATAACATTTATGTTATATGTGCGGTTATTTTATGTTCCAGAACAATTTAATTATACGCTTGCATGCGATGCAATGGGATTATGTATTTATGTAAGCGCGTAATTTTCCCCCTATATGCAGTGATGTTTTAATTATTTCGGGAAACGAGGAGATCAAAGTTTTTTGTTTTGTTTTGTCCCCATTGGTCATATGATATATATATAGACGAATGCGATATTGACACAAAATTGACCGCATTTTATGATGATTGTAATTGGGTAACATCATATGTCGGATGACCGATGGCAGTATGTTATATTATTGAATTATCTTAATTATTAGGTTCAATATGTTATAGAGGCATAATTAATGGCTATTATAGTCTGGAGAAATTAATAACTTAATTTTTGTTTAATTTTAGAGCCTGTAACAGTTTAATTATTTAAATTAACAATATTAATTTGGGTAAAACTTTTGTTTTATTTTATGTCAGATATTTTTAATGTTTCAATGTTTCCAATCTCAGTCGAATCTGTTAACATATTTTATGCAGTTTATATGCTGCAAGTAGGTCACAAATTAGTTTTGCAGACGGATTCTGCCGGATTAAAATAAAATAAATAGTGATTATGAAAAATGTATATAATTGTTAGATTTATTAGTACTAAATTATTAAATTAATTAAACAATTATTTTAAAATTGTTTTTAAAGAAAAAAAATAGAATTTTTATATTCGGATATTGATGAATGGACACTGATTGCCACCCGACTACAGATGGAAAGCTATTTTAACGTGGGGGGAAATAATAAAATGAGTCTATGTGGTATAAATGTAGTAACATGCTGCGGTTACTTACAACAGGGTTACTATAAGAAAAGATAGGACTATGGGCGAGGTTCATTTTTCTGGAAAGATTTTGATACAATTTTCGTAATACTGTTCTAACAAAAGGGTTATATAATTCGACACACCTGTTGGAACTAATGCAAATACAGAATCATTACTTGCCACGTTAAAATACTTTTCAGTTCGATCTTATAATTTAAAGTGGATGGTCTATTTTTTTTAATGTTTGTTTGTATTATACATTTTTATAAAAATTCGGGACTTAACTTAGCTAGACAGAAAGATCCTGCGTATAGACAGTTCAGATGACAGCAGTGAAATAGGAGATGTTGATATTTTAAGTGAGCACAATTCTGAAACTTTTTTTTTTTTTTTTTAAATGCTGCCAATGGCTTTATTCTTGAATCTTTCTGCAAAAGAAACTAACAAGAAGTAATCAAATCTGAAGCTAAAATTATTACATATTTTAAGTCTTAACCAATGTTAATACTTGTTATTGTGCTCACTATTTAATTAATTTAGATTACATTTATATGTAAAACCTAAACGTTTAATATATTTACAGGTTCATCAGTCTAAGTGGATCTGCTCTTTTAAGTCGCCTAAATCGCGGCTGTTTTAATATATCCCTGGCCAATTCACTGGGATGTGTCTCTAGTTTTGAGTAATATTTCGAACTGAATTCTTTAATGGTTTCTTTGATAGTTTTAATTCCAAGATCATCGTGTATATTACTATTTCGAATGTACCACGGAGCATTGGTAATACTACGAAGTATTTTTGCTTGGGTTCGTTGCAGGAGTTCTCTGTTTGACGCGCTGGTGGATCCCCATAACTGAATACCATATGTCCATATGGGTTTGATTATCACTTTGTACAATAAAACTTTATTGGCTAATGACAGCTGAGATTTTCTTCCCATCAACCAATACATTTTGGAAAATTTTATTTTTATTTGTTTGCGCTTTGCTTCGATATGATGTTTCAACGTTAGCCTTCTATCCAGGTGCATTCCTAAGTATTTGACCTTGGTTTGTTGAGGAATATTTATGTCGTTTAATTCCACTGGTGGGCAAGTGCGTTTGTTTAGCGTGAATGTGACGTGAGTCGATTTGTTTTCGTTCACTTTTATGCGTCATGTCTTCAGCCAGTTCTCGATTTTGTTTAGATGATTCTGTAATTCCTTTGAGGCAGTTTCGGGATTACCGTGTGACACCAGGACGGCCGTATCATCGGCAAAGGTTGATATGACTACCTTGTTGGTTACAGGTAGGTCAGCTGTGTACAGCAAGTATAATATTGGACCTAGAACGCTGCCTTGTGGAACACCTGCGTTGATATCATTTAAACAAGTAGTTGCATTATTTTGTTTAACCATGTACTGCCTTTGAAGGAGATAGTTTCCCAGAACTGAGTGAAATTTCTTCGGTAGAAGTCCTTTAATTTTGTATATTAGCCCATCATGCCAAACTTTATCAAAGGCTTGTGCAATGTCCAAGAAGGCAGCAGAACAATATTTCTTTTCCTCAAAGGTGTTTTTGATTGCATTTACGATTCTGTGTACTTGTTCTGTGGTACCATGTTGGTTTCGGAACCCAAATTGATGGTCTGGAATAATATGCCGTTCTTCTAATACTGGTTTCAATTTCGTTAGTAACATTTTTTCAAATAGTTTTGAGATTGTAGGCAGCATGCTTATTGGACGATATGATGAAATATGTGTTTCATTTTTTCCAGCTTTATGTATCATTGTGATCAAAGATATCTTCCATTTTTGAGGAATATAACCAGTCCGCATGATTGCGTTGAATATGAATGTTATTAGTTTTATGCATTTGTCTGGTAATTCCCTTATCATTTTTCCAGTAATAAGATCATGCCCTGGTGCCTTTTTTGGACTTATACAATTTTTAATTGTATTCTTAACTTATATTGTATGGGTTTGAAGAACAAACCATCATCCATTTGGTCGGGTAACACGAAGTTATTAGTTTCTTCGTGTGGTGCGAATACTGTTGTTAGATGAGCAGCGAAAGCATTGGCTTTTTCTTCATCGCTTCTCGCCCAGTTTCCAGTTGGTAGTCTAATCGGGTGATTCGAGTTTGTTGGCCTTTTTAACTTTTTTGTTGCCTTCCACAAAGAATAATCTGTCCTCTCGGTTGCCGAGAGTTCATTTAAGTAATTCTGGACGCTCTGGTTTTCTTCTTCCCGCAATGCAAATCTTAGAGTCTAAATAGCTCGATTTAATTTCCATTTTAACAACGGTGATTTTGTTTCTTGCCATCGGCGGCGAATTTTCCGCTTTTCCTGGATTAGTTCCTGTATATTTTGTGACAGTTTATTAACTTTTTCTGTACTATTTAAGATGGGTGTGGCCTTTTCAGCTGATAATGATAAGACATCTTTTAAATTTGCTTCCGCCGCATCAATATCTGCTGGTGTGTTAAGAGGGATATTCAGTACACAATTTTGTTCGACTAGCCTCTTATATTGATCCCAATCAGTTTGTTTGTTTGTAAGCCGTTTTGGCGTTTCTATTCTTAGGGCGCCGGTGCTCACTCTTACAATTACAGGTGAGTGATCAGAAGACAGATCATAGCAATCGGAGGCCTTAGCATATGTGCGTGGAATGCCTTTAGTTACACAGAAGTCAATTAAATCAGGAACTTTCTTTTTATCTGTGGGCCAGTACGTTGGGTGACCGGCAGATAAGTAATCCAGGGACTGTTCTTCTATAGCTTCATAAAGTTGTTTGCCTTTCGGCGATGTTAATCTGGAACCCCATTGGGTGTGTTTGGCGTTGAATCACCCCCCGCAAGAAATGTATTACCTAGCTGGCTGAAATAATCCATGAACTGCAGTTTTTTTATTGCATGTTTTGGAGGACAGTACACTGCTGATATGACACAGTTTCCAGACCACTCTTGCAGACAGATGCTCGTTGATTGGATATGTTCCTTCTCATATTTGATAAATTCATAGTGTTTTAATCTTGTTTTTATCAGTACAGCTGTGCCTCCATGTGCTTTCCCATCTGGGTGCTTTGTATCATAAACAGAGTATCCATTAATTTTGAAATAGGTTTTTTGGTGAAATGAGTTTCAGATATTAACATTATGTCAATATTGTGCTCAGTGAGGAATGCTTGGACCTCTGCTTTATCACTACTACCTGCATCAGCGTGCTCATATTCTGCATCATTAGATTCATGGTTCTCTCCATCATCGCCATGAAGCTTTGCATCATGTTAGTTAACTTGCTTAAAGCTGCTGCGATGTTTCCTTCTTCGCTTGTTTGCACTTTAGGAGTGGTAGCCTTAAGGATACTTGCATAGGAAACCTCTGGATGCACACTACTGTTAACAGTTGCTTTTGGTTGGTTATTTTGTGCGTTATGATATGAAAGTTCTGGTCGCACGTTTGGTTTAGTGGAAGAATGAAGATTAAGCATTCGTTGTGTCCATACTCTTGGCACTTAACACACTGTACCGGTCCAGTTCTTTTTCTGGGTTCCTCTATGGTAATTCTTCTATGCAGTAGATATTTTAAATCAAATATTGAATGTTTCTCTTTGATTTTTTTATTATCTGGTTCTAATTCCAGACGGAACAATGGCTGAGGCAACTTCTCACGGTTAATAATGTTGGTGATTGATTTGCATTGAAATCCTTTTTTACCGAGAGCGGCCCGTATTTCATTTGCATCCACGTAGGCCTCTATACCTTTTAACACGACGACCAAGCCTTTTTGGCTTTTTAGTTGGTAAGTGTAGTAATGTTTACCAACTTCGTCGAAATGTTTAACTAACGCTCTGTAAGCGTCAACATTCAGCGGTTGAATTTTTGTTTCTTTTATATCTCCTCTTTTTATCACGGAGATATAAAATTCTCCATTAGTAATGAACTCGATTGTTTTTGTGAGCTCTCTATTTGATTCCTCCCTCAAATAGATTGGTGGCGGTTTCTCTGGTTTTGGAGCTTTTTCGGCCGGTGGGTCTTCAACAACCAAACAAGAATACCGGTTGCTTTGAGTTAATTCAACACTACCTAGCTTGGTGAATTTATTCACGTTTGCACTAGCCGCTGATCGAGGGCTTCTCATTCGCTTTGAGCTGACAGTAATATACCTGTCCAGCCCTGTTTGCACTAAACACTGACCTACATCACTGTTTATTTTATTATCATCTGTTGTCGATGCACTTTCATTGTTTTTTTCATCGTCAAAATTTGTCAACGATGCACTTTTATTGTTCAACGCACTAAGTTCATTAACGTTAATTTTTAGTTCACTTGATATTAAATTACCTTGTAAAGTAATTTTTGATGTATTTGCGATGTGTTGTCTTTTTGGACTATGTTGCACTTTTTTGTTTGTCACTATTGTAGTCGTGGCGTTTAGCGCCAAATCGCTTACGGACATCGCTTTCTGTAAATTTGGCCCAGCCTTTCTTGTTTGAGGTGGAGAATATTCCAACATCACGATTTCACATATTTTTCACGACAAAATTTTTTATTTGTATTTTATATAAAAAATTAATAACTGCTGATTCAACTTTTCACACAAGTAATAAGTAAATTATTTTTAATGTTTACTCGTCGGTAGCAAAATTAATTATGCTGAATTCTGAAACTGAGCAGGATTGTACTTCTATAACACCGACAATTGTGATTTGAATAACTACATTTTATTGGGAGAAGATAGCATAACGAAAACTTCTTCCGATCTTCAGCAGCCCTTACAGAATCGTCTAAATTTGTAAAAACTCCAATCGAAAGCTTTTCCTTATGTTTCCTAGGTGTTCCTTATGTATACATAAATATATATATACACAAATCAGCTCATGTGGATAAAAGAGACCTACAATAAATTTGAGTTTTTATTACAAAATATAAGGTTTGAGCATGTAACTATTTTCGAAGCTGACCATTTTAATCCATCGACGAGAAATTGGAACGCTTTCGTGCCTTAGGCAAGCCAGCCAAATATGGCATACAAATCTTTCCGATAGTTGATTTAAGTTCCTTTTACATATACTTCCCAGCTTGAAAAAAACTGTGAAAAGAAGCCGCCCGCCCTATAAAATCTATGCAACAAACTTGAACAAAATGTACACCGATTAACCAAACATTTACAAAATGCTGGTTGTAATATCAGTCTAGATAATTGGTTTACAAGTTATTTTTTAGCACAAGGCTGCTTGAATGATGAACCACTTTGGTCGGCGCGATCATCGTTTACAATTATGATAAATCATCCAATTAACTGAACTTTTTTTGTGCATAGAATTGGTGAGAAATGGAATCTATATAGATTATCTGATAAAGATAATATCATTTTATAATAGTACGAAGGAAGTGGTAGTGTCTCTACAGACCAATTATAAGGGACTTATAATGTAGCACGAACTATAGTGATAGACGGCCAGTGGAACTATTTTATAGTTAAATGAACTAGGCTGGCATAAACGAACGAATTGTGTGATAGTAACACTGAGAATCCTCCGATTCAGTATAGAGCCCGGAAATTGTTTTAAATGATTTAGCCTTTACCCTTATCCAGCCTGAAATAAAGAGAAAAAGCCAACTAACAAATTTCAGTGAAAATCTCAAATTCAGCTCCTCCAAAAAAGTCTAAGAGTGGGAGTACAATTGCTGTCCCGAGCAAGGACAGGTTCTTAGGGCGCTATTTTGTTTGAGTGCCGATCGATTGTAATCACACAGCACATTTTTCTGCATATATATTATTTTCCAAAGGTTCCGAATAAAAATGAGTTGTAATACATCAGTGCTCTTAAAATCATTTTGATGTTTTTAAAAATGTTGAAACAAAATTAAAAACAAATTCGCTGTCTAAAAACAAAATTGTTCGGGGTGCATTCAAGCTCAGTACATAACTGCGGGAGTGAGTCGAAAAAATAATCACACTTCACTATCTGCCAATCAAAGTACGCCATTATGACAAAAGCTCCTCCTTTTTCATCACACCCGAGTTGAAAATTTTCATACTCACACAAATTCCTCGACGCACTTCCGCAGTTATGTACTGAGCTTCAAGAATTCAAGACTACCCGGCTACAACAGTTATACTTCATTTAAAACCACGTGCATACGACTGAAAATTGACAAAATTTTATATAAGAAGTGAAGAATCGTGCTTAGAACTAGCAGCTCGATAATAGCTATTGTGGAACCCTACGATGCCGATATGTTTAGGTCATGTTTTCGAATGCACAAAAACTGCGTTGAAATATATGTTATTCAATCATCTTATACAAACTATTATTGATATTTATAAACTTACAGAAGTTGATAATTGAGATAAATGGCCACATGTTACTAGCGCAGAGACGCCCCAAAAATGGATTTTAGAAGAAGCTAGGCATGTTGTTGAAAATTTAACATATTCCCTGGAGATGTATTTTTTTGAATGGCCAGGCCGAAGCCACGATGCAAGTGTGTGAAACAACTCCGCAATCAAGGAGGAATTGGAAAGGGGAACAGTGAATTAACCAGCTGACTATGTCATTTATTGGGTGATTCCACTTATCGATTGAGTACATTGTTAATAGTATGGCGCATCGGGATAATGGTTGCCTGAATGCAAAGCAAAGGAACTTCAGTATAATTTTAATCGAAGCTTTTCTTTCTGATCCTCCTCTTTCCAATTTCTATATCAATTCTGTAATTGATAGAATATTATTCGATTTCCTTTTTACGTTTTTTATGAGGTATTTCCCTTTCATTAGGTGTTTTGTGAGATGATGATTGACTTTGATTTTTCTCACTCATATCATACAGAAATCCATCCGGTGGATCTGTATTATAACGGACTTCAATACTATAAATACTGCCACAACACGGTTTCTCAACCAATATACTTTTTACGTTTTAAGCATCTGTTGTACGTCACTAAAACATTCCCCATTTTTTCCGAACTTCATCGGGAGTAAATTTAAACTCATCTGAATTCTATTCCATTTCGGTCCGGCATTCTAACTTTCATCTTTGATCTAGGCTGCGTCTAATGAAAATTCATTTGGGTCCATATTTACTTCACTTATAACATTGCGTCGCTTAGGATATTCAACGTGCATTCGAGGATCAAAATCTAAATTCGACAGTCAGTTTTTAGAACCGGATTCATGTTTTCCCCGACCAATTCAATTATAGTTACTGTTCTGAGAAACGATTATACTCCGCGAGTTACGACCTTGAACATCTTACACGTCGTAAAGGTTCTTACTCTTCACGGTGGTTTTGTATTCGAGACTTAATTAAACACCTTGATTCTCGTTCGCTTGACTATCCTGAAAATCTGAAGGAGTGCTTCGCTCATTTATTCTCAATTTTCGCCTTTGGTTTATCCATTGTGTAAACCCATAACCATTGTGCGGCACTATTTTTTACAAAACTGTGAATCGTTAACGCCAATTTACTCTTAGGATATCCAACTCGTCTTGTGAAGATTTCCAACCTAACCAATAAATAGCTAACGTCAATAATTTGCGAATATATATAATATACCTAACAAATTTCAGAGTTAATGACACGTGTCATATTTCAACGTGAAACCAACCGTAAGAAGATTGAAAAGAAACTGAACCACTGTCATTCGATAAGTTACTGTTACTAATTGCAATTGCAGCTGGCTGGTACCAATGATTAGTAAAACAAATACAAGAAATGCATATAAAATCTAAGGTTTTAAACAGTGGTTTATCTATTATTAGTGAGAATATACAAAAACCCACTTTGAAATCAATCGCTGATCAAACCACGACGACTCTAATATGTACATTCGGGAAAACAAGAGGGAAAAATGAAATATTTTAGTGAAAATCAAATTTGTCAATCAATCAACTGTGATTAGGGTAAAAACCTATTGGTTGCTCGATTAGAGGGACCGTTGGAAACAAATTCAACAATAAAGTAGCTGTGGGTGCACTAGATAACAACATATGCGTCACAAATAAAATTAAAGCAATCATCACAGTTAGAAAAATTATAGGCAAGAATAAAAATTCTTAACTGTTGACTAAAATATTTACTAATAATTTATTTACGTTCGTTGTGTCTGCGGTCTGTCAGGTTTGATTTTTTTAGCTTTACTTACATATACTTAAGGTTAGAAGAATAGTGTTATGATCTATCACATTACGCATTAAATTCCTCAACTGTATAGATTGAAAAGAGGGTCAGTGACTCTGATTATCAATGCAGGTATTTGAAAATGGTCTGGTTACTTCATGCACATAAGAATCTAAACCAAACGAGGCACACATACCAATGTAGACAAGTTGTTAACTTAATGATATCTGCAGAAATCTGATATTTTAATGTCCTAACAGAAATATCCACTGCACTAGCTCTAAATAAATCATTACAGTTGGTAAAGAACGTAAAACCATTCAAATTGTACTTGTAAATTTCTGAATTTGATATCCACGTTTCAGCTAAATAAATTATATCAAAATCCGTGTTTAAAGCAGTTAAATTATCCAGAAGCACGTGCAAATGTGTACGTATACTTCGAATATTTGGTAAGATTATATTGCAACTAATTAAGGACTTAAATCGCTATAAGTATGATGTACATAAAAACAAAATATAAATCTTTGATGAAAATGCAGCAAAAATAAGAAATGTTAGGATCTTTGTAAATTACTTAGGTATTCGATTGTGTTAAATGAACGTATGTGAAAAATGTTAGATGAATCATCCTTACGTGATCCGCAGCTAATCCAAAGAAAGCGAAATTGTATAATTGATATTTTAGAAGTTTCGCTTCCCGCTTCTCGGTATAGTTTTGATTGTAGCGAAGATAAGTGCTACACAAGTTGCCAAATACTTTAAATTTTTCATTTTAGTGAGTACGGACGAATTCTTAATCAGTTTATGACAATTTTTCAATGTAGATTGGAGTATTAGTTAGTATTCCTATTACTCTCTGTTTCAAACACAATGTTATCGCTTTTATCATAGAATGAACATGAGACAGTTTACTAATATGAGCCTTACCGTTTTTTTGATTTCATCAAAAACTATTTTTAGATCGTTTCTAAACCCATCCATGGAGTTGGACATAAATTGATGCGAGTCCTCCACGTGTTTTAATCGAACTTTTGACCATCAATTATAAATTAGCTTCACTATAGCAAAATTCACCTAAGTGAAATATTTCCGAAATAACAAAAAATATGCATGTGTGGTATTAACCCTCCGTTTGGCACATGGGTCTGGCCAGACTTTTTTCGATTTTAATTCTAATTTAAATATATTTCAAATTGAGCTAGCTACTTTTAATTTCGTGCACCTTCCTAAAATATTATTAGCTATCGATCAATGAAAAATAAAGGACTAAAAAACTGGTACATGTACAACTTTTAGGCATGTTTTGATGTACACATCGCTTTCGTACCTCATGAGTCTGGCTAGACTCATATATACACACATATACATTTTATATGAAACTCAATGCAGTTTTTCCCTTTGGTTACATGGAATTGGTAATTCTAACCGTAATTTAATTTCATGATAAAACCAAATGTAAAATAACAAATACAATCTGAAACTCAACAACTAAGTGCTACGGAAGATTATTTCTATGGTAAAGATGGTACAAAATGGGAAAAAATAGAACCAAATGCTGCTGTTCGAATGTGTCAACACAATGTTATGCGTTTTAGAGCTGGACCCAAAGAACAAAATTCTATTGCAATTGAGGTATTCAAGAAATTTTTTACTCCAAAGATTGGGTTCATTATCATCACCGAAACAAATCGTTATGGAAAAGATTCAGTTCAAAAATGGAATGTGGCTAATCCCGACAAAAAACAAAAAGTTTGGCTGCTGGTGCTTCACACAATACCATTCAAAAGTCTAGCGTTTTGTGGCAAACAGTTGGCCTGCCCATATTCAGAGCAGCTATGTCTCATAAACGATTTCTTGCATAGACACGATTTATTCGGTTTGATGATGCCCGCATGCGAACATTACAATTGATGAGCAGCTGTTTCCGTATCGTGGCAAAACTAAATACACTCAATATATACCATCTAAACCAGCAAAATACGGTATAAACATTTTTTGGGCTTGTAATTCAAAAACAAAATATCCTATGCAAGGAAAGTTATACACAGGTCGAGAGGAAGGAGCAAAACGCGAAGTGAATCAAGGCGAAAATGTTATGTTACAACTCGCGAAACCGTACACTATCACCGGCCGTACAATTATTGATGACAAATTTCTTCACAACTTTGGAAGAAGTTAAGCGACTGGCCAAACTTGGTCTCGCAATCGTTGACACCATACGAGCCAATAAAAAATGTATCTCTGATGAAATGAGAAAGCATTCTCGTCGTCAAATTCTTTCATTTTATTGTGGATTTCACGAAGATTTGGTTTCAATTTGCAGCTACGTACGAAAAAAGAATAAGTGCGTGAATTTACTGTCCACCGTGCACTACACAAAACTATGTCAAGGCCAAGCAATGAAACCCGAAGTAATTTTGTTTTATAATGCAAATAAAGCAGGCGTCGATTGCATGGATCAAATGGTCACACATTTCACATCAAAGAGGTCAACAAAAAGGTGGACCTTTGCTTTTTTCTGCAACATGTTGGATATTGCAGCATTGCCTGCATTTTGCATTTGCAAAGAAGTCGATGCCAACAAAAGATCTGACGCTAGACGAAATTTCCTAGCCACTTTATGTAACACATTTGTTCTCCCAAACATTGAAGAGCGAATGAAAAACGTTCACATCACCAAACAATTCAGCACACGTTCGGCCATTGAATCGGTTTTCGGAATGCCAATAAATGTATGTATTCAAAATCAATTGAAACTATATTTGCAGTTCGTTTATAAGATTACACCAGAAGTAGTGACTAGCGTTAACGGTGCTGATACATTCGAAAAGAAGAAGTATTGCAAAATTTGTTCACAGGGAAGAGAAAAAATCCGCTGCAAAACTTGTTTCTTCTGCACAATATGCTCAATCGCCATATGCCAACAGCACTCAAAAGTTGACTATATTTGTTTCCATTGTATCCTAATCAAAGACTGATTAGAAATATTCGTACCGTATTTCGTGAAATAATTACTTGAATAACCAATTGCAACAAGATGCAAACATAAAAAGTAAAAAAAAAAATTTTTTTTTTGACATTCCACGAATATTCTCGCAACATGTTTCCCTGCGCAGGTAGTTTAACACATGCCAAAACCACTGAGAACAAAAAAAATACCAACTATATAAATGAATTGTATATAAATACCTTTAGGTACGAGTATGACTATCCCAACATGTGCCTAACGGAGGGTTAAACAAACAGTATTAATTCAGGCGACATTTTATGCAATAAATGTTGCAACGAAATCCAAAAAATCTTTTGCCAATATGCCTTATAATGCGGTAACAATATATTAAATAAAAGTCAGAACATTAACATGCGGATCGGGTTTCGGAATTTCTATTGAATAGACTGGGATCGTTGATATAAATAACGTGCAATATATATTGGGAATGTTGCAACAAGATCGTATGAAGAAATCTGTTATACAAAAATCAGAAGATTGACATGCGGGTGCATTGCTTCAGATAGTCCATTGTATAGACTTTCTATTGAAAATTTGAAGTGCGGTCAATCCCTGGGGTCGGCGAAATAATTTACGTGCAATATATATTGGGAATGTTGCAACAAGATCGTATGAAGAAATCTATTAAACAAAAATCAGAAGATTGACATGCGGGTGCATTGCTTCAGATAGTCCATTGCATAGACTTTCTATTGAAAATTTGAAGTGCGGTCAATCCCTGGGGTCGGCGAAATAATTTACGTGCAATATATATTGGGAATGTTGCAACAAGATCGTATGAAGAAATCTGTTAAACAAAAATCAGAGGTTGACATGCGGGTAGGTGCTTCGGATAGTCCATTGTATAGACTTTCCATTGAAAATTTGAAGTGGTCAATCCCTGGGGTCGGCGAAATAATTTACGTGCAATATATATTGGGAATGTTGCAACAAGATTGTATCAAATTCCCAATATAATATATTGAACGTTATTTATATCGCCGACCCCAGGGATTGACCAATTATAATTTTCCATGTAAGGTCTATACTATGAACTGTCCGAAACACCTAACCGCATGTCAATCTTCTGATTTTTGTTTAACAGATTTCTTCATTTAATCTTGTTGCAACATTGACCACTTCAAATTTTCTATTGATAGTCTATAGAAATTGGATTATTTTTGTAAATATGGTGCAACATGTCATTTACAAATTGGCCGCTAGTTACATAAATCGTCGGCTACACCGACTTACTTGTTTTTGTGAAGTTTTAATATCCTAATGACTATTTGGGTTATTTCTGTTTGAAATCATCATTTAGGCACATAAGATACCACTACATACAATAAATTTAAAATATATACGTATATACGAGAAATTTGGGATTTTTTTTGGGAAGTATTTCACAGACATCATAATTTCTCCTTTGCTTTTACTTTTATCATTTTAATTACTAACAGAAAAGGCTTCAAAGGCTTTAGAGTACTGCTTTTGACAGATAATACAAATAATGTGGATACGTTCTTATTAGCTCTTCGTTAATACAATAGTAAATCGTAAGTTGTAAGACATCACCGTGTGAGGCGCAATCCACGGAATTGTCGAAAGGACGCCACGTGACGCCAATGTTCCCGAGATAGTGTTGAAGTTATATCAGCGGTGAGGTGGCCTATTAAGGTGCTCTTGATACAACCTATTTTTAACCTTTTTTTCAACCCGTTATTAGTGCTGAAACAAAATATGTTATAGCCTGTAACTAAAAATATTAATCAAACTACTTTCATTTCACCCACGTGCCATCATTTTGTAACAAATACATGTTTCAAATCGGTTCTACTTATATGACCACTAATTAACCACCATCATCAACAGCATTATATTATGATTGATATAAATAACCACACTTCTTGCCAATGTACAAAACAATTGGTTAAGGTATTAATTTCACATATACTCGTATATGTATATGCTCCATCTAACTGTATGTTTGAAGACACAGCCAATTTATAAAACACCATCGCGCATTGTGATTTTTTTTTTTTTTTTTTTTTTTTTGATATACATAGATTAATTGAAGTGTTTTGAATATAATAATATATTATGTTAAATGACCCTATCACAATATTCATTCTTAAATATTTTACTTTGGCGTATCCATACATACATATATGGTTGGTACATCATTACGACGTTACACAAAAATAAAAAAAATTATATAGCAATAATAAAAACATTAACATAGATACATATGTGTTAAATGTCCTGGTTTCATCAACCAAAAACAATACACATAACAAAACACATCGTCGAGTACTCAAGAAAGCGAAACGGAATATTTAACGAAAAAAAAAAATAAAAAAATAATTTTGTAAGTTGAATGACGATGGACGGTGTATTGTTGAATGGATTATTTTGTTTATATATCTACATACATATATGTATACCTTATAATAAATATGTTGCGGCTTATTATGTCGTTTTTTTTTTACTTTTGCTAGTTCAAAGATTTCATTTACATATTTTTTTTTTTTTTTTTAATAATAAAACAACATTTCAAATGTAAGACAATAAAAAATAATAAGATTGGATTAAATTAAAGATGAAAAAATAGGAAGTCAATTGATGGATGGAATAACGATGTCATTATTGAGTAACGTACATATACTATGTGCGCTGTGCATACATTGCATATACATTATACATACATAAACGAATAATAAAATATTTTTTTTATGAAGACGTATAGAAAGTTTTTTTTTTTTAATTGTAACGAATTTATAATAAAATTAGTGAAATTATGCAATACACAGTATGTGTGCTAAATGTATGTATAAAGCTAATATACATACATTAGTTTTAGTTTATATCAATCGTACACACGAATTCTACAAAATGATATTCCACCAGTGATAGTGAAATTGAATTGAATTGAAATTGACATTAATACATGTAGTACATGTGACAACTCCTTGCAGTCTTTGAATCCGTTTTCTAACACATCACTTCTCTTGGATCGCTGCGTTATGTCCATGCTGGTTTATTCGAGAAAATCTGTCAGCTATGCCAGGTCGTTCTGTATAGGAGACACTTTATTGATTTTAGATTTTTCCTTATTGGCTTTCTTGTGAGAAGTATAGAATTATCAGGTGGTCTGGTGCGAAGCTGTCTGGGGGAATCAAGTTGGTACTTGTTGCCAGCTCCGTATCTTGCAATTTCCACAAGTGTGCGTGTTACCTCCCCATGGTGACCACCGGGCAACTATTACACCATGTGGTGTACTAGGCCAAAACACGGCGCTAAACAACTGGTCCGGGTTAAGGTAATAAGCATACCGTGTTGATAACCGGCCAGGCTGGGGGCCCAGTCATAAAACTAGCCCAGTCTCTAACTGTGTATCCGGATACATGGCGCCCTCCGGATTATGTAGCCTTACCTGTGTATTGCGGATCTCTGCACAGGTGGACCTCCTTTTTCCGCTACTCGTTTGACCTATTATGAGAGATCAAAATAGACAAAACAAAGAGAACGGTGCTCTTAAAAAACCGGAATCTAGTACTGCGGAGACATCGGCCTTTAGGCCCGGTCTCCAATGTGCAAATAGGGACATAAGACCAAATGAGGCTGGCCCCTCGAAACCAAAGGGCAAATGCACGAATGCGGGCCCTCCATCAGTGTCAAACTATCAAACCAGGAAGAGAGCCTGGCGCATGATCTCTAAGATCAGCAACATTCCGTTGGAGCAGAGAACGGATAGAGACAAGGATACGCTTGCGTGGGCAAGATGTATCACTGAGCCAAAGCAGGAGGGATCTGTTGAGATCTCACAGGCGAAAAGGCAGAGCTCTGACGATGAACCGCCTACGGAGGCTAAAAAGAAGCGGGTTCCGGATAATGTTACCAGGCCCTTCAACAAAGTGCTAAAGAAGCACCTGCTTAAGGCAGTCGTTGACAGGGCTCAAGAAGATGGGATCATTACGGCCCATAATTGGAGGAAGGTGGAGAAGGCATCAGCCGCCATCTTCCTAAAAATCATGAGGGAGAACCCAGAACCTACTCCGTCCTACCGAGACGGAGGGTGGCACCAGGGTCATGTTAAACTGACTCCCTGTGCCGATGAGAGGTCTGTGACCCTCTACAAAATGGCGATCAGTAACCTGGGTGAAATCTGGTCTGGGGCCGAACTAGAAGTGGTAACGAGGGAAGAAATTCCCTGCAGGCCAAGGGCGCGAGCCTGGATCCCTGCGGAGCCAAGTGATCCAAGGTAGATCCTGGAAATATCGAAAATCACCAATACGGATCTGCCAACGGCCACCTGGAAGATTGCCAGGTTAGAAGAGGTAAAGGCGGAAGATCACAGATCGGCCGTCATTATCATCGACAGAGAATCCGTGCTTTGGCAAAGTCTGGAAGCCTGGTCAGCTATGGATTTGGAGCGATTACGCTCAAAATCTATAAGCGCGATGAGGCCGACAGACCTGGGGCATCTGCAGCACAAGGACGCTCAGGAGACACTATCCCTGAACTCGGAGATATCGAGATCATTGGGACTATCCTGTGCGCTCCGAATGGACGAATCGCCGTCAGAGAATTCTGACTCAACAGTGGTGGAGGTAAGCAATATCTAATGTTTAAGATCCTTCAGATCAACGTCCATCACTCTAAAGCGGGTGCTCGGCCTCAGAACTTCCAAATACAAAATGCTACATGCGAAAAATGAAGGTAAGATACGTTCCTGCATTCTCGCTAGAAATAATTTGAATGCTTTTATACTACTAAATAACAGCAACGCTGATGTAGTGGTGGCTAGCATCGAGATGGATGGGTAAAATCTCTGGCTAATATCGGCCTACCTACCGCCCGAAGAAGAAAATATACCACCAGGTAGGTTGGGCAGTCAACAACGAAAAGTAGGAGTCATCATGGGTTGTGATGGAAATGCGCATCACTCAATCTCGGGAAGTACAAATATCATCAGGCGAGGTTAATTACTCCTTGATTTTATTTTAAGTACTAACCTAAATAAATGTAATATCGGGTAAATAAAGCCAACCTTCATTACTAAAATTAGGCAAAAAGTGCTGGACATCACACTTGTCTCGGATTTTATTAAGGAGAGGGTATTTTTTATGACCATTGTTATCTCCAGTACGAAGTGGATACAAAACCCACTAGCAAACCACCCTTCAGGAATAGGAGGACCACTGATTGGGATTGTTTCAGAACCATTCTGGGTAACTCATTACCGGTATCGGTTCCAAACCCTCATATCCATCGACTATTAAATATTATGGATTTGCATATTTCTTTTTAACAAAAATGGGAAAATTTTGAAGGCCGATTTGAACTCTATTTCATCCAGTTTATCTAATTCTGCTGCTACTTTAAATTATAGTTTAAGTTTTAACAGTAAGCTTTTAGCTTAAGTTGGCAGCACTTATATTACAACCAACATATTAAGTGACTTAAAATGAATATACCAAGGGTAACTCTTATACCCAATTTAACAACTCTCAATCAGCATGATAAATAGTAGTTTCTACGATAGATTCACTATACAGTTGATATTAATTCAAAATTATCATAGACTGCAACTTAATGCCAACCATTGCAACATTGGGATGTTCCAGGCTAAGTTTAAGTATTGCGGTAGGTGAATTTTCATGGAATTTTTATTTCATGTTTTATATTTTAATTATATCGTGAAGGTAAAGTAAGCCGAAAATATTGTTACTTGGGCAGATAATTACGAATGGTATAATTGGCTAATTAGCATACACTATGATAGATGGTGATGATCATCAGTTTGTTTTTTTTTTCGATGTATTTGGTATATAATTCGGGATCAGTATTCGCTGCTGCGTTCGCCATTTGTGGTTTCGGAAGTTGATTCTGGGATCTCAATACTCTGAAATTTTTGAATCATCTTAAGTTGGCAGCACTTATATTACAACCAACATATTAAGTGACTTAAAATGAATATACCAAGGGTCAGTGTTTTGGTTATCGATCCACCAATGTTCCTAATCTGACAGTCAATACCTAACTCGTAACAATCTTTAGGTGTCCATGGTATAAATTCTCAAATATAATTTACGTATACGACGTAGTTGGGCGCCACTGTAACGTGTTGATTTAATTCGGTTGAATTTTCGTCACGTTAACAGAATCTCTCTATGGTTCTATAAATTAGTGACTGCAGTACTTTTGCCGGCTAGGTGACAACGGCGAGTATGCTTCTTGTCATTAAATATATAGAGCGCTGGAGTTGCTGCTCCTGATGAACTCCTCCTGATGATCTGTTTTTGATACACTAACATGGAACGAATCTTAAAGTTAATTATGTTATACACTGAATCACTGGAAAGTTTAAATTAAGTAATTACTAATTACGTTTACGGGTTAAAGTGTCTCGGCCTTCCACTTCATTTAAACCAGCGAAGAATTCCTTAATCCTTAGCTATAATTTCTGAAATGTTTTTGGAGGCAAGCACAAATAAAAACCAACTTTCAAGTTTTATTAAAATATTAACACGATATTACCTATGTCGAAAGGCATATATAAGGATATACCTTCAATAAATAGTATAAACACCCGAACCATCTTCTTAAACTGTTCAATCCCTGAAAAATAATTAAACAACATTCGATTACGAGTATAATAATACCCGTAGAAATGCTGATTAAGGCAAATTGTAATTTTCCTGTTCCTATATCATACAGTTTATGCAAATAAGTTGCTTGTTCATCATATAACTCGTAGGTTCTAAAACATAATTAAAATACGATATTTTATTCGAGGTTTCATCCAATTGCTCATCAAGTTGTTTTTTTAAATTGTATCACAAATTAAATATACAGAGATGTCCAAACCTATAGACCGTTTTGTGGAAAAATATTGTTGATATTAGGCACCAAATAAGTATTGTATATTATGACCTTCAGCCACAAAAAGCAGAGTAGTTTAAGTAATCGAAAGTAGATGGAAACAATTCTAAAATTTAAATTTAAATCATTTCGATAAATCAGAACTGTAATTCAATAGGTATTTATATGAACTTATATTTAAAAAAAAAAATACATGACATATATAAATGACGTGCGTTTTTGATAAAAAAATTAAATTTATAATTTCTTAGCCTTCTAATAAAAAAAGTTAAGCTTCTTGTAAATTCTACAATTCTAACACAATTTTAAGAACTCAAGAAATATAAAAAGTCTGTAAATGTTAAATTTAAAACAAAATAAATTCTCCGAACATTGAAAAAAATTCGCCATTTGTGGTTTCGGAAGTTGATTCTGGGATCTCAATACTCTGAAATTTTTGAATCATCCCTTTGAAAGTTTCCCATTCCTCGGTTGTTCCGACATTGTTGACAATTAATTTTAATTGTATTTTTAGCACCACACCCAAAACAAAATCTAATGGTAATCGGAATAGTGCACTCTTTGAATAAATGAGTAGAACTTCTACAGTTCCAACATGAAATTCTATTTTGTTCGTATGCATCTACTTGATTGGTTAGTGATTGATCTATATCCAGTTCGTTGACCAGTGACCTCATTTTGTCTGAAAAAATTCCCCACATCCACATGCTGGTTCACTAAATCGTAATTATAGTCATATGTATAATCTATCTCGTTAACATGTCGCTTAATTTGGAAAGACATTTCTGGAACCCGCATGAACACTGGACAGGTGTAGAAATATCTTGAAATGTTGTCCTGCAAATTTTGATTGTAAACCAGGTCTCATGTTCCTGATTAGCAAACTAATAGTTTCACTTTCGGACATTGGCACGTGTAAAGACAAAGCTAACGATAAAATGTCATTATAAAATTCCATGAACGTTTATTTAAATCTTTGGTTCCTTCTTTCCAATGTTTCTTTAATATCAGCAACGATGTATCATGGCTGCTCGCAATTGGTCTCAACGTACACTTCTATTTCTTTCCATAAACACCCAATACCATTCCATTTAAGATTGCTTATTAAAAATGTGGTACTTATATCGTTCCGCTAAACGCTCGTCGCTTTAGATAAATCTTTCAATTGGAATTCCGCTTCCTTCACCACTAACCGTAATATTCTACCTATGAATTTCTAAGCGGTCTTTCCTAAACTTTTGCTTTGTCTATCCTACTCCAGCTTCTGAAACACTGCCATCATGATTTAATTTTGTACCCGACAAAACTTGATAATTTGGAGGGCGCACTACGGCATTGAACTGCGAAATAACTGGCACACGAGTCGTAGATACTTTTGGTGATGAATGATGCCTTAAGTCTGTATCGATATTTACAATTTCTGATTCTCGAACATTATTATCAGCAACGCCTGAGATTAAAGGTATATTATGAGTCTCTTCAAAACAGCTTCTACTAATACCTTTAACTGACCTGAATCTTCAGTTCCTGAGCCTGTTGGTACTGGTTGGGCTGACCTGTTGTTCTGTGTTGTTGCTTCTTTTCCATTGTTATCAATATTTCCATATTGCTGCTTATCATTTCGTGTTTGTCCATTATTGTTCTGCACAACATCTTTCCCATCTTCATCGGGATCACCTACATCTTTATCTGGTTCAAATATTATTAATTCTTTGATTGACTTTTCGATCTCAGCTATCGAAATATGCTTATCACGTAAATCCTGAAGGCAGCTTAATAGTTTATCACATGATATACTGTGAGTTTATTAGCGGCTACTTCTGGAGGACCAGTCTTACACATTTTAATACGGCGTAAACGATATTCACGTTTCGGATATCGCGCTCCCATGTAGTGTGGTGCGTCGGGCTCCTGATTCTCCTTAATTTTTTCCTTAGTTAATGCGTCCTTGGGCATTGTCAGTGTTTTGGTTATCGATCCACCAATGTTCCTAATCTGACAGTCAATACCTAACTCGTAACAATCTTTAGGTGTCCATGGTATAAATTCTCAAATATAATTTACGTATACGACGTAGTTGGGCGCCACTGTAACGTGTTGATTTAATTCGGTTGAATTTTCGTTACGTTAACAGAATCTCTCTATGGTTCTATAAATTAGTGACTGCAGTACTTTTGCCGGCTAGGTGACAACGGCGAGTATGCTTCTTGTCATTAAATATATAGAGCGCTGGAGTTGCTGCTCCTGATGAACTCCTCCTGATGATCTGTTTTTGATAGACTAACATGGAACGAATCTTAAAGTTAATTATGTTATACACTGTATCACTGGAAAGTTTAAATTAAGTAATTACTAATTACGTTTACGGGTTAAAGTGTCTCGGCCTTCCACTTCATTTAAACCAGCGAAGAATTCCTTAATCCTTAGGTATAATTTCTGAAATGTTTTTGGAAAATTTAAATTTAAATCATTTCGATAAATCAGAACTGTAATTCAATAGGTATTTATATGAACTTATATTTAAAAAAAAAATACATGACATATATAAATGACACAGTGCGTTTTTGATAAAAAAATTAAATTTATAATTTCTTAGCCTTCTAATAAAAAAAGTTAAGCTTCTTGTAAATTCTACAATTCTAACACAATTTTAAGAACTCAAGAAATATAAAAAGTCTGTAAATGTTAAATTTAAAACAAAATAAATTCTCCGAACATTGAAAAAAATTTAATTTCATATTTTTTGTAAGTATGCAGTAATTTATTGTAACATTCTGATATTCGAGTAATTCACATTATTATAGCCTAATGAATATCTGTAAACAATAATTCCTCTTTGATGGTAAGTATTCAACTAATCACATTCAACAAATAGATTATTCAATAAAATTAAATTTATAATTGTAGAATGAATAAATAAAAAAATTCCCATGCCGGGAATCGAACCCGGGCCTTCTGGGTGAAAGCCAGATATCCTAGCCACTAGACAACATGGGATATTGTTAATGAAGTTAAAATTGTTAAAGTTAAAAGAAAATCGAATAAGAAAATTCATAAACGTCATCTTCCGGTTTCTTATTTTTGTCATGAAATATATTCATGTGGGCTTGTGGCTCTATGGGTAACGCGTCTGACTACGGATCAGAAGGGTCTAGGTTCGACTCCTAGCAGGCTCGTATAAGTGATATTTTATTAATTTTACATTAGTTTAACTAATTAAGAAGTTATTGAAGTTTTTCTCTCCCAGTATAGAGGACCAATTCAGTTTTCTGTAGATTTGTGTTTAGAATTCACAGCTGCCCTGGCCCATATTTAGAGCGAAAGTCGAGTACATATTTCATTCGTTCTCAGCGTTCAAAACTAAATGGAATTCTAAAAATATATAAACTGTTTAAAATTGGCACTAAATTTTGAAGGTCTTAGAAAATAAATTTTTGAATTTTTAGTTCGATAATATTAAAACTTTTATATTTATCATATAAATCATATGCATAATATTTAAATTCTACTTCACTTTTTTACAACTTTAAACGTTAAAATAAAATTTACTTCCTAGTCTTCGGTTTATTCCTAATTTGAAGATTTCTTAAATAATCAAATTCAGAAAAAATATTATAATTCAATTTGACAAGTAAAATGTTTACTTCTTCCTAAATTCTTAAATCCCACTGAAATTCTCAAAATTTGCACGATTATAAATATACGAAAAATATTTAAACTTTATAATTAAAATTTTAAATTAACTATAAAATAATTGATTTTTTGTTTAAATCCTAGAATTTTACTAAGATGCAAAAGTTTTGCTCAAACTATATCTAATTCTCAAAAATTAAAAAAAAATTTAAAAAAAATGTAAAGATTTCTAAATTTTAATTGAATTCGTACAACCGTTTAGAAATATAAATTTATTAGTACATATGTTCCAATTTAATTTTTAAAATAAATTTATTTGTTATAAATTTAGAACTTGAAATCTTCAAAATTCTAAATTATTCAAAATTTTATAACATAAATTTCATAAAACAATAAATTCTGTTAAAAAATATTCTTCTAAATTCCAAAATTTCAATCCAAAATTTTTAAAAGTTTGAAAGTTTTCAAAAATTTAAATAAGTTTAATAATTTATGATAAAACTGTTCTGTTTATGAAATATTTTTTTTTTAAATTCTTAATAATATAATATTATGCACTCAAAAAATATAAAAATTCGCCAAATATTAAATTTAAAACCAAATAAATTCTACGAACTTCTTTGAACTGCTGAATTATATCTTTCAAAGCTGTACAAATTTTAAAAATATACAAACTGTCGAAATTTGGCACTAAATTTTGAGGGTTAGGAATTAAAATTTCAAATTTTTAGTTCCAAATTTTAATACTTTTATATTTAACAGACAAATCATAGAATGTGAATAAAACAATTCTAATTCGCTTTTCTTTTACAACTTTGAACGTTAAACATAAACTTTAATTCCTATTCTTCTAGTTATTCTTATTTGAAAATATCACATTCAAATTAATGAAACTCTGAAAAATATTAAAATTCAATTTGGCAAATAAAATATTTGGCACTAAATTGTGAGATTTTCAAAAATTTTAAAAATTTTAGTTAACATACAAACGAATGTGCAAACAATCTAAATTCTACTACGCTTTTATTTTATAATTTTGAACGTTATAAAATGAAATTTAATTCCAGTCTTCGGTGTAATTAAAATAAATGTATTATAATCCAATTTCACCAGAAAAATGGTTTATTCTTCCACAGTTGTTTCCGGTTTAACAATTATGAATATACGAAAAATATTAAAATTTATTTTTATTGAATGTTAAATTATTTATAATCTAGAAATAATAATAATTTTTATAAACCTGAAATTAAATTTTTTTGAATATATCCTACATTAAAATCAAATTAAAATTTAAAACCTTTAAAATAATTGAATTTTGGGTTACATCCTATTTTTTTATAAGTTACAAAAAATTTGCTTCAGACTAAATCAATTCTCAAAATATTTAAAAAAAATTGTAATTAAAAATATAAAATTCAAAAATCCAAATTTGTAATTGGTTTTTTAGATTTATAAAGTCGTTGAACCGTTTAAAACTTTAATTTATTAGTGCATATGTTCCAATATAATCTTTGAAAATTTTTAAATGTCGCAATAGTAGAAAATTTTCTTTTCTGAAATATTATTTTTTTGAATTTCTTAAAATTCTAAAAAGGACCTTTACCTTCTTGTAATTTTTTAAATTGTTTATAATATAATTTTAAGAACTCAAAAAATATAAAAATTCGACAAATGTTAAATTTAAAACAAATTTTAAAAATTAGAATTTAGAGTTTTTAGTTAAAAAAATTAAAATTCTACTTCGACTTTCTTTTACAACTTTGAAGGTTATAAAATGAAATTAAATTCCTAATCTGTTTATCTTATTTGAAGACTTCTTAAACATTCATATTTATGAAATTCTGAAAAATATTATAATTTCGTTTGGCAAAAAAAATATTTTATTTTTAGCTTCTAAATTTCTAAAATCCC
This sequence comes from Tipula unca, assembly GCA_951394425.1. Taxonomy (NCBI): domain Eukaryota; kingdom Metazoa; phylum Arthropoda; class Insecta; order Diptera; family Tipulidae; genus Tipula; species Tipula unca. The sequence goes on from OX596380.1 coordinate 59,118,019, forward strand.
CTGTAATTCTAAGAACTCTTTCTGTTCTTAAAATTATAAATATTCGAAAGATATTAAATTTTTTTTTCAGAGAGATTTGATTTCAGAGAGATTTGATTTTTGTTTTACATCTTTTTTAATCTAATTCTGAAAACATGTTAAAAAATATTATTTCCGTCAACTCTAGTATTTAATTGTTTTATAAATTAAATTCTAAAAATTCACCAAACGTTTGGAACTAAAATATTAGTACATAATATATACCAATATAATCTTTGCAAATTTTAAAATTTATCAAATATGGTAAATTCGTATAACATATTATAAATTTAGAATTAGAAATCAAAAATTCTAAAATTTTTTTTAAAAAATTTTTTTTTCTGGAAAATTTCTTAAAACCCACTGGAATTCTCGAAACTCTTTCCGGTTTATCAAATATTAATATACGAAAAACTTTAAATTCATTTTTAAAGTAAATTTTAGTCTATTTAAAATGTAGAAATAAAAATAATTTTTAAAAACGGAAATTTGTATATCTAAAATAAACAAAATTCTGAAGCTTTTCTCATTTGAAATTTTTAAAATCAAATTAAGTTTTCAAAACTTAATAAATGAGATAATAATATTATTTAAAATAAAACTAAATTTTATTTTTATTTTAAATAACTTAGTAATAAAAGACACACAAAAAAACGAAAAATATCATGCTAAACTTTAACAGTCTATAATAAATTAAAATTGCAAATTATTTTAAATAAAAATTATTGAAATTTGGAAAATTCGATTGCGAAAAAAATAAAATCGAGTTCATAATATTTTATTATTAAAATTAATAAATCGAAAATTCTAAAATTATACAAGTACAAGTTTTTTAAAATATTGTACTCTTAATATTCTAAATGTATGTTAAACATTGTTAAAAATTCAAATATTGTTAGAGCTTTCTAAATTAGTATGTCATAATTTAAATTTGAATAGAGAAATTTTCAAATTCCAAGACAAAATATTCCAACACTTTAAAAAAGTTACAACAATTTTTTAAAACTGAAAATTCTTAAATTAATTAAAAATTATTTGTAAAATTTCTTAAAATTTATCCTGAACTTATCATGAATTTTTAAAAAATTTATCTGTATTCCTTAAAAAAAATTAGATTCTTGTACGTTTTAAGCATGTAAATATATTTTATTTCATATGACCTAATAATTTTAAGGATTGAAAAATATAAAAATTTAGTAAATTAGTTAAATTTAAAACCAAATAAAATTAAAATGCTTATTCTTCCAAAATGCTTCAAATCCTCTGAACCCTTCAAAATTTTTTAATTTAACAATTTAACAATTATAAATATTCGAGACAAATTTAAAGTTGTTTTTAACGAAAATGTTTAATTATTTAAAATCTATAAATAATTTTCCAAATTCTGATGGTTTTCTTATTCTAATAAAATTAGGTAATAATATTATTTAAAATAAATCTAAATTACATTTGTATATTTTATTACTTCCTTATTATTTCATTTATTTAAAAAAAATCGTAATCGGAAATTATACCTTCTTCAGGTTTTAATATTACTATTCTCAAAAAATAATAATATTAAAATTAAAATTTAGTTTTATTTTAAACAATTAAATCTTAAACCCTGTTATATAAGATTTAAATTAGAATTAATCAAAAAGTTATTTAAATGAAAATTATTTAAATTTGGAAAATTCAAAAATCGCACAAATATGCTATTTGGTTTAAAAAAATTAAATGTAGCTTCATAAAATCTTATTATAACAATTAATAAATCGAATTAAGAATATTATTTTTCAAATTCATTTAACAATCTGCAAATGAACGTCAAAATTGTAAGTTTCATAACATAGCTATAATTTATATTTTAAAAAATTTGATTTTTTAATCCTATTACAATATTTTATTAATTACAAAAATGTTGTTCTAAACTAAATCTCATTCTCAAAATAGTTAAAAAAAAAACTCTATTTTTTAATATAAAAATACTATAAATGTTAACAATTTGTTAATGTTATTATAATTGTTGAAAATCTTTAAATTAAATTGAGCTCTAAAATATAATAATAACAGTGTTAAAGGCCATTACTGGCCCCTTACTGAATCAACAATCTGGCTCCAACGGTTTCGATCCTGAGCTTGGTCTTCATACTGTCTTAGACAATCTGAAGAGGCCAAGTCGTTCTCTACATCGTGGAGCCATCGTCGCCTGCAACGACCTCTGCGCCTACCATATAGTGGCTCTCCTTTCAGAGATCGCTGCACAATTCGTTCCGAATCAGCACGCAGAACGTGACCGAGCCAGCGTACTCGCTGAAATCTAACTTCTAAAGCTCTAAAATATACAAGTGTTTAATAAAATATTTATTAAACGACGTATAAATATTTAGTCGCCCAATTTTGATACATCGGTTAAATATTTCCATAACAAAAAAAAAGAATTTTAATCAGATTGCATCGCCAGAAATAGTGTCAAAATTGAAATTTTATATGGAAAAGTTAACCTTTGGTTAGCTTAACAGCCGGTTAACCAATGTTTTAGTTTCAACAATTTACCTTCATTTTAGTCCTTCAAGTTATATTGTAACACGTATATTGTGACTAAAGCACATGCGTTTGAGTAAAAGTTTATTTTCGATTGCTCAGAATGTTTAGTAAATTTGATTCAACTTAAAACAAATTTAATTCAAAACTGAAGCCCTGAATTTTATATAATTTAATTTTAAATAATAATCTCCCATATAAAGAATCTATCCAATTGTTTAAAACTATATTTTTAAATATCAAATTCTAAAGAGTTAAAAATGCAGAGTTAAAATTCTCAGTTTAATAATTTATATTCAAATATTTTAACTTTCAAGTGTAAAAAATTTCAGAATCAGAATTATACAATTTCTAATTTTTTAGCCAAACTTTGAAATTAATAATTTTTAATTGTTATATACCAAATTCAATTTTGTAAAATAAAAAAGAAAAGTAAAAATTAATTTATAGTCGAATTAATAAATATTAGTTATAATTATAGTAGCTAATTAAAATTTTATATATTGAAACAAAATTTAAAATGTTTAATTCAAACCTGGACAAATTAAATAAAACTTCTAATTAAAATTTTGTATTTTGTAAAAATTTAATATAGTGGAATACAAAAATTATAATTAATTAAATTGGAATTAACTGATTGTTCTAATATAAATTAAAATAGTAAATCTCTAATTAATTCAAATTCTATAATTTAACTTCTCAAAGTTTCAAAACATAATATCTAACATCTAAATAAGTTCTAATAACGTCCAATCTTAATTACGAAGTTTAAAATATTTCAGAATCAAAGTTATACAATTTCTGATATTTATTATGAAATTTATAATTTTTTTTTTGTGTAACAATTTCTAATTTGTGAAGTAAAAAAATTAAAAAATTAATTTATAGTCAAAATACTAAATATTAATTAAAATTGTAATAATTAATCATTTAAATATTGTAATTGTAATAATAAAACATAGAAATTGAATTTAAAATTATTGTTTTTGAATTTTGAAATAGTAAAATAAATAGGAGTTTTGAAATGTACAATTAGATAAAATATCAAAATAAAATTTTGTATTTTGTAAAATTTTTAATGTCTTAAACTTATATACATATGTGTTAATTCATTAATCTAAAAATATTCAAAACTGTGAATTTCAAATTCTAAATTGATAATTTCCAAAATGAAAATTCCGAAAATTCCATATTTAAAATATTGTTAAATTTCAATTTCTCAAAGTTTCAAAATACAATTTCCGAATTCTACGTAAGTTCTAATAATGTAGAGTCGACATACTCAATTTAAAAATCTAAATTTTGAAGTTACAATTAGAAAGTTGTAAAATTTCAGGCCAAATTATAAAATTTTAAAGTAGGTCACCAGTTCTAAGATTAGTTTGTAAATTTAAAAAAAAAATTACTTTAAATTCGAAATACTTACTAAATGTTAATTTTAATGGTAGGAATTAAATGTTAAATCTTGGAATAGAATTTAAAACTTTTTATTTAGAATACATTTAGAAATTTCAGTAAAGAATCATGAAGTTCAATATTGCAAACGCTAGCTTTAAAGTACACATACCCTTTAATATACCGAAACACCCATTTATCTATACGAGTATACATACTTGAACGTTATCTGGGTTAAAATGTGCATGTCAACTTAACATTTAAGACCAGAAACAAAAAAATTTAATTAAAAAACTAAAAATAAATTTATCTGCTCTTCGGTTTCTATATATAGAAATTTTCTTCTTCATATGTGTATCTTAATCATTTTGATTTATTTACCCTTATCAGAATGACCATTCGTCATTTTATCAACCCTCATATATCAAATCTTATTTCTATTTCTTCTTAATATGTACGTACAAGGGTCTGAGGCAAAGTGGTTGGAGTGGTAGGTGAAATTTTACTCACATGCCACATATTTCTACCTAAACATAATATGTTTACTATAAAGACAATGTTTTCGCTAAATATCTAGTCAAGAAATATTTAGCATTGGGATGAATGACATCGGAAGAAATGTGAACCGTACATATTCACAGATCAAATCCCACTGGGATTAGATTATAATCACTCATATTTAGTATGCAAATCACATTTAAATTTTCCGGTGAAAAAACTAATCCATTAAATGACATCATCGACACACACACACACATAACAATTACACAAAAAGCAATATAACAATAATCATAAATCCACCCTTTCCAATAGCAAAATTTTCCAGTTCCGTTTCCCGTCTTCTTTTTCACTGTGAGTTTTTCAATAAACAATTTAACTATTTTCCAATTGTTCTGGTGCTCGCTACTACACCATACATTTATGTGTGCTGATTTGTTGTTGTTTTATATACAATGTTTATTCCGCCACGACCTGTGACTTTTCACACTTTTTATTGTTATTTCATTTTGTTTATGAGTAAATAAAAAATAAATTACAGCGTTTTTTTTATTTTATTTATATTTTCAATTTTCATACACTCAGTTCTTTTTTTTTTTGGTGTGTGCAGATTTTTTTTCGCGCGCTTGGGAAAAACAATCATAAAAATTTGAATGTATGTTGAGTTTTTTTTTTATTATTATCTGTTTGCTGTGCGTGCAAATTTTTATGTTGTTGTGTTTTTTTAGTTTGTTTTATTGATGTTGGTTTATGTTTTATTTTCCTATCCGCAAAATACTATACTGAATATGTGTATGGTACATAATGGGAATTATTATCTCGCATTTCCAATGAAGGCAGGTAGTTTTATTAGTTGGTTGAGATTTGGGAAACTTATCACTAGCAGCCGAACTCCTCATATACATAGTGCATTCATATAAATGAAAAACAAAAAGTGGGACTGAGCAGCTGAGGATTACTTGGTCAAGTCTCCACAATTAAAACGAATTTCTAAGACATATGAAAATAAAAATTAGGGCATTTTCTAAATTTCACAATATAATAATCGTAAACCAATAATGCAATAATTATATAAAATACAAAACATTTGGTGAGATCTCAATTATTTTAACAAAAGAGTTAAATTTGATTTTTTTAAAAATGAAGAAAATTGAGAACACGGGTCTTTGAATACAAAATTTGCATTCAAAGCCAAAATTATATTTTTTTTAGTTCTCATAAACTCACCAATAGCGCGGTCGATTTGAAGTTCGTCATATTTATTTATTTAATGGTCATCCTGGCGAATAATTAGTACAAGCCACATATCTACGAAGGAATATCCATTCGTTGGATCGCAGTTTGAGTTGAGGCTTCCAATAGAGAAGGTGAGGTTTTGAAGTCGTACTGCGAGTACTGTACGACCAGATTCTTCTTGTTGTTTTTTTTTTGGAAAATTAGACACTCAAAATGGCTCATCCTCAGTTTACAGGGAATAACTTTTAATGCTGCCATTTTTTACGTGAAATGTTTGAACCTATTAAAATGAGGCTGAATGGTATAGAAATTTGGAGCAATGGTGGTTGTTTGGTTGTCAACTTAGGCATTATTAAAGTTTCAACTTGAAAACATGGTGTACTCTTGTTTCTAGTAGTGACGATTAGAGAAATCATTCCTTTGGTAGGTTCGGTGTTAGCGTCTCAGGAGTCATCAGGGTTAGGTTTTTATTTGGTTTAGTTTTGACTGACAATGTTGTGGATTTGACAGTTTTGTTCTGTTTTGTTCATTGACTAAAATTCATCAATTCTTTTGCTTAATGATTGGAAAATCATCTACATTTGAGGCCTGTGCCAAAGACTAGTTAATTCATCATCCAAGCATGAACTAATCCTTTTCACCGAGTGATTTAGTTCTCGAACAACTCCATCTGAGGTACCTAATATCTTTCTGATGTTGGCTGAGGCCTCAATGAACATTTACTATTGTATTGTAGAACAAAATAGATCATAAAACGAATGCCACTTCATATAATCTTCGCATAATAGCTGGATATAGTTATTTTTGTCAATTTCATGGTATCGCTTAAATGAATTATTCCACTTACCTTGTTTTTCAGCCCGACATTTAGACCTGTGATCTCATTTCGTAAGCCTTCCATGTTTCGTAATTATGCTTCAGTATTAAAAAGATTTTCTTTAATTTGTGATATTTTAATTTATTTTTATAAAATCCGACAACTACACTCCCGAGTAACTAAATCACCTCAAACCTCCACGCGTACAAAAAGGCGAATGTTTTTAAAAATGGCTTAACCGATGTTAACCGTGGCAAATTGTGATTTTTTGGTGAAAACAATTGGCGATCTGCAATTTCCTGTATAATACCACGTTGACCAATATTTGCGATCAGTCACTTCCTCAAAATCGTGGATACTACCCCAGAAAAGTTCTTAAATAATGGGGCCTATACTTGCGGATTTTTATTGTGTTAGATCCAAAAATATTTGTTTGTGCAACATTCGATAGTTAGTTGTCGTTCCTTTATAGCATTTGAATCGTATAAAGCGGACTTATGTATAAACTAATTTGTTATAAGGAGTAAGCAAAGTAGAAATAACTGCTTGGATGGACTCCATCATCGTGTTAGACTGGCTGACTGATTTGTTGGTAACAGAAAATCCAAAAAAAAATGGAAAAAAATATTAGGCCCAATCCGAACTGAAGACATTATAACTTCAAAGTAATGGGGCCACAACCAAGCTCAAGGAAGACATATACAGGCGAAAATAATGACAATAAAAGGGAAAATTATAAAGCGATTCAACTTAACGAACCAACTTTTTAAAAAAAAGAAGATCTATATATAGACTACGATGGTCCTTATACACGAACATATAAATCGACGTTGGGGACAAAATGCAATTAAGGAGGCAGTTTTATGTCGCCCAAATTTGACGATACATTTTTTCAAAGTCACTTATTATCGCCACTCGAAATTCTCGAAACTTAAGCAATATTTCATGAACTGCCAGCTAAACTCTCATGGTTCAGAGGCTATGATTAATTTTATGACTAATTTGGTAGTACTGCTATCTAATTTAAATACACCTTGATGCGAGATGTATATACGTTTGATTTGTTTGATTTGATCACTGTTGAGTTGACTCAGTCATAAATGAGTGAGATATGCTTTACTTAATGTTTCATCGACTGTTGCTTTTATATTTTGGTTGTTGAAAGGTGATTTTACTACAAACCACCAATCATTGTCTCATGTTATGGTTGCTTGAAATAACCAGTCACATTTCTAGTTCTACGGTTGTTCATTTATGTTATCAATATCGCACACCGCGTTGGTGTTTTGTGATGTACATTTCCCTTGTGGCGTAATTGTACCACCTAAAATCCATCTGAAATCACTCGCGCTGATTCTTTTGCGATCTGCTCATGTAAATTTCCAATAACTGATATTAGTGTGCGTCTTCCGTTTTATTCTTAATTTTTTGCGGAACTTCTCATTTATAAATGTCGAAACATCCGCAAGAGACAATTGGCGGACTTACCTCGAATGGCATCAACGTATCAACGTAATGTTATGATGACCTTAGTTATTTGCAGCGTGGTTATAGCAGCTATGAAACCAAATCAATTTTTAAGTTCTGTTACAGTACATTTACAATCACGAAATGCATTCCAACGTCTAAAATACTCCGTAGGGGTAAAAAAACATGATACCACACATTATAAAATGTATTATCAGGTTGGCCGATTTGTCATTCATCTTGAACATCATTCGAACTATCAAATTTAACACCATATTTTCACTATAGAATTTAAACCAAAACCCTCCAACATTATATCTGTTTACATTTAAAAAAAAATTAGGACGTTATCTAGTTTATTAATTTAATTTGTTATTTTTGAAATTTTAAAATAACGCTCCAATTATTAGTTTCACAATAAAAAATATTTTCAAATATTCTTATATGACATAATCCGTATTTGTATTCAACATTTCAAGAAAGTCTTAAATTTTAATTTTTTACATTATCTTTTGTATTATGATAGTTGTTTTGTTAATTTCACCGATCATATATTTTATGACAATAACCATGGAGTAAAATATCGTCGAAGTAAAGGCTTTCTAAAAGTGTAAATGCACATATGCATCAACATATGATTTACCACTAAATTTTGACCTAGATTAAAATGTTATGTACCCTCGGGTGGGGTCGACCCATATACTCAATATGTATAGAAAGTTCATTTAAACACCAATTACCATTATTTTCACATCGCTTACCTTGTCCATAAAATATAATAACTGTGCATTACATATTTGCAAATTAGTTTGCTCATCTTCACCTATCGATAAACCATTAATCATTTATTGATAAATTCACATTTAATTTGGAGGCTAATTTATCGCGATATATATTAATCGTATATATTTATATAGAAAGTCATCGAAAGACAACCTCAAATTTACAAGCCCCGTAATATACAATTCCTTTCAATTCAATGATTTCAATTTAATTAGCAAATAATGCAAACAAACACAATATATATATATATATATATATATATATTTATGTATAATTAATTTTATTTCATTGTAAAACTATAAATTAATTATAAGGCATCAATAAAAAATTACATTGTTACAATAAACAAGAAATCATGCGCGCGAAATTTTAGCATAAATTTAAATAAACAAACAACCGCGCAACAACTGTTTGCTTCTGTATACATATACAGAGAGCTTGTATATATGTTTATTAACATATAGGAAAATATAATCAACACAGCAGAATCAGTGATTATATTCACGCAATTGACGCCAATCCTATTATCTTACTTACATTTTACTGTATATATACGTATATATGTAAATTATTGCGAAATAAAAAAAAAACTTTTAATTGTCTTTCGAAAAAAATTGCGTTTCTGCTAATAAATAAACATCAATTATCTTAAATTGAATGGAAGAGCACATCATTCAATAGATTCACAATAATTAGTGTTTATTTGTGTGTGTATGTATATAAGTAGTATGAATTTAAAAATTATCAGGGCAATGTATAATCTGTGGTAATTTCTAATTAAATTTATGTCGATAAAACGTCTTGCGTCTGTCTGTATTAGAAGTAAAATTCCAGTATTGTTTTTAGAATAATTTCTTCTTTCTTTTGTTTTTTTGTTTTTGCTTCGTGTAATTGAATTATCAATTTATGTTACAATGTCATGACAGGTACAGAAAAAATATGTACTTTGAAATGAAAACTTTAACGCGAAAGATAAAATCGATTGTTTTAAAGAAACTAACACAAAAATAATTGAATTATAAAGATTAGAAATAAAAAACAAAATCATTTCTTTCTCCTATACATATGCGATTGTGTTGTGCGTGATTAATTTTCACTCGACCAAGTTTCATTTCTGTACGTCTTTGTTGTTTTTTTAATTAGAAAATGAATTAATTAATTTTTTTTTTGTAAACAATAAATAAATTTAAATTATGAAGAAAAATGAAAATTTACTTTTACTATTCTCTAGACGCGTATTTTTTCCATCAAGTTGTGATAGCAATTTATATTGATTTAATTAAGGTGATAATTTCTGCTGAATTAATACTTTGAACCCGGAAATAATAAACGATCGAAATTGACAAGATCACCAGCAAGATACGGTAACGAATATGAAAAGGAAAATTTTGAACTACTCAGAAAGCTATGCGAGTTTGAAAAGATCACAACTAAGCTAAGTCATGATTACATGATACTTAAAAAAGAAAATGAGGAACTTAGAAAAGCTCTAATACCTGCTGTAACAGAAGAGAATACAAGAATAGAAGAGCAGAACGTTGCTAAAAACGTAGCATTTGTTGGAATCGTAGCCATCGGTCAGAATGAATATGTCACGGACTCAGATGAACTTAATTCTGAAGTGAATTGGGTGCTAAAAAAAAACAAAGAAAAAAGCGACGACTGAGCAAATCACCCTTTGTATCTCCAGAACAAATACAAGTGACCAAGGAAATAAAAAATCAGAATAAAAAGGTGCAACAACCCAAACCACCACCAGTCATTGTAAATAAGATTGAAAACTACAATGATATACGAAAAACGATTTATTCAAACCAAATACAATACCAAACAGCGATGCTCAGTAGTCGAGATCTTAAAGTCAATGTCAGGAGAATTATAGAAAACTGACCCTTTCACTTAATGAAAAGGGAAATACGTGGTACTCTTATGAGGACAAAAGATCCAGGCCGATTAAAGTTGTGGCAAAAAAGCTGCACCCATCCTGCAAGCCAGAAGAAATAAAGGAAGAATTACTTTTTAAAAATTTCAAAATAAAAGAGGTTACACAAATATTGAAGAGAAAGGATAAAACTCCGCTATCATTATTCATGTTAACTTTTGATAAAGATGAAGACATACAAAATATTTATCAAATAAGGTATATCCTCAACATGAAGGTTGAGATTGAAGCTTTACGAAAATCAAGATTGCTCCCGCAATGAAAAAAGTGCCAATCATTCGGGCACACTCAGAACTACTGCAATAGAATGTGTAAATTGTGGAGAGAACCAGAGAACTACAGAAGATGAGAAAAAATAATAACAACAAAAAGGACATACCAAAAGGCAAATTAAAGGAGCCAAGAAATCAAATAGAAAAGATAAGAAAACCTGCTTATCAAATAATTCAAGCTCCAGGTATCTCATATGCTGAAGTTGCCAAAGGGGGAGCAGAACTGAAAAACGATTTTGATCGTTATAGTGAAATGTTGCAAACAATTCTAAACCGAATGGATGAGCAAGAACTGAAGCAAGTAAAAGCTATTGGATCAATCATTCAAAGACTAACGAAACTAGAAAACAGCATCAGGACTGCTCCTGTCACCCATATTTTAGAATGAATAGTGACATTAGAATACTAGCATGGAACCTCAATGGGTTCTGCCTCATATCCGAGACCCACTTTACAAAACAATCGTTTATAAAATTTAGAGGTTATAAAGTATACCATACAATACACCCAGAAAATACAGCCAGAGGAGGAAGTGTGATAATAATAAAAAGTAATATACAACATTACGAAGAGATAAAATATGAAACAAAAGAAATACAAGCAACTACCGTCATCATTAAAACTAAAAATCAGTTATTAGCCGTAACGGCAATTGATTGCCCACCGCGATATACTCTTAAAAAATTACACTACGTACACTTCCTGGAAAGCTGAGGCGATAAGTACATCATTGGCGGAGACTTCAATGCGAAACATACTCATTGGGGATCAAGAATAATCACTACTAGAGGTAAAGAACTTCTTGGAGCAATGTCAGAAGTTGGATGTAATTGGCATTTTACTGCCAAACCGACATACTGGCCAACAGATAATAACAAAATACCTGATCTACTAGATTTCTTTATAACTAGAAAACTTCCAGCAACTTATGTTAAAATCGAAGAGGGGTATGATTCGAGCTTCGATCACTCTTCAATACTACTTACTCTCAGTGAAAAAATAATCTCAAAAGAATGCAACCCGACTCTGACAAATAAATATACAGAGTGGGAGGGATTCAAAGAAGAGCTGAATAGTAGAATAAAACTTAATGTACCTTTAAAAACAGAAGAACAACTAAAGGAGTTCAAAAGAAATCAGGGAACTGGTCAAAGAAAAAAGGAGAGCCATGAAGAAATGGCAATACACCAGGATGCCTGCAGATAAAAACAAACTGAATAGCCTGACACATCGACTCAGGAGGGAAATCCAGTACATTAAAAATGATACAATAAACTCATATCTACAGTCAGTAACATATGAAAAGGAACTGACTATTCTTTGTAAAAGACAACCAAACGAATGAAAAGACCAATAACTCAAATACCACCCATAAGAACAAGCAATGGGTATTGGGCCAGAAGCAATGAAGAAAAGGCAAAAGCTTTCGCTGACCATCTAGAAAGTATTTTTCAGCCTAATGAGGTACAAGAGAGAGAAGAATTCCAAGAAGTAGAGGAAACTATTGATCAAGAAATCGCTCTGACCACCCCTGCGGAATCGACTAATGAAATAAAAAAAAATTTAAAGCTATTTACAGCTATCGAAGAAGGGCATTAAAAAATTAACAACTCTAATCAATGCAGCTTTCAGGATGAAATATGTACCAAATGTATGGAAGCGGAGGTGATTATGATACCTAAGCCTGGAAAACCACCAAACGAAATAACATCCCATAGACCGATTTCGTTACTGCCTATTATGTCAAAACTATTTGAAAGACTTCTCTTAAAAAGATTGAAACCAATAATTGAAAGGCAGGAATTGATCCCCACACATCAATTTGGATTTCGAGATAGACACTATCATAGAAAGATCACTCGAAGAAAAGAAAATCTGCTCAGCAGTCTTCCTTGACGTGGCCCAGGCGTTTGACAAAGTTTGGCACGAAGGTCTTCTGCACAAACTCCAGAACATTCTACCTTCACAATTCTGCCAAATATTTAAATCCTACATTACAGAGCGACACTTTCGTGTTAAACAGGAACAATCATACTCAGAAATTAAAAAGATCAAAGCTGGAGTACCAGAAGGAAGTGTCTTAGGACCCAACCTATATTTATTATTCACAAGCGATAGTCCATTATCTCAGAATACCACAATTGGCACATTTGCATACGACACTGCCATTTTGGTAGTAGATGATACCATAGAAGGAGCTACCAATAAGCTTCAAAGTGCGATGAACAAAATTTATCGATGGACGAAGCAATGGCGTGTCAGGTTAAATGAAACAAAATCCATACGTGTTGACTACACCAACAGAAAAATAAATCATTCGCCTGAGGTATTAAATAATGTCCCATTACCACATGCTAACTCAGGAAAATATCTAGGGATGAATCTAGATAGCAAACTTAGATGGAAGGTTCATGTCAAGAAAAAAAGTGAAGAACTCAGACTCAAATATAGAAAGATGTATTGGCTGATGGGAAGGAACTCCAATCTATCAATAAACAATAAATTGATGCTATATAAGCAGATATTAAAGCCCATTTGGATGTATGGAATTCAGCTGTGGGGTTGTACTAAATCAAACAACATGGATTATCGTTCAAAGATTCAAAAACAGAGTGCTAAGGGATATTGTAAATGCCCCCTGTTACATACGTAATAGCGACCTCCACGGGGACCTCAGAGTGGAAACTGTCACCAGAGAAGCAAACAATGCTGCACGGAAGCATGAAGTGAGGCTTCAGAATCACCCGAACGTTGAGGCCAACCAACTACTCGACCACAGGGAAGCAGTGAGAAAACTGAAAAGAGTAAAACCTTTTGAGTTAGCACTATAGTCAGCGTAAGGCAGTAACGCCAGTAAATAGAACATAAGGAAAACCAATGGGGATACCTTAATTAAACACAATTTAGCAAGTTAGGTCAAAAAAGAAATGTTGTTAGTCTATAGACTAGGTACATTGTAAAATGTTATGTGAATAAATACAAAAAATAATTTAATTTTTTTTTACTATTTTTTATAATTTAATTATAATTAATAGTTTTACTAAATTATTTTAATCTTAACATTTACAGTAGTTTTATATTTTTTAGTTCTTAAAATTATTTTGTTATAAGAATTTAGGCATTTACATTTAGAATTTACAAGCAGCTAATTTTTTTTAGAAGAAAAGTTAAATTTTAAAGAGTTCGTAGAATGTTGAAAATAAAATTTAAGAAATTTCGGTATCGAAAATGTAAACCGCCCATACGTTTACAGTGAAGCGATGCTGAATTGATGTTGGCTTTATTGAATGTGGATTTTTAGATGTGACGTGAACCCAAAATTTAAAGTTAATAGCTAATCAAGAGAGAATTTGAAATATTTAATTTAACAATGAAAACCAATAAAATGGTATTTTTAAGGTTGGAGAATCTAAATTTTTTACATTTTAAAAGATAATTCGGAAAATAATCTATTTGTAAATAATTAATGGAAAGAAGCAGAAATAATTATGATAGGCCAATTTCTCTGCTTCCAGTACTATCGAAAAATTTTGAGAATTTATACCATAGAAACCTGTTGAGAGAAAGCTAATACCACCACATCAGAATTTGAAGTTGGAATTTTCTAAATTTATATTTTAACTTTTAATTTTTTAAACACAGTAAATTAATTAATTAATCAAATATTATTAAATCAAAACAATCTTATGGAATTTAAAAAATGTTAACTAATTTCAACTACATAATTTCATATTATTAAAAACCAATTAATTTTTAAAATTTTATTTCTTGCAATAATTATAATTAATATTTAATATTTGAATATTCAAATAATATAATAAGATCTTAGAATTTTGTTGGGAAATTTTATTAAAATATTTTGATTCTAGAGTTTATTTAATTTATTTAATTATTTTTTATTTAATTTTAATTTTAAACTTTAATTTAATTTATCTGAATTTATAGAAATTTTGAGTTTCGAGAAATTATTTTTTAAAATTAAAAAGCTGAAAATTTTGACTTTTGAATTTTGAATATTAGAATCAGATATTCTAATCTTATCAAATTTAAGACGTTCACCAAAATTTTACCAATTTTAAAATTATATTTTCTGGAATTTTATAAACTTAAAAGTTTTTACCAAAATATAATTTCTCTCTTGGTCTTTGATTTAATTAGTTTGATTCTTGAAGACACTCTGAATTCTAATGTTTTAATTTTGTTAATTAACAAATATTAAGAATAAATAAAATTAAGAATAATAATATATTTTACATAATTCTTGACCCATTATCAAAATCAACGATTTTATATTGATTCAAATAAATTCTGAAATATGTCAAAAAACAGTCAGATTTTTAATTAAATTATTAAATGTTGGAAATAAATGTGTTATCACTTAATTAAGTTTTATTATATATAAATAATTCTTAAATTTTATTCTTCGAAATATATTAAAAATACAATTTTAAATTTAACTTATAAAAATTTTGGATATGTATTTTAAAAATATCTTTAACATTAAAAAAATTAACATAAATATTGTTAAAACGTGCACAAAGTTTATTTGTTAAACTTATTTTAGAATTTAAATAAAAAATCTATTTTCATAATTATAATTATGAAATTCTTCAATTTAAATTAATATTTCAACATTTTGATTTTAATTTAATCGAATATAATTCTGAGAACTTGAATATTTTTTTCAGAAATTCATTCTGGAATATTTAGAATATATTGCCATTACGAAAACTAAGATCCTAAAATTCGTTATATCGAACTTTAACCGAAGAAATAATTTAATTTATTTTCTCTTAAATATAATAAAAATTTATTTTAAAACCAATTTTTCATCTGGAATTTTTATAAATTTTAAACTTAAATTTTCAGTTGCTGGTATTTTAAGTATCTGGAATTATTTGAAATTTGAAATTAATAATTTAAAATGGGGAACCAGGAAAAATATGATAGTTAAACATAATTTAAATTTACATTTTAGTATTTTGACCGTAAATTTTTTTATTGAAAAATTGAATATTTCTGCATCTCTAAAACTTTTAATTCGTTAAGAGTTTGGAAATTTTGTTCTGATGCTTCGAGCCCTTAAATTTTAAAATTTTAAATACAATAGTTCCAGAAAATATTCCGTTTGTTACTTTCAGAACGCACTAATAAAACCATAATACGTGTCAAATAATGTACAAACAAAAGGTAAATAGCTACCGCGTTGTTTTAAACTACACTCGTTACTAATTATTATTATTTCTAGATAAATCATCTTTGATCTAGTATTCACTGGGGATAGAAAAAAAAATTTCGCAATGATTATAAAATCCACTTTTCTTGGTATGGTACATATACTCCCTCGACACTTATAAACGGATATATCCTATAAACGTTGCATCAATGATATCCCTTCGAGTATATTTTTACTAATTTCCAATTGAATTTTCATATAGACAAAAAATGTCAAACGGTTTTAAAACCTAATTTTAAAATTATCACTGATCCAGCAGAATAGATATAATATACAAACCCTTTTGTATGTCATTTCCCTCAAAGAGAACGCTCCCATCAAAAATGAGACTCAAAAGATATAATTTAATTATCTAATAATTTGACGTTTATCTTATTTCCACTGAATAATTTTTTTTGTTGGTGCTGCCGAAAAAAATAAATTGATATCATCTTTTATCTGATTATACAAAAAAATATAAATAAATTTTCTAACCTTCCTTCCCCAAAACACGATACAGTATCAAACAAAAACCGGGGAATAAAGAAAATTATTATCTACCTCAATTTTTCCATCATCAATTTTCCGCACTCCTCACACAAAAACATACATACGTTTATATATATATTTGTGTCACCCTTGTGAAAAATGTATGTTCTACCAAAAAAGACACTCGCACCCCCACCTCTATATTATCTCAGCCTACTGTTTATTTATATTACATTTATATTGAAAAGCATAAATTTAAAATATATTTTAGATGTTGTTGGTATGATATGTATGTATGCGTACGTATAGCATTTTCTCGAAAATTGAAAATCATATTTTCAATTTTTCAAATATTCCTCGAGGGAATTTTGACATAAATATAAGACGATAGAACATAATTTTCATATTCTTTTTTCAGATATGTGTAGTGAAGAACGAAAATGAGGCTCTTTTTATGTTGTCAAAGTGTGTGTGTTGTATTCACTTATTTCAGCTTGCGTGTTTGTGTGTGATCAATGAACAAATTTTCTAATGCTTCATCCTTTTGACACATTTACATAAAAATAAATAAAACAACTTTACATAATTTTATGTACGTACGTATGTAGATATGTACATATATTGAAAATTTATGCTGTGTATATCATGTGTATCCACCGAACTATTATGTATACATTTATATATACATATACACATATTGTAATATTTTCTTTTGACATTTGTTAATATTTATAGTCTTTATGAATGTTACACTGTTATGGCTTGTCATATATACACATAAACATAATATTCTTGGAAATAGAATGGAAATATTCTGAAATTCTTATATTTTCCGTCTTCTTGTATATAACAGTTTGACAACCACTTTGCATTTTTTCCAATTTTTTGCCATAACAAATTGAATAAGTTCATTCATGATGATATATTGTGAAAGAAACACACCATTTCTTAAATATGTGCTTTTGTTTTGTGATAAGGAAAATAAGGAAAAAAATTATTTTTCAATAAACATTCTATACTGTGTAAATTTTACCGGGTGTAGGAAATTATTAGATATATTGTTACATTGAAATGTTAATTTGACCCAACCCCATCTTTCGATAATGCTCTCTACTTTTAGAAAATGCCTTATATAACATCCGCATTCTAATTAAATACGATTATTATAATTTAATTTTATCTTGTAGCCATTAGGTGAGAATTTGTGTCGAGATCAATGCGGGCTTTATCGCATGAGATAATTTTTCAATGCAGCAAAATGATTCCGAACACTTTCAAAACCACTTTTGATTGATTAGAATTGGTCAGAAACCAAATTAGAAAGCAAATTAGCTGTCACAATAATTTTCTTCATTGATTTACAACCAAAAATTTCTCCCCTACATGGTATTTTGAGAATTTCGAATTTCAGTGTCGAATTTTAATTATACACATGAGCAGGGAAAAATATGGCGTTGATTACTTGGCAGTGTTTTTTGTCAACGTCGACAATTAAAACAACAGCAATAACCTGCTATATTTTAGTCATCCATATTACAGGGGGAGGTGGGGCTAAAGTAAGCATTTTTCATAATTCCCATAACAATGGCTTAACAGATTCAATATTACGTATATTGAAACATACATACTATTTTTTAAAGTTTTGTCTATGGAATAAGCCAATAGTCACAAACAAAATGCTTTTGGTGCACTCAAATAACTGATTACAAAAAAACATGTTGTTCGCTTACTTTTACCCCTATAGTGGGGTAAGTGTAAGCATAAGCACTTTTTCTATGGGGTAAAAATAAACAGACCAAAAAATTACAGTTTTTGTTTATGCAAACAAATGTATTCATAAAATTAATATCACAAATAAAAAATATAACAGTTTCACTGTAAAATATAAAAAAAAAACATCTGATATTCCATTGGTTATGCTAAATTATCTTCTAAATTAGCGTATTTATCTAATGATGTATTCATTTAGATTCATATTAAAGTTGTAGTATCCCTTAGTTCGTAGAGTCCCAGGTATTTGAGTTGGCACGGGTAATTTTGCAACAATATCACTTCTATTGATCTGCGATATGTCATCAATTATTGGGAAAACATAATAATTATTATGCTTCCTTAAAAATTTAACATCAAAATCGTAAATATTGAATACACGTTCAATTTTAGCAATATAAAAAACTGGCTTTCCTTTAGGTTGCTCAAATTTTACTAATACAAAATCTTCAGTGTTAATTACGTCACTATCGACTAAAAGATTTGGAAAATTTTCGTCATTTTCAGAAAATATGGAGCAATCGTCGGAATCAGGCAAATCTATAAGAGTTTCAGATTCCGACGTTTCATCAAGCTCTTCAGGTGGTGCAGGTTTTGAGGGTTTTCTCTTTCTATATTGTTTATCATGGTTTGCTTGATTTATTAATTCGATTCTGGTTTTCTCGGGAGTATCTGTGAATATACGCGATTTACCTTTTTCGCGGCCACTTTGTCGCTTTTTCCGAAGTTCAGCTTTTGGATACGGTTTAATAAGTTCTAGTGTGGCGCAGTTTAATGGTGTATCACGCGAAGTTGATGGTTGTTGGATTTGATGCTGTAAAATTGTTTGTTTATATGAGATAGCAGCATCGCTTGTGGCTGGATTGGTATCTGGGATAGCAGTATCGCTTGTATTCATTGGAATATCTGGAATGATAGCTGCATTTGTGACAAGCTGAATATCTGGAATAGCAGGTTCATTTGAGTCAGGTTGAGTATATGGTCGGTCCGTTACGTACGAAGCAGCAAAATCATTGTCATCAAATACAAGGCGGTTAAGGGGCCAAATACCAGGTTTTCCAAATGCAGAAATTATATTTCGGGAAACAAATGCACTTTCATAAGCACGCTTTGCGAGCTGAGGAATATCGTAGATGGTTATTAATTTTTCTGGATGTGTTAGCAAATAATCGTTGAATGCCACCTTAAGAGCGCTTTTAAAGGGCCCAAAAATTCCAACATCTAGTGGTTGTAATTTGTGCGAACAGTGTGGTGGAAATGAGAGGAGCACAATTCCCGACATTCTTGCAAAATCAATCGCAGGCAATGAGCAATGGCTGTTGTGGTTGTCCATCAACAATAGAATTGGATTGTCCTTGGTACATTGCGAATGCTTTTGGATGTGTTTCAGAACTTCAGGAAAGAGTTCGACAGTTATCCAACCAGTCTTTGAAGCAATTCCTACACTCTCAGTTGGAGCTCCCTGTAAAAAGTGTTCTTTATAGCGCACACGCGGAAATATAAACACTGGTGGAAAAGAGTTTCCCGCAGCATTAACGATTGCAGTGAACGTTACCAACTCACCACGTTCTCCAGAAACGATTTGACCAACTTGTCTTTTAGATTTGTCTGCAATAACCTACAAAAGAGAAAACAATTAAATTATAAATTTAAATTTTTAATACTAGGTATGTTAAAGGATTACTTTTGGAGCTTGCATTACAGTAGTTATGCCAGTTTCATCCAGGTTAAATATCTTAGAAGCATTGAATTTATATCGTTCTAATACTGTCACATAATTATTAAAGAATTCGCCTACGTTTGTAGCATTGAAAGCAGTAGCTCTAGCTAAACTTGTATTCTCAGGTTTTCTTAAACTTAGTTCAGGATGCCTTTTCATATATCCATACATCCAATCCCTTCCGGCTGCTTGAACATATGTAAGGCCATAGTTTATTTGGGAAGATC
Organism: Tipula unca; assembly: GCA_951394425.1. Classification (NCBI taxonomy): domain Eukaryota; kingdom Metazoa; phylum Arthropoda; class Insecta; order Diptera; family Tipulidae; genus Tipula; species Tipula unca. Next base: position 59,138,391 of record OX596380.1, read on the forward strand.
GTAGTAAATATTTTTTCAGCTCTTCCTCCTCGTTTATGGAAAATACCTGTCGGTGATGGGCCGACTTTGAAGTCGTTAAATTATCTTCACTCTCATTTCCCGAATCCTCTTGACGCATCGGTGGATATGATTTTTTGGCCAACTTTACCCGCTTAAACAGGGTGTTATGATTTATTAAATATTTTAAAGCAGTTTCGCGAATCGATTGTTTCCTTATTAAAACATCTCTCAAAGCTGAGTTCATAATCGTTTCATTAATTTTTTCTTGATTTTTCCTTTTATAATTTCTAACCATTCTGAAAATTAACATGCAAGTTTAGTTATTCAGCAAAATTATAATAACTGATTGGTATGTACAATTTAATTATAATGTCTTGGGGTTAAAATAAGCATGCTTATTTTTACCCCATGCTAAATGCTTAACTTAGCCCCATGCCATGTTTTTTTATTGGCGATAAAAAAATATGTGTAATGCATATCAATAATTACAAATATAATTCGTAACAAAACAGTAAATTTCATATAGATAATAATGCCGTAAAAAAATAAATACCTGGAATAGTTATAAACACACAATTAAAAAAATTTTAAAAACAAAAAAAAACACTTTTATTTATCAAAAACACATTAACACCTGTAAATCCAAACTGAAACTGAATATCAAAATCATTTTCTTTTAGCATAAAGATAATATTACCGTTATTCCTTGTTTTGTCTCACTCTCCTTTAATACGATTAGATCGAGAGATATTTGTTCTGTTTACTTTTACCCCGCGCTTAAAATAGCCCCACTTCCCCATTGAATTATGAAAATTCTAAATTTCTAGAGATAAATTATGGAAATATAATAGTTTAAAACTTTTGTAACCTAACTTAATTTTTTGAGAGGATAAATTAGATTAAAATGCATTGAATAATATTTTAAAACTGTTATCGTCCGCTTCGTATATTGTTATCCTTAAGTAATCTGGTCACCGTAGTTAGAACTATAGTTTACAAAATCACACTATAAAATTGTCTACATTATTGACGTTGTCGATCCATGTCTATGTTGTCTATACAGGTTTCCGACGCGGCAATACAGTAGGGCAAACCAATTTCTCAACTATAATCCCATACCAAAGATTAACTCGGTCAAAGGGTGTTGTTTTTCAGCTTGTAGTAGCCACCAACAGTTTATACTTCTAATCAATAATGCATACGCGTTATGTCGATTTATCTCTCCATCTATTTTGTAAAATCAGATTTGACAAACAAATAATGCAGAACGTAATAACAAATTCTGTGCAATCGTAATTGCTCCTTTTGCAACATAACATTCGAATTACGTCCCTGTACTTTATAGAGATAAGTCAATAGCTCTGCTTCGTATAAAATTAAAAATTAAATGCATCGAAATTCTTTATACTTTCATAATCATACAAGTAATACACCATTCCAAATGATAAAATCTGGAAATTGTGGCCAATTACCTCAACATCAAATGTGGTCAAGATTTTCCTCCCGAATGAGAAAGCATTATTACTTACTTTGGTTGCCATGATTGCTGTAAGCAGGTCTAATGGAATATGCTAATTTGGCTTACATCACTCGTCAAACCATTATTTCAGATTATAAGCAATATAGCTATAAGTTAAATGCGCATACGGGACAAATTGACTGGAATTTTACTTAAGAAAATCCACTCAACATAGTTCTAAAGCCATACAAATACAAACACGATTAAACATAATTTAAAATGCACTCAACTTTTGTTCATATTCAGCTGAAATATTAATTATATCTCACTCTCAAGTGAAATTAAAACTTGACTCAAATTCCTATACCTTAAATTATAATTCAAATTCTATACGCAAACTTAAATAACTCAAAATGTTTTTTCATCCAATGTTTGATTTTTAACTTTAAAATACACTCATATTTAAAATTTAAAATACACTCAAATTTTGTTGAAAAATTACTAATACAATTTATCTAAAAAACCATTACAGATTTTGACTAAAATTCATACTAGGATTCTATTCTGGAATTTCACTTAAGCAAATCCACTCAATAAATGTATACTTCAAAGCAAACTCAAATATGAATAAATATTTAAAATTTAAATTGGACTCAAATAATTCAAATAAATTGAGTTTAAAATTTTACTCAACTTCATAGTACAAATTGTACCCCAAATTTAACTTAACAAATTCCACCGAAAATATATAATTCAATCACAAATCCGTTAAAAAGACTGCAACACGCGTTATTTAACTCAACTCCATAGTACAATTCTACATTGCATTTCACTTTAAAAAAATCCACTCAAAATACAATTTAACATTTACTAAAATTCAAGTAAGTTAAAACAAGTGGACATTTTTACCAACACCTTCGATTTCAAGCAATATTTTTCGTTTGCTAATTTTCCTCGTTATCTCTTTTTATAAGCTCGGTATTCTGGGCAACCATTATAGAGCAAATCTATAGCCTCATGTAGATCTAGCCCTTGATACCCTTAGGTGATGTATATTTTAATTAAGAACTTATCTAACCTAACCTAAATTGAAAAGATATTAAAATGCAAAATCTAAAAAAAACTGGCTACCGTAGTTTAGAACTAGTGAATTAGGGAAATCACTCTATCGATAGTCTACATTATCGACGTTTTCTACGAATTGTCTACGTTGTCTACGATATCCACATTGTCTACGTTGTTTACGGGTTGTCGACACGTCGACATAGAAATTAATGGATAACGCGTAAATGTCCATCTCTGCGCATGAGTTGCAATGAAGAAAAACTTTTCCATGGGAATTTCATTTTACAAGAATTCGTGGAGTTTTCTAAAGGTTAACATTCGAAAACTCAATTGCTCTACAGACTATCATCATGACTCAATTTCGCCTCTCCAGTGACTTCAAGGGAGGTTTATTCAGCTGTGATTTTAAATAGCCCCATAAAAAATTTTCACTAGGAAGACGATGAAGTCCACCTATTAGATTGGATTATAAACATGTCGTTATGTTCTAGGACTTTTAAGGTCTTCTTACCGAGCAAAAATTATCGAGGAAATAGCGCAGTTAAAACTGCGACGTTTGTATCGGGAGATACCGGGTTCGAATCCCAACAGAGGCGGGATGCAAAAGGGATTTTTCTTCTACCGATTACGATCGGTGATTAAATTGAAAAAATCTATGACTATCTCTGTTGGAATGTAGAACTCATGGGCCGACCCCTCTTCCAAGTCACTGTACAGGGTGACATGGAGCTATGCAATGCGCAGGTGGTACACTGTACTTGTGTGAATGGGATGAATTAATGTTCGTGTGAGTGTAAGGCAAGGCTATATGGACCGAAAATGTGTCTATTAAACGATAGTTATTTCCAGTCATTTGTGATTCAAAATTGTATTCAATCAATTCCTATGATGGGACTGTTTTGTGAATACCCCTAATTTCTTTGACTACTAATCGTGACTCAATTAATGACATGTTTGAAAATCAGCATTTGTTACAGAGAACCATACTTCATTTAATCTGACTTATTTATGCTACAGATCGTATTTCAATGATTGGTAGAAAGCTTCTGAGCGCTGATGCCATTATCTTTAATATTTCGATCATGAATGTGATGTCTTTTTGGTTTCTTCAAATCCAATTTTTTTTAACGATTTCCCAAATAATTGAGTCGGAGTTCTGTTTGGTCACCATATTTTTAAACTTGATAACTAACGATTTGTTAGATATGCGTTTTTGCAATTTATGTGCCGCGAAATTCCGTTTTTGTCCGTCAGACAATTAAACGTTGTCAATGTCCTATCGAATTATTCAGCATTTCATGTTAATTTACAATTAGCAATTAGATAATCCATTTTGAAAATTGTACGTACTAAATTGGCTTTTAACGGATTTATTGGTTGGAGCTCACTACCCTAGTACCCACCAATCTGAAGAAATGATAAAGGATGTTTGTCGTTCCATCGCCTTGTTAGAAACGTACGGGAATAAAAATCCACATCTTTACTTCGAAATACCATTCTTAGTCAATGATCTGAAAATTTATTCGCGATAGAAGCACTTAATACCCAATGAACCGAGTACTTCTTTCATTAAAGGTGATGAACAACATGTGGAATTATCTAAAAGCGATATCGTTTGACATTATTTCAATTCAATGTTCTTGATCACTTGAGAATGGCATACGAGTGAATGACCCTGATATGGCAAGGCTTTAGGAATTTTTTATTCGCACCTATAGTTATGTTTTGGCTACATCAGGTTGGCACTGTTTCATGATATTCTCAAAATCTATAGAATACCAGTGAACAGTTTCTTTTATTCAATGTTAGGCCCGACTTTATCAGACAACTCAGGATATGGAACAGCCTGTGGGTTGCTTAATGGTGTGGCATGATATTGCGATAACCTTATTCCGATCGAACCATTGGTCTAAAATTTGCCCATGATTTCGCGTGGCTCTCATTTCATTGTTTTTTTACGGTTGTAATAATTCCATAGCAATATGATAGATGGCAACAATTAGTTATTAATGAAATGATAAATAAAAGAATTATGGAGAAAAACGAAATGGAATGGAATTGGGTGATTGACCAAATATATCAACCCGATACAATTTGAAACAGGGGACGAAAATTATTTAGAGAACCGGAAAATTTATCTTGTGGAAATCACCACCATCGTGAGGTGACAAATTACTCAGATTGCTTCCAGAGTCGGAGAAATAAAATATGGAACTGACTGTTTGTTTATCTATCCGGTATAATCAGTAATCAGCCGCATGGGAAGCTATGAAGTTTTAAGATGTCAGTTTAAGATGGCGGACCACAAGGATTAACGAATCACTTAAGTTTTGTTTTATGTAATCATTTTAGTTTATTTTTAAATTTTCATTGTTATACTTCAGTATCAGATTTTTTGATATACAAACAAATACATGGCAATTTTTGATTTGGTCCGGCTCCTTATAATTTGTTGTTTGACTAGTCTGCCTCGGTGGTAAATTATCCTGACTTCTGTTTTTTTTTACATTTTAATTTTAGGTTTTGGTTGAGGAAGTAGAGCTCCGCTGGCACGTATTGATTAGTTCAGCGAAAGCCAAAAACTTTATATACAGATATACGAATTTGGGATTTTGTATTGATGTGTATGTAGCTTCAGTACATTTTGTGTCTTATATGTGAGCGGTAGTCACAGCATAAAAATGATGCAGGCATTTTCAATAGCGGAATACAAATTAAATTGTGTTTTTTAAGGAATTTTAATATTAATTCAGTTATCTCGATGATGCGCGTCGTGGGGAAATTAAATCGAATTCCGCCCTAAAAAGGTGCAGTAGTAGTCCTAATGACTAACAATATATTGTCATGCGATGATTTAAACACGCAATATGGACGTGTAGCATTTATTGACGTTTCTGCTAAACCAGGAAGTCCTGTATTTAGGTATATCGATGTGGGTACAAATAAATCAGTGTCGGACTCAACAGTATTTTCCAACGGCGATTTTGGCCAGAACTTTTTGCAGAATAAACTGAATACTCCTAGTCCAGACCTACTACCAAATTCAAGGATACCAATACAATATGTGACCATATGCCAATCGAAGTTAAAATGTTAAATATTTTAACTGTGGTGAAAATAAAAAAAATTTCCTCACTTTTTAACTGTTTTCTGTGCCAATTGAAACCAGCTAAAATTTATGACGTTTAACATTTTTTGGAGTTGAAATCTTATAAACATTAAAATCAGCAAAGGTTTTATAAAATATTTGCCTAATTTGTGCAAATTATACAAAAATTTAATTGGGGTTCTGTCAAAGTACCAAAAAAAAACTGGCATTTTATAGCGTACAAAATATTTACAAATTAGCGTGGTTGTAATCAAAATTTTAACTGGTCCGAGACCAGTTAATATTTTTGTGGTGAATAAATTTTTTTAGTTCGATTAAGCAGATTTTTACTAGATAAGACACACGCGAAGAAATAATGACACTAATGGCAATCTCAAAATAAAAACATTCAAAAAAAATTGATGTGCCGCACACTGAGGCATAAACATTTACCAATACTATTTTGCTGGTTGTTTATTTCTCGCTTTTCCATAAAAGACCAAAATCGCACTCCTGCAACATTTCCAGGAGCCCTATGACATTCGCCTACTATTTTCGACGGCTATCGGTTTCCTATATAGTAAGCAAAGGAAGAAAAAAGGTAAACAATAATAAATTTATAATAATGTTGTCCTCTTTTTCCTTTTCCTAATATAGGAAAACTGTAGCCGTCCAAAATAGTAGGCAAAAGTAATAGTAGGGTCATGAAACCCCAGGATTTTTAATTGAATATATGAATGATGATTTGCCTTTGACAGTTCGTGTTTTTTAATTTCTCATGCGTTTGACTAATTTGAAATGATACTGAATATTGCAAACTATTTTTATTGTACCCTGTATTATTTCAAATATGAAATGGTGGAGTGCATGTCTCTTTGATATCTATTTTTAATAAAATAAGTACTCACCTCTGTAATAAGCTTTTCTTCAAAGTCGATTTTAGTTTGCTTATCTATTTTAAGAAAAATAACAATTTTGGAATTTGTGGTTAATTCGATTAACCACGTTTACTCTAAATGATAATACGCGTCCTGTAAGACCCCATACGATGCGCACAAAGTAATCAGCGGCAGCTGTAATGGGTATAGTATTGAAGAGGATTCAAAAGATAAGAATTGGGACTTGATCCAACATGATCATTAATTTTTTTGTTCCTAAATTGGATGGTATTGACCTCAGTGGCATGTGGTTTCAACAAGGCGTGTGATTTAATGGTCTATTTTCTTTGGTATGTGAAGTGATTTGTCTAAGCCGATAAGCCGGAGAATGTTGAAAACTTGGAAGCGACCATTCAAGCGTTGTTTTCGAAATACGGTCAGAAATGCTGCTAAGAGTAATCGAAAATCTTCCAGATAACGCCAAGTACGCGCTAGAAATCATTTAAATATTAATGATATTTCATGGCTATTAAAATTATTTGTCTGTGTTTTATTAAAATTTAAAGTTATATACCTCAAAATGAAACAACCTTGATTAAAAATAAAAGAAATGTATGTATACACATTTAAAGGGCAGCTCATTGCAGACAGTCGTGTTTTGTAGTTTTGTATCCTCTAAGACCCCTGCTAAAATCTAAACACCTATCAAGTGCCGTGAAACTGAAGCTTTATACAAAGCGTTGATCAGGCCCGTTGTTATGTTTGGATTTGAAAGTTGGGCGCTGACGGATAAGAGAAGAGTCATGCGTGTGAATTACGGCCCAAAACGCGAAGAAGATGGCACATACCGAGCTATGTATACAATGTTGAGATTATATATGAAGTAAAATCTCAACGAGTACACTGGCTCGATCACGTTCTGCGTGTGGATCCGGAACGAATTGTGCAGCGATCTCTGGAAGGATAGCCAGTAATGACTTTTATAAAAATGCAATAATAATAATAATATTAATAATTTAGATAGAGATATTTTATATGATAATGTTCTACAAAATAATTACTTGCAGCTCGCAATTCACGCTATATAATTCTTGAAGAATCCGTGAATAATCCTTAAAGATGGTTTCGTAACCTTCCAGATATAGGCTTCGATCATACATTTTAGGCCGAAATGAACGGAGTTCAGACCTTTATAGCTTGCGAGCACTTACAAGGGAAGTTGCTACGGAGGACGAGTTAAAATCCTTACAATACGATGGGTTACAGCACATTGCCGACAATTAGGGTGGCCATATACCAACTCGTTAAAAAGAGGACATTGTTTATCAAAAAAGAGAACTTTTTTTTATAACAAGAAAATCCTATATTTTAATAAAAAACAATTTTTTTGAAAACTATTCAAATCAGAAAATCAGAATCACGATCATTCAATAAACAATAAATAAATATTTTTATCAAGCATAACGCACTTTTATTCAGGGTATTCAATACATCCAATACATTGTATAAATAAATAAAAATAATCGCTAACATGTTTGTTAATTGCATATTTGCATACATATTATACTTTAAAATAAAATAAAAAATATAATTATAAAAACTTGACCGACTTCAATTACCAAAAAAAATATAAGTTTTATAATTAATAAAATAAAATAAAATAATAATTTAACTAGAAACCAAATCAATATTTCATATATAAATAAAATAAGTTAAAATTAATTAATATTATAAGATAAAATATAAAAGTTGCTTAATTAAGATAATTTGAAATAACAGCCTAGATAATTCCAGTTGCCCCGCTCTCAGTAAATTTAACCATCGTTAACCAACTTTTTAGAACTTTGTATATCCATCAGCAATTTTTTTTGTGATTTTATATGTTGTAGAAATTCTAAACAGTTAAGTTGTTTCGAATTATATGTAATGCTTAAAATGGCCCGATCCGTCGACACATTCAGTTGCGCTCATCTGTCCACTGGGCTCCAATTAATGAAAATACACGTTCGACATTTGCGTTTTGAGCTGGTATAGCATAAAAGAATTTGCATATTTTTAGCAGCTCAGAGAAAAATTCGATATTGGCACATTGTCCAAAGTAGCTAACCCATTTAGCACTAGATTTGGCAGGAACGTAGTCTTGTTCTGATTTATCAATTTTGTTTTGAACAAACACTACTAAATTCATCTATTACGACACCTTTTGACACCAGGTAGGTTAGCGACCCTTCTACTTCTTTCCATTCGTAGATTCATCCATTCGAAGCAGATAAATTCGTTGAATTGGCTTATCCACGATTTTATATAGTCGTGTGCTTTATGTATGTTTCGATGACAATTGATTGAAAATTTTCCACTTCGGCTTTCATTCCGTCTCTTGTCAATCCCGCTAAAATAAATTTAACATTCATTAAGTGGTAAGAAACGTTGATTGTGCCTTTGTCTTAAAATATTTGTTAGCTTATTTACGCACTAGTAATTTCTAGAATAGAATTCCCTTCGGTTTCTAACTCTTTTGTCTTCTCATAAAAAAGGAATGAACAAAAAATAAATACGCTTCCGTAAACTCAGACTCAAAAAATTTCTTCAAAGCAGCTGGACAGTTATTTATTGACAAAAAATACGATTTCAGAGCTGAATATATTTGTAAAATTCGATGTACCACTGGATACAGTGATAACCATCGCGTACCAGAATGGTTTAATAACTGTTTGTATTCCACTTCAACGAATACACAAAATTCTTTTAATTTTTCCGTCCTAACTGCGTACGATGTGAAATTTTTTTATATTTTTAACGCCAACGATTCCACATCAAATGGCTATGTTTCTAGACCATGTTTTGCTCCATTATGGATGATGTGAACTGGGCAGCCAATTCCTATTAAATGTTTCGTTATTTTATTTTTTAATAGGTTAAACACGTTAGTGTTACCTGCCCGATTGAGTCCCCCGAAGTTTGTATTGCAGTTGTCTCCAGAAAACGCAACACATTTTTGTTTAAGTGAGAATTGGTTTAGATGTTTCAAAATAAAGCTTGATATAGTATCTGCTGTTTCATTTGGTAACGAATCTAAATACAATAATTTTGAATTTATTCCATTTTTAACGTGAAAAAACTGTATTAACAGCGGAAACATTTTCAACGAACCATGGTTACTCGCATCGGTTGAAACCGATAAAAAAGGATTGTTTTGAACAGAAGCTATAATACTTTCAATACAAAATGGGGCAATGACGTTTTTAACTATTGCTCTAGTTTTAGTTTTACCAGATGAAATTTTTTGAGCTATTTCTGAATCTAGAAATAGTTTTTGCAGTAACTTGGTTGTGCAATCCAATCCGTTGACTGTATGAAATGCTAGGGTAGCTTCTACCGCTGCAACTTTATCCGCTAAGGCCGAAAATTTGGGAACCATAAATGTGGTTATCGATTTGGAACACTGACCTTCTTTAATTGCGTTTTTATGTATTTTTGAGTCAATATGTTGCTCCAAATCGTATCGGCCTTTATTGGCAAGTGACACATTTCTTTCACAAACCGTACAATGAGCTTCATATTTTGAAGTTTTGACAATTGTAAAACATGTATATTTTTAATATAAATCGAAATAATTTTTTTATTAATTTCGTTTCAATTTTCATATTGTCCACTTGATTCAGCGTAACGACCGTACATTGCCAACATAACTATAAAAAATGAAATGATACAAATATAAAAAGATATTCCTATACATAGACAGCTAGCGAAAAAGTTTATAAACTGAGTAGATAAGAACTAAACCCAAATAAAATGTGTACTGTTCTATATTTTCGTTAAACTAAAAAATACTTCTATATTTTTTACTATTGTTTAGGAAAATTGCAGTTATTTCAGAAAAGGGAACAATAGAGGACATTTCTTTAAAAAAAAGTGTAAAATAGATCGGAATGAAAAAAGAAAACATGTTCTCTTTAAAAGAGATATTTTGGCCACCCTACCGGCAATATTTTTCATCGAATCAAGGATCCTAAATTATTAGTTGATTCTCTTGTAAATATAATAAATATGCCTCGAGATGCATCTTTTACTTGAACAAATCTACTGACTGAAGGGGCTCTTCAAAAACCAACCGAAACCGAAAACCAACTCTGACTGGTCTCATTATGACGATAAAATGCTTCATTACAAAAAAGCCGAAAATAACAGACTGAAGCAACGCAAACAAAAAAAAAAGAAAATTAATTCAAAATTAACAGTCAGTAACCACCCAAATATAGCTTCTGATAGGCACAATTCATCAACCTTCAGCCGCCATAGTTCACTTAGGCGCACTATTAGAAAAAAGGTTGAAACAAAAATTTCATCAAATGAAACACAATCGGAGTCAATAATATTAACATCACAACCTTCAACCTCCAATTCCATTAACTTTCAAAAAGGTGAAACTTTGTACCCAAGTCAATCAACATCCAGCTTTGAATCTTCCATTTCCAATGAAACACAATCGGAGTCAATAATATTAACATCACAACCTTCAACCTCCAATTCCATTAACTTTCAAAAACGTGAAACTTTGTACCCAAGTCAATCAACATCCAGCTTTATAGATCCTTTAAAATCGCCCATAGTCAAATTAACAGAAATGTCTTACAAAGAAAATGGGCAGTACGTTCTCGCCAGACTGAACGATCACAAATTATACACCATATTAAGGAACTACATTGGGTTTCTCCATGATCAACCTGCATCAGTTTTCCACGAAGGATTTAACTGCATCAGCTCTAAAGTTCATCTCGGTTCAGAAGGACTTCCAACCGACGTAATGTCATTAAGAAAACTTCTAGATGAATACAATTTGCGGTTCGACCTCTCATCAAAAGAAACTCAAGTTGACTTGGATGCGGTTCGCACACATTGCCAATCAATCAAATCAATCAATCAAAATTAATAATATTCAACGCGACAAGGAGAATTTCAACAAATTCTATCTGGGCAGTTCTATTGGCAATAAAAAGAAAATTTTTTAATAAGTTCGACAAGTCACTCAAATGAAGACACTAAATTGAATTACTGTGATAGTAGGTTAAGTAGAATTCAAATTTTACAAAATAATGAAAATTTTAATTTAAATATTTTTTACTTTAATTGTGGTGGTATGCGTGGGAAAGTAAAAGAATTTTATATAAAAGTTAAATCATCTAATTATAATGTTATAATTTTAACAGAAACCTGGTTAAATTCCAGTTTCCTAAATAGTGAAATTTTAGATTCAAATTGGATTATCTATAGAAAAGACCGCGATTATAATGCAACCAAAACATCAAGAGGTGGGGGTGTTCTAATTGCGGTTCATATTTCTATTTCTAGTGAAGCAGTTGATCATGATACCACCTCTTCAACCGAAATTGTTTTTGCTAAGCTCAGTTTCTTTTCCAAAGTAATCTTTCTTTGTTCTTTATATATTCCCCCGTCATCTGTTGACGATGCATATCATAATATTTTTAATGCAGTTCTGCAGGTTTCTGAAATGCAGAACGAAAATGACAATATTTTAATATTCGGGGATTTCAATAAACCAAATTTAAATTTTATTTCTGACGAAGATAATCTTAAACTTTTAATTCCAATTAATATCACTTCTGACGTCGATACAAAATTGGTAGAAACATTTTATGGAAATAATATGTATCAAATTTTTAATATTAAAAACAATAACAATAAATTTTTAGACTTATGTTTTACCAATTTAGACCATAAATTTGACCTTCGCGAGGCTGGCGATAATTTTCATTTATTTTCTGACACAATCCACCACAAGGGTATAGTTGTAAGTTTTGACTGCATAAATGTTCTATGTTTAACAATAACAATTTTAAACTAAGTTATAATTTTTTTAAAGCTGATTATTTTAAAATTAATGAAAAACTATCATCTATTGATTGGAATAGTTTATTCAATAATTCTGACTTAGAAACTTGTATCAAGCATTTCGAATCAATTATTATTAATTGTTTGGAAAAATTTGTTCCTAAAAAAATTATTAAGGAAAATAATGAACCTTGGCTCAATTACCATTTAAAAAATCTAAGGAACAAAAGAAATCGAGCCTACAAACTTTTTAACAAATATAAAGACACAAGATCTAAAATTACTTTTGAATCGTTGTCAAAAAATTTTGATTCTGAATCTATTTTAGCTTACAACAATTATTGTAAATCAACAGGGGAAAGCATTTTATACAACCCCAAGAAGTTTTTTAAATTTGTCGATATTAAGCGTAAATGTAGAGGTTTTCCATCTACAATGAAACTTGATGACTCTTCATCCTATATTCCACAAGACATTAGCAATCTGTTTGCTATTCATTTTCAAAATTCTTACAGTGTTGAGAAAAGCATTCCATTCAACCCCAATGACTTTACTATTCTGGAATATAAAACAGAACTTATATCAAGAATGTATCTAACTCAGGATGAAATTTTAACAGCTATTTTAAAACTCAACTCGAACAAAGGACCTGGTCCTGATAAAATTCATCCATCATTTATAATCAATTGTGCTTATAAAATTTCTACACCACTTTTGCATATTTTCAATTTATCACTCAATTTAGGTAAACTTCCACAAAATTGGAAATATTCATTCTTATCGCCAATTTTTAAAAGTGGAAATAGGAATAATATACAAAATTATAGAGCTATTGCAATTTTGTCAGATATTCCTAAATTACTAGAAAAAATGGTTTGCAATAAACTTTCTGACATTATATCTCCATCTCTTAATAATGAACAACATGGATTTTTTAGAAATAGGTCCACATCCACAATAACTAATTTATCTATTTTTACCTCTTCAATATTTGCAAATATGGAAAACGGTGTCCAAACTGATGCTATATATACTGATTTTAGTAAAGCTTTTGACAGAGTCTGTCACAATACACTTATTTTAAAATTAAATTATTTTGGCATTAGGGGCTCATTACTAAATTGGATTAAATGTTATATCACCAATAGAATACAAAGAGTTAAATTCCTAGATGTGCTTTCTGATGAAGTATCAGTTTCCTCTGGAGTTCCTCAAGGCAGCCATCTTGGACCACTACTCTTCAATATTTTTATTTCTGACTTATCCATTAAATTATCTGGAATTAATCATCTATTTTTTGCTGACGATCTCAAAATTTTTCACACAATCCAAACAGTTAATGATGCCTCATTTCTACAATCCTTTCTCAATCGTCTGGATGAATGGTGTAAACTCATCAAGCTAAACTTGAATACAAAAAAATGTTCTGTCATCACTTACACTCGTAAAAAGGAATATAGTAGTTTTGATTATTTCATAAACAACGAGCCTCTTCAAAGAGTTGATAATATCAAAGACCTCGGTATTTTATTGGATACCAAACTTAATTTTAATCTTCATTATGACTCAATTATTTCAAAAAAAATTGAATCAATTCAAAAAAAATTTATATTATTCGGTTTAAATTATTTATTTTCTCCTCGCGATTTCGTTAACCTTCCAAGCTATTCATATAGATTAAATCTCCTTAATATGAAGACTCTTGAAGGAAGACGCGTTCTTCTTGATTCATGTTTCATTTTTGATATCTTAAAACGTAATATTAACATTCGCTTTTTTAATGAACGTGTTGTATTAAACAATGACGTAAGACAAACTCGCCATACAAATTTTTTAAAAGAAATTCAACATCGTACGGATTATGGTAAAAACGAACCAATTAATAGAGCGGCTATTACTTTTAACAAAAATTCAAAACATTTTGAAAATAATATGACTAAAATCAATTTTAAAAATAAGATATTTGACAAAATTACTTAAATAAAGTATTTTTTAAGTTATTATTCATTTTATTATTTTATTTTAATGTATATTTTAAAAACTTGTATTTTAATATTTTAACTTATATATATTCATATTCTTTAATATGGATTATTTTGACATAATAAAGTGGCCTTCTAGGCTTTAAAAAAAAAAAAAAAAAAAAAAAAAAAAAATATGATGCGGGAATTGAAAAAGCTGGAGCTAATATTTAAAGAATTTAATGGTGACAATAGTCTCCAATTCCCACTATCTTCCGCAAATTTCTTTTTAGATCATTCAAAAATATACAATATGTACATAAATCATTCGGTACCTATTCAAAATGGTCACAACGATGTTCATATTGAAATTTGTACTGTGGCTGGAGACTGTAGTTTTTGGAACACAGTAATTTTCATTTTTACATTTTCAAAAGTCTACAAATTATCTACAATTCGTTGCTGATTATATAACTGAAATTACAAATAAAAAATAAAATGTAACGTCGATAAATGTAGATCCAGTACGAAGAGTGTTAAATTAATTAAAAAGCACTGTCTCAACTATATATTTAAACATTATTGATCGTTGAAATTTTACCACTAAACATATAGTTACCAGAAAGAATAAAAAATCTTGAACCGTTGATTAAACTAAACAAAATTAGCACACGCAGTTTTCTATTTATAAAAAATTACTTAGACCGTATACACCTCATCGAATCAAAAAAAAAATAAAAATCTCTTTCATAAAACAAATTTTTGGTTTGGTATCTTTCATATTCCATTTTGATGTATGTCAAATACTTTATGTCAAATTAAATGAATTGACAACTTCATCATCAATCTATCATTTAATTCCAAAGCATATACATATACGAAATAAAATTTATTTATAAGAATCTATACATACGAGTACATAAGATAAATCTTTCATAACCGCGTATAGGTCAAAAGTTTAAATTATTAAAAAAGATATAAATTGTCTCTTATGTACATATATATCGTACATACGTCATATTATTATAGAGGTAGGTATGTGTGCTTAAAACTAAAAATTTAGAAATGTCATTGTTATTTTAAGAATTTTCGAAATGTTAAATTAAACAAAATCCAAAAAGAAACATAATGTCGTGTTGTGTCGCTGCCTTTTTAATTTTGATGTTGTTGTTGTTGTTATTTTATTTATCCGAAATAAATAAATAAAAATATTTATTTAGAGAGTCAAAAAAAAAAAAAATGTCATACTTTTTAATTTTTTTTTTGTTGGTACTATTGAATATAGTTTTAATATTTACATTAATCATATTTTTTGTGCGTTGAATAGATTTTAAATTATGTTTATTTTTTTATTTTTGATTGAAGATGATTTTATACGATAAAGACATATAGATACAAAACAAAATTTGTCTCATCAATTTAACTAACAGTTTATCATTATTGTATATATTATTGTATTTATTAAAAGATTGGCTATTTTCTTTAAATGATATTGAAATTTTATTTGGAACCCAAATTTAATTTATAAAAATGTCTTGTATAAAATGTTTCAGTTTCGTTATATTAACCGAATGGTTTTGCTCAGTTTTATTATTTACTTCATAATATTATTAATCAGGAATCTTCCTTGTTGATTGTAATATCTCAAACAATGCTCGTATGTATTTACAAAAAAAAAATATATTTTTTTGTTTTTTGAATTTTTAGAATAATAACGGATTGTGTAATACCGTAACTACTGTGATTTAATTTTAATGTTTGAATCGTGACTCCATGTCATTTATTTTAAATAAGGAGTCACTAATCGTAGCTATTTATAAACTTATTTTATATTTTGTATTTTCAAAAAACTTGTTTTTTTTAGGAATACTTTTTGTAATGATTTTGATAATTTAAATAAAAAATAGCTATGTTATTAAAAAAAAAAAAAAAAAAATATACCGACTGAGTGAAGTATGTTTGTGACATAAATTCATAAGTGTGTATACTGTATATGGGTATGGGTTTTCACCGAATTATTGGGTCAATGTATCTTATATAAATGGTATATTCATTGTAATTAATATGAATTAGTCGTGGGCTTTCTCAAAATCTTTTACTTTTGTTCGTACATTTTGGAAATGCAAAGGCCTGTTCGCATAATGTTATTATATATAATTCCCACAAACTATAACAATTTCTTGGCAGCAGAGAGATTCCAATGCTATCGAAATTATTTGTAATAATTTCTAATTTATTTATTTCGAATTTATAGATCAGATTGTATAAGACTTATGTTCCAATAACGATCATTCTACGTAATTTTGTACAATTTGAAGTTATCTGAGTCATAGGCGTGTAAGATCGCAATGAATGTCGTATTGTCGCTATAACTGCGTGTAACATAATCATGCAAACTATGATTTGTAACATATTCTTCATTATTTATGTAACCAATATGCCTTTTACGACTGAATGATTATATTGGATCTCGAAGGAAAATTAATTGTTTATTGAATATTCTTGTGTTTTACAAATATGAACAAATCTGCAAACCAGAGATTTTAAAAACCGAATTACCAAGTAGGTATAGCAAACAATTCGATTTAAATCCACCAACTGTATGGGATTCAATATTTATTTGTATCATATTTATGGTTCTCAAAAATTAAAAATCCTCATGAATATTTTACTTCAAAGGGCTGCATCCACCAGTCCTTCAAACTTTATTAGTATTTATTTAGGAACCTGTGTCAAATGAAATATTCGGACAAGCAGAACTCAAAAAAATAAAGGCCAACGCTAATATATCAATAGCTAAATGATTTAAATATTGTTTTAACCAAAGCAATATTGCTAAAGACACAATTCATGGCTTTCTTGAGGATGTCTTAATAAATAAAATGCTATAAAATCGAGTTAATTTGAACTACAAAATCTAAATATACCCCATTAGAGTTAAGAACAAGAGTTAAGCTTCCTACATTAAGTGATAGACGGAGCACGTGCCTGAAGATAAGCACATAATCTATATTAAACGTTTTTGAGGCAAAACTTGATGGGTTTAATCCTGGGCTGCGGAATCGGTAAAATAAATGTTCGACCCTATTAAAAATTAATTATCCTACCCCAACTCCAAAACCAGATTAAAGGATATTGCTGTGACCATAACAGAGCTGATTCCTGGGTTATCTAGAGATAATATGAAATGGCCTCAAGTATGTTAAGACTCGTAGTTCTGTTGATTATTTCCACTTTTTCCAAGCTATCCAAAAAATTCGGGGTCCAAGCGAAGTCGTTTCGATTTCTCTTGGTATTCCAGAAATTTTTCAAATTTATCTTTTTCTTTTACTTTTTTGACAGGATTTTCTTGGCGATTAGTAGATGAAGATTACGGCTGGTCACTATGATTGTGAGCTTTTTCGGTATTATTCAAAAAAAACCTTTTATTGTCAAATTACAAAACGCGGTCTTGCCTCTATTTTTTTGATCATCACTTAATAATATTCTAACATTGGGGCCGACATAAATTCCCGCCAATAATATCTCGTTGTCAAGCAGAAGAATTTCTGTGCGGATTGATGATGATTTTATGATGCTGCCACGATGTTTGATATTTTTCTTAATTAGAAAATTACGCTAAGCCATTCTTTATAAAATGGACTGAGGGTTAAGTCCGCGGATTGGAGGCTTTCTGTGACTAAAAATGGATGCTGTGGCAGAGATTCAAAGTTCTTCATTTGGCCCCATTGAGTTTACGGCATTGTTACTGCTGGATTGGCCATACCATTATCACTGCCATTATTATTATCTGTTTTGAACGTTAATGGTGAAATAATTAACTCGGTGGCGCGTACACGCATCAACTTTAAGAGATTCATATTCATCTCTCCAGCCTCAGCGATTACCAAATTTCGGATACTGTCTCGTTCTAGTGACACTGCAAGCTTTGTACCCATTTCTCCATTGAAGCTACGAAAAGGTGGTGTATTAAAAAATGTTAAAGGCACCGAATATTTATAAACCATTTCTGTAAGACAGGTTTTAAACTTTTCAGCTGTTATTGAAACAGTTATAGCCCGATTTTTAAAAAGCTTCGTTACCAGAGCATGACTTGCCTGCGTGGTTTAGCTTTTTCTACAGCTTAATTTTTTATGATTCTTCATTTTCGTTTTAAAGTTGTAGCCCTACTGGGCTCATTGGGACCTTCACCAGAAAATGCGCTACTTTTACTTGACCCACGAAATAATATCCAGTATCCATTTCCGAAATTAAAAAATGTTCATATACAGCTGATTATGTTCTGTGTAACTTCTCCATTTGAAAGGCATTTTGTAAATTATTAACGGTTTTGTATAAAATGTGGCTTCTTTTTTATTTTTTACTTTCAGTTTGATTACTTTCAGTAAAGAATACTGGTTTCAGAACTAGCAGATGATGTTTAAATCTGCGCTATGTATCATTTTAAGGGGTGATTCATGCGAATTACGTGTGATACCGCACGGATTATAAACGGAACAATATTGTTGAATACTATATGTATATAGGTATGGATTCAGGGCAGTACTATTCAGTGTTATTTTGAATATCAAGGAATAAAGTTGTCAGAAAAAGTGTGAATTTTGTAATGGAGAAAAAGGACTCTAGTGTGGTGAAAAAAGGAATTAGTAGCTTAATCGAAGCTTCAAAATCAAGCGTCGAAGAAATTGTATTGCATACGGAATGTAAGAAAAACTACTCGAGGAAAAATAGTATTGTTGCTTGCAAAAGAGGGCGTGGGCAAGGTAAGACTAATTAATTAATATAAATGAATATCGGATACTTATAGTAATTTCCCATAACAGGACCATCATCATCAGCTTGCGGCCATCAAAAAAATTTCAGATTAAGTGTGCCATTTGATTTTAAAATTAATTGTTTATTTTGTGGCGAAGTGATTTAAGAGATTGACTCTAAGAATGTAAACCAGCACAAGCAAGTTAGTGTTGTGAAATCAACCGAAATGCAACAAACAAACGTCAAACAATTTGCCTTCTTTCCCCAAATCGACGACTGGGTATGATATAGCAGCAGGAAGAACTCGGCTGTCTTCATTAAGCGACCTGCTTCCAGCTCTTCATGCGCTTACCGGATGCGATACAACCTCAACATTGTACAGGAAAGGAAACTAAAGGCAGGGAAACTGCATTCTAGGGAAACTTAAAGCATTCAAGCTTTTGCAGTCCAATGCAGAACTGAGGATTGCAGCCAACTTGGTAATCTGCAGTTACATTTAGCTTGTCTCCCACCAACAGTAGCAGGTACAGATCAGCATTAATTTCGGGTATACCATCAAGTTCAAGCATGGCTGGGAAATGCTTTGCTACCAACAGATTGGGGATGGAAATCTGTGAAAAGTAGGTTACTGCCCATTCCAACTGACCTGCCACCGGCTCCAAAACATCTACTAAAGTTGATATCTTCCAACTGTCGTACAACAAGCTGCGAATGTAAGCGGTCAGGAAACAATGTGTGGAATCTCCCAGGCTATATCATGCAACGACACTAGAAGCGACGAAGGTCTCAATGATATTAAACGAAATACTGAGCTACAACACCATTTTAAATTTTAAATGCCTTTGTAATTAATATTTAAATGGAAATAAAAAAAAAAACTGATGTACAAAAATGTAAGAATAAATAATAGTTGGAAGTAATTAATTTTTTTATCATGGATTTTTTGAAGGTTGGTTTGTAAATAAAATTAAGTTATTTCATAAATGGTATATCGCATAAGCCTGCAAAATAGCTCAAGCGACGACAAATTCAATCTCGCATAATGTTATGGAATACTGGTGTTTTAAATAAGTCCTGCTTATAGTTATTTTCACAGGTAAACTCCAAAAATTTACTTGATTTTAACATTTAGCTCAAATTTTGAGATTGTGCTGTGTACCGTTCAGAAGTTATTTTCAGTTTTCCCACCCTGATTGCAGGTTGGCCCGACCTTTAGAGGTGGAGATTTTTTCTAAAATACTGCCTTCAAGTGGTACTACAACCCTGTAAGATTTTTATTGGAATTATTTACTACTTTTCCACAAAATTCCAGCACTATAAATATGAGACCAAGAAAAAAAACAGTTGTTGTTGTTGTTTTTGGACTTCATCGTAATATTTGTAAAGGGGTTTTTAGGAGAGAAAGAACATATAAAATGAGGAATCGGAGACGGTCAATATTTTTCCAATTCCGACCCCGACGCCGCTAAAATAGCTCAACTCCTTGCTTTCGACTCCCGACTCCGACTCCGCAGCCCTGCCTTCATAATATGAACAAACAAAATTCATTTGGATCTTGATGTATAATTTACGATGAAAGATATACTGTTTAACATATGTTTACTCAAAACTCTTCCTCAAACAGGCTGAGCAAACAAAAACATATTTTAAAAAAAAAAAAAAATCTTTCGTTATTCACTAAATCTTAAAAATATATAAATTATTAATTAAAAATAAATTCGGAGGCTTAACTGGTTCTTAAGTTTAATAGGGTATATTTAGATTTTGTAGTTCTAATTAACTTCGATGTTGCAAGGCATTTTATACGTTATCAGCTAGCGTTCATAAATAATAAACAGCATTATATATACGTTCTGAAATTTTATTAGGATAGATTGACCTAAGCGATGCACGATGCTTTTATGATCGATGCACTAAATGCAAACTCAGTTGAAATAAAACGACCAATGTAGCATTTCTATTTTAAAAACATCGCCATAAATTCTAAGCTAGCATTCTTCTAGGAGCTTGTTAAATTTTGAAAACGCATTCTGGGTCCAAAAAGCAACACTGCAAAGTAGGCTGATGTTAAACAAAATTGATCTCTCTTTTTAAAAGCCACCTTACCTCCAAAAATTATTGTATTGCCGGATAACAAAAGTTCGTTCTATAAAGTTGTTCAGGCAACAACACGATCCAATAATTTTATTTTCACAATTGTTAGAAATTTTCGAAATGAGTGCTATAGCAACTTGACTATGTCTTCCGCTCTCTCTTAATGCTTAAATATTTATTACCCATTTATCAATCACTTTGGTGACCCCGTTTATAAGCGCTGTTTAAAAATTTGTGGGGTCAATAATTTAGCATTTTTCAATGTGACCTGTAAATCGTTGCACAATGCCTTGAAAAACCTTCCCACATTTGAGACGAATTTCTTTGTAATTTCACTACTATTATATTTAATTATTTTTATTATTATATTTAAAAATAAATGAAATTTCAAATAAATACGTTAATTAGTAATACAAATCACGTAAAATTTGCACATAACGAGACCCGCAGCAACATATTTTGTTTTACAGAAACTTCAAAATGGGCGCGTAAAATTGTCTAAACAAAAACAAATTAATTCACAATGGCAGAAAGTGACATATTTATAAATGATTTATTTTCAGTTCTGTGCACTAGAAAAATGGTTTTGGTGTTCAAAAATAGATGGAATAGTCGAAGAAAAATACAACTCTTTTATTTCTACATTGCTATCTACGAAAAACTGAATACAATACGATATTATCGATTAAATTCATAAAAGTGACATTTCATTTGACCAAGGAGTTGGAATTGGGATTGGGATTCAATTTTGGTCAAAAGTAATAAACAACCAATTATCGTGATTTATTTTTGACATGTATAAAAAGTTGGTAGTGTTTAACAAAAATGAAAACTCTGGTGACAAACACAGTAACTACAAAAAGAAATTGGGATTGCAATACCATCAATTCAGAAGGATCGGGAGGTACCGGGTTCGAATCCCAATAGAGGCAGACTACAAAAGCAATTTTTCATCCATGATTACGATAAGGATCAAGAACACATTTATGACCTTCTGTCGGAGTACAGGATAAACCAACGTTCATGTCAGTACAGGCTGACATGGAGCTATACAATGTGTAGATGTTGAATTAAAAACATGGACCTAAAAAAAGTAGTCGTTAAAAAAAAAAGTAAAAATCATTTAATTTCTCTAGTCTATTCAAATGCAAATTCAACCAAGTTTGAATATTATGTTATTAAGGACGTTCCTCTAACCAATATGCCATACTTGTTATGAAATAAATTCTGAAGAGCTTCAAAATTTTTATAATTTCCTTATCCTTGTACACACGGTTTGAATTTGTAAGTTCGTTGGCTCGATTTAGTCAGATCAGATGTAAAATCATACCATGTGTAGGTTTATCATATATTTACAACTAAATTTTCTTCAGGTAATGAAAAATATTCAAACCAACCGCACTCATTAAACGCTAACCGGGTTTCCAACTGGGCTGATGTAATTTTTTTCATCGATTACGATCAGTGATTAAATTGAAAACATTTATGACCCTCTCTTGGAAAGTAGAACTCATGGGCCGACCCATCGTTCATGTTAGTACAGGCTAGCATGGAGCTATGCAGTGTACAGATGGCCAATTAAAAGACGTACCTGTAGTCGTGTACAAATAGGGATACTGTTCAGCTTTCAAAGGACATTAAATCCACAAGCCGAACAGTCTCTAAAATAATATATATATATGTGATGGTATTTATTTAAAAAAAAATAATAATAAACTGCGCGATCCAGCTTTCGCTAAAAAGTCAACAATCTCATTTCCCACAACGCCACAATGAGCAGGCACCCACATGACCCTTACTCTTGAATTAGAGCAAATGAGATTTATGAAGTGTTTGCACTCTTTAACCAGTTTGGATGTAGTCAAAAGGTTATCAAGAGCACGGCTTTACTATATCCTTGCAGATAATAATATCCTTGCCTATTTTACTAAACTTATACGCCTCAATTGCACTATGGGTATGTGCAATTAATTCAGCTTGAAAACCCGTGCAGTGTTTGCCCAGACTACCCGAGAATCTGAGCCCATACTTTGGACAAAAGAAACCAAACCCTGCACTGACTTCTGAACGAGAGCCATCATCAAAAAAAATATCTACTTATACAACTGTCTATAGAAATCCTGAGAGAGCCACAGTTCTCTCGAGGGAAAAACGACGGAGAATGAATTGGCGAAGTTAAGTGCATTTGAAAGAGCACCTTGATGTAGTCTCTATTTCAAATAGACTCTCGCACACAAACTATAATATGATGGTGCACTTAGTCACTGCAGCATAGACGAAAATCACTCAAATGATTGGATTGAAAGGAATGGTCCAACTCATTGGCCTGCAAGATCCCCAGATTTAACTGTATTAGATTTTGATGTATCGGGATCGATGAAGCAGTTACAAATACAAACAGCAGCTGAATAGGATATTTTGGGCACCTTTTGTAACACTCTCTATTACTTTTACTCAGAAAATGTGGGCCAGCTATATACTTACTAAATTTATACATTGTGGCCAAGGCCGGATCATAGTACACCCCAAAGGATTTCAAAAATAGGACATGAAAGACGTAACGGTACGTAACGAAGCAGAATATTTTAAACCGAAATAAAATACAAAACATTGTTTTTGATCGATATGATGATGAATACATCTATGACTCTACGTTTAGAGCGCAGGATCACTGGACCTATACCCATCGTTCATGTTTCACCTGTTTTCACAAGCTAGTCCTGGGATGGAGATGACAACACAAAACACTAGAATTACAAACTTTTCGAAATTCGATAGTTTAAGTTTTATTCAATGAATATAGATTGAAAGACATTTTATTGATTTGACATTTCCACATTCTATAAATTCGAGATACGAATTATAAGATTCATTATAAGGGTTTGAGAATCGAAAATATTCTAAATCTTTTAAATTTTAATATTCGAAAATTTTCGAAACTAAATTTAATTATCGAATTTTTAAAATTTGAATATTGAATGTATGAAAATCTCTAATTTATGTACGGTTTTTCTTTGGACGTTTTTTGAACTTTTAGCGCAAAACTCTAATTATTGCAATATTCGAAATTCACAAATTTAAAGAGAGTTTTACTGTAGTTTTGAATTTTCGATTGAAAGTTAAATGATTTTTCGAATTTCAGAATATCACTCGAATTATACAAATTTGAAATACGATTTTGGACATTTTACAAATTTTCGAAAAAATACCTCGTGCGAAAACTACGATGATATCGGATATATTAAGATATCGGATTATAAAAAAAATTTAAAACTCCAAAAAATTTAAAAAAAATGTTGAGACTTTAATTGTTGTTGAACCATTCAGAAATGTGCAAATTTAATTCAATTTGTCTTAACTACAGTATGAAATATCAGAGATGCATTTAGAATTCGACTATGAAACTTTTTCTAAATTTCGAAAAAATTTAAATAATATCCAGTTCAATTTTCAAAATTCGGTTTCGAATATAATGATTATTTTAATTTTATAGATTCGCCGTACGTATACTTACGATTCAGAACTTGTCATAAGTTAAATAAAAATCGATATTTTTGTAAAGTTTATTTTCAAATTCTGAAAATTTGAAATTAAATTTGGCAAATCTTAGTTTTACAATTTTGAATTTTAACTCGGGTTTGAAAAACTAATAATTCTTGAAATTTACCAATTCATTATATAGTTTTTAAATTGTTTAATTAAATCTCTAAATTAAAGATAATTAATTGAAGGGGCATTTGGGCTACTTTCTAATTTTTAATTTTCAATTGAAACTAAGATAATTTTTAGAATTTCGGCAAACTCATGTGAGTGCTGAATCCATGGACCGAAGCATCAGTGTATCAAACCTGTAGCCAATGTAGCGTAAGGCAAGTATGCAAATAAGTAAATTCTGAAATAATTTGTGGTAGAAAGTTTTTCGAGGCCTTTTATTTAATATATGTAAGAGGGGCCGGAGTACCATAAATCTGGCACTGATTGTGGCGACCTGGCAACTGACAAAAATTAAACAGGCCTATTTTGTTAAAGTATACATATTTGTATATTAAGCCAAAATAAACTCATTAAACCCCAAAATTGTTACTCACAATTTACTTTATATAAGTACGAGTACATGTATATAATTATTCGAAATAGTTTTGTTTACCATCGCAGACTCCGAATTCGACTTTTTAAAGAGAAAAAAAAAAAACAAAATATGAGATCATTAAATTAAGTATCGGAAAAGCAAAAAAAAAAAATTCTTTTAAACTGTTTTCCAATTTGAGAAATTATTTTTTTACAAAAAAATTTAAATTCGAGGACAAGATCGTTATAATATTTTTTCACAGTTTACAAATCAGAATGATAGAATGTATTCAACACAGTACAAAATCAACAGAAATATTAAAAATACCGCAATACACACATATAGGAAACGTACAAAGAAATTTTCACCCGCACTTTTCTTTTTATTTATTTATTACGAAAAATAAAATCATTTTTGTTTTAATTCTCGTTAATTTTTTTTTTTTTTTTGGATTTTAGTTTAATTAAGACAAAATTACGAAATGTGTTTTTTATTTTATAAAGACAGACACACTTCAAAAATTAAAATAAGAAAAAAACATAAAAGATTATTTTATTATTAGTTTCTATTTAATTCAATTAAGATTACAAAATTCTTAATTTTTGGTGGTGGATTAAAATATATATTATTTAAGTCGCGTGTCTATGCGTCACATGGTGGATCTTTAATGAAATTAGGGCTCAATGCCATGTAATCTATATATTATGGATGTATGATGATTAATTTCGAACAATTTCTGGTGAATATTACAAAGAAATGTCAAAAAACAAAAGAAAACATATTTTGGTAAACTGAAGATACATTACACGGAAATTTAAGTCAAATCCGAATCTTTTTGTTTTGTGTGGAATTTTATATAAATAGTTGTGGCTTTTACAATACATGAGGAAATAATTAATTAATTGTTTATATATGTACATACATATACTATAAGACAAGCATGTATTTGTCTATATTTAAAAGGATTAAATTGTTCAAAAGATTATCCTTTGTATTCGATAAAAATTGTTGTGGCTTCCAAAAGGATTATAAAATTAAAAATTTATATTGGGAATATTCGAATTTTGTATATACATACTACTGGGAGTAGTTATATATAGCTTGGACGAGATGCTTCGGTGATGTGTAACGAAGTAATCGCAAGTTTATTCCGTACAAAACGAAAAATGCCAATACAATATCTAAATTTGAAATGTTTTGGGATATTTCGATCTAACAAATAGTATCAACCAACCAGTGCTGCCATTCCATTGTAAATAGGTTTATGGTAAAATACTTTGCAATATATAGTTGTTCTTGAGCTAAGATTTGAATGATGCGATAGGTAAAAATTCATTTTAAATGATAATTTATGGTGTCCTTAGAAAATCCGAAGTAGAAAGCATTGCTTATTTCGTGCAACTGGTTGACCATGTTGATAGGTTCATTCTCATCATACGCAGTGTGGTATTGGTTCGCAATTCAATTAAATTAATCTGACGACTCTGACAAGTAATCTTGGTTGGAACATGATAGAAAATGTTTTCCAGGATATACGGTGAGTTAATGTGTCCCAACAGATCGGTTCATATCTTTGAAGCACCTAGATATTTTCTTCGATTATTTAATATTGCAATTTGATACTTATGACATTAATGTATGGTGATAGTACAGAAATATTTTCGTGGTAGATTGTTATCATAATATCAGCCATTTTGTCCAGTGATGTATAACAACAACTTTTTTTTTGAATGTTTTCGATGCGATGTTATGAATTTTATGATATGGAGAATAAACTGGAACCGCGAATTTTATTTTGGATCTGACTTAGAGAATGAATAAACCTTTAATGTTCGGGAGAGTGAATAGGCGTTGAATATCACCAGGGCTGCTTCTTTCAAAATAATAACATAATTCAGGACTTGTTTATATTAAGTCGTAATTCAATCTCAGTTTAGTCGTTACCATATACATATATATCGAAGTACAACAGAGTTTTGGATAATATTCGTTATATCATTAATGAAAACGATGAATGTGGAACTCAAAACTGTGTCAGTAATTGGTCTTGTTCTTACACCACCAATTTCAATATATTGTTGCCTACCGTTATATGACACGACAAAATCCATTTCACAAATGCATATTGGAGAACCCAAACTTCGACATTTGAATTACTTTGACATCCTCGAACGAGTCGAAAGTCGGCTTACAGGTGCTATCCAATGGCTTTAGTAGATCTTCCTGAGAGGAAGCCGTGTTGAGTTGCTAATAAATGATAATAAATTTGGGAATAGACGATAACGATGCAATTCCCCTACAGCGAGAAATGTTAGCTTTTTTATCGGCTTTAAATGGTCGTTTTCCATTGAATTAGGAACTCTTCATTTTGAAGAGATTGATTGAAGAGCAGACAAGGTGGATCAACTAATTCAGGGGGCCTATTATGGTATTTTCGATAGTGTTTGTTTTCGATAATATCGAACATTTCGATAACGTCGAAAATAGCTATTATGAAAGTTTCGATAGTGTTTTACTTCGACAATATCGAGTGTTTCGATAGTTTCGAAAATATCTATTATGAAATTTTCGAAATCAAAAAAAAACCGTAATGAAAATACAGATGTGTTTTGTTTGTTTAGAGGTGAACTTATTGAAAACACTTAATAATTTTTTAAATTTATTAAAATTAGTCAACTATTAATAATTAAAATTCATTTATATTATGGAATCGAGCATAGGATTTTTTTTACAATCGAGTGATGATGAATTAGAAGATGCAGTGACACCGGTCTATATTCAACGAAAAAGATTACGTGATTGTTCAAACGCGTTCGACATGCCAAATAAAAGGTAATAAATACAATACAATCTTTATAATTAATCCATTTCAAACAATCATTTGTGTATATTTTTAGTTTCATCAAATTATTCAGAATATCGAAGCAATTGGTCAGTGATATTTTAAGTAATGTTGAATCTCATTTTTCTGAGCCAAAAAGGATAGATGCCATACCGCCCATTTTAAAGCTTTTGGCCACTTTACGGTTTTTAGCAGAAGGATCATATCAGCGGGGGGTGGGAAAAGATTTTTTTATTGCAATGGCTCAATCCACCGTATCCGTAATGATGGCCGAAACATTACAGATATTAGAATCTAATTTATGTAGTAAATACATAATTTTCCAACAATCTGATGAGGAAAAAATGAAATCGAAGGAATATTTCTTAAATAAATATGGGTTTCAAGGCGTCATAGGTTGTGTGGATGGTACGCATATAAATATTGTACGTCCAGAAAAAAATGAGCATCATTTTTTCAATAGGAAGGGTACTCATAGTTTAAACGTAATGATCGTACGTATCTTAATGTGTATATTACTTTTAGTCTAAGATAAAGAATGTTATATATACTTGTTAACGGTATCTATATTATTAATGATATTATACCTATATTAAAAATATATGTTTTGTCTTCATTTTTGTATAGACATGCGACTATAAAGAAGAAGTAACTTTGGTTGATCCATGTTATGGCGGTGCCTCGCACGATTCGGTTATTTGGAGTATGAGTGCGAATCGGAGAATTATGGAGCAGAATTGGAGACGAGGGGATAAGACCTCTTGGCTTTTAGGTAATTTATATCAATCGATCTCAATTATAGCTTATACTATCACTAATTCAATACTAAATTAAATTATATTATTATAAATAGGCGATTCCGGTTACACTTTGGAGCCATGGATGATGACTCCTTATAGGAAAACAATTGAAAGGTCCTTGGAATCTCAATACAATACGGCTCATGCCAAAGCTCGTTCAATAATTGAGCGCGTATTTGGTGTAATAAAGGGAAGGTGGAGATGTTTGCTGCATGCGAGAGAGCTGCACTATCAACCTGAAAAGGTTGCACGAATTATAAATGTGTGCTGCGCACTCCATAACCTATGTACAAGATACCACGTCCCAATCCAAGAAAATGATGTGGTGCGAGATGCGAGCGAGGATATTCAAAATTCCATTGAAGACAATGAACATAACGAAAATATCGCGCAAGAAGCCAGAAGGATAAGAGATCAGATAAGAGATAATTTATGAATAACATATATATAGATCGAAAATAAATTTGTTTAAGACAAAAAATACTTATAATTATGATTCCATTTATTCAATAAACAGTTTTCAAATAAAATTATGATTTCATTTATTCAATTAAATTAAAGATATTAAAAACAGAAAGATTAATAAATAATTTTAGTTCTGAGCATCCAATTCTCTTTGTCGCAAATCCAACTCCCACTTCTTCAACTGCAATTCCTCGTATTTTTGTTTAATTTGTTCTGCCAACATTGATTGTTTTGTTTTCCATTTATCCTTTTCAAATTTAAGGTTATCTTTTAAGGCATTGATTAGCTCTTTCCTTTGCCTTTTGGATGTATTATAATATTTATCTTGCTGTTCAGTTTGCTTTTTTAATAGCGATTTTGCAGTTTCTCTTGGTCGTTTTACAGTTCTCTCCCTATTTCCATTAACTGTTGCTGTTGACGGTTCAGATTGGATGATTATGGTATTTGTCAAGTTATTATTATTATTATTCATTGTTCCAGGTTCATTATCTGTACTATTCGGTGTATGTGGTTCTGTGCTTTCCAAATTGTTAGTAATGTAGGTGTTATGTACCATTTGGGTTGAACTGCCTGGGTTTGATGTTGTATTTTCTAACCCACATCCAAATTTGTTTGCATTAACGCCTTCCAATTCTTCATTATAATTAAGCAATTTGCTTACCCTCTCCTCGTTGGTACTCAATCGTTTAACTCTACATGGGCCTCCACCCGTTCCTGAAATTGATTTTTTGTTGGTTCTCATTTTGTTTTTCGTATTATATTTAAAATCTTTCCAAACCTAAAGAAAGTATATATTAATAAAGCTATTAAATATTTATTTTGTAATATATCCTCACTTTTTCCCAACCTTCTACGGTTTTCTCTGGGGGGCCTACAGCATTCAATTGCTCCATCACTTCACTCCACTTTTTATTGATTGAATCCTTAAATTGAAGCGTATTTAAGAAGTTCTTCGCTATACCATCGTTTGTTTCCATGAAACCAATCAAAATATCAAACTGCTCACTGTTTGTAGCTGTCCTATATTAGAAAAATTAAAAAAATTATATTAAAACAACACATATTTAATATTAATATAAAATTTATTTTACATAAAATTTATAACTCACATTTTTGTAACGGTATATAAGCACGTCGTTATTTGATTAAATTCAAAAACAATATTCGCCATTGTTCGCCACATAAAAAGTAGTCGTAAATTATCGATATTATCGAAAAAAATCGAAATCGAAAAATTCCATAATAGCTCATTCTCGATATTATCGAAAAAAAACGAAATCGAATATTACCATAATAGCTCATTTTCGATAATATCGATAAAAAAACGCGTTCGAAAAATTTCATAATAGGCCATTTTCGATAATATCGAGAAAAAAACGCTATCGAAAATACCATAATAGGCCCCCAGGGACGAAAGTTTTCAAATAAAAATATAATATGAGGTTAGGTTAGATTTGGTAAGAGAGGCACACTTAGTCCGCAGAATATCCATTGTGATACCATACAGGATATTATGCCCCTTCCACTTCTATTGAACTCATTCAGAGCTACTTCAGTAGCTTGAGAAATTTCGTACTTTACAGATTTTGAGAACCGAGGAGTTGTCGGAGAGAAGGCAGTGGCCCTGTAAGTACGAAAGTTCTTAATTCTTGTCTACGCAGGGAGATTACTATATTGCAGCGCTTCAACTTCAGTTTCGGCCTGCCTTGTCTTTCAACGCAACATATGTTTGTTTACCTAACATTTGATAGGGCCTCCGCCTATTTTGTATATATAAGCGCTAACTTAAGCACTATAGTGTATTCTCTATGACGTGTGAATGAGGATATTATACATGTTGTCTCAGCCAAGTTAAAACTTCCTCAGTTCTCGGTGACTATCACTTCAGCCTGGGGTATGTTGCAAAATAGTTTAGTAGATGAACTAGCTCAGCTCCCACTTAGCCGTCTAGGTTGGAGCCGTCTGAGAAGCATTATATAGCTTCGGTTTCCGTTATTGATACGACTTTCCAGGAAACTGTTGAAGAGCAGCTATTTCTAGGAAATTTAAAATTTTGAGTTTTAAAAATTTCTGAAATTGTTTGTAATAAAATTGTTAATAGTACACTACTTTCAGTTTCAGCATCAAGTTCTTCATTGTTTTCCAGTGAGACAGTCGTATTTTGCTATTTAATCGAATCTTAAAATAGTCCCAATCGGTGATGCTGGGTTTGTTCTTGGGCCGCAGATAAAGAAGGCTGTTTTAGATTTCCAAGCAGTCAATAACCGATTTTGTAAGCTTGTGCATGAAGTTAGCTACCCTGTTGACAATTTGTGTACATACGCCCATACAGAAGTCAACCAGCCCCAAGATAAAGACTTATTTTACAATGCCTTGGACGATCTGGTGGGATCTATACCAAAACACGATGTTAGAATGGTAATTGGGGACTTTAATGCTAGAGCTGGCAGAAATCAAACCGACTTGTGAGAAAACACAGATCTGTACTCCCGACACGAAACTGCGACCGATAATGGTGAGAGAATGATGTACTTTGCAATTGCTCACGATCTTAGAGTAGCAAGCACATTTTCCCTCATAAACAGATACAGTTGGAAACATGGATCCATTATCGCAAAATATCCCGCAGTCAAATTGACCACGTCGTTGTGCATGATGTGAGAACTTATCAGTATCCAAATACGAAGGCAGCGATCATTATTTGGTCGCTGCAAAGCTACGATGGAAATTTTCGAACAGGTCCGGGAACACAGTGAAACGAATGGAATGTTTCAATTGTGAAGGTCTGATAAAAGAAAAACAAAAGAAACGATATCAGGATCTTGTCAGTGACAACATTGAGGGAGCTAATAACAAGTCTGACTGTGTGAACTCTGTCTCGGAGGCACTGAAAACATCGGTTATCAGTGCTACTCAACAGACTTTAGTAATAGTGAAAGTCAGACCCAAGATAACTGGTTTGATGACGAGTGTCGTCTTGCAGTTGAGCAACAAAATATCGCCCATAGTGAAGTGCAACAACGACTCATAATTACGAGGAAAAACAAGGCTGCTCTTACTAGGAGGGCAGCTAAGTGAATTTGTAGACGAAAAAAGCGAGAACGGTGGAAGGCCAAGGTTATGAAAGTACAACAACTAAGCAATGAGTGCAATTCACGTAATTTGTTTAAAGGAATTACTGAATTGCACCATACTTTCTGCGTCAACTGCCAATCGGGGCCGAAATGGAAAGCTCTATGTGAACATCGACGCAATACTCGACGCATGGAATGGACACTTTACCAACCTGTCGGTGACCAACCTTCATGCGTCACCGACTGTAGTTGATTCACCTCAAATACAGACTGCGGAGATTTGCATTGATGATCCATCCCATGAGGAATTCACTAGGGCCATGCAGAGACTGAAACGAACCCGCCTACCAGGAGTAAACTGCATTAATTCGGAGCTCTTGATATTCGGTGGGGAGCATATATGTTACTGTCTTACATTATATTGGATAGAATCACCCCTCTAGCGGAGGGCCAGATTGTCAACTATCAAGGAGGATTTCTTTCGATCAGTCCTTTTGCTGCGGATGATCTATATTATGAGACTTCCATCCCCTTCCATCTATCTAAATATTATGATACTTCCATCCCCGTACATCAGGTGTTCCTGGATTTCCGGCAGGCCTATGACTCGATGAATCGAGAGATTTTGTGGTCTGCGCTGGAATATCTAGGTATGCCAACAAAAATGGTATGATAGTGTAGAATGACAGTGACACAGTCTCAATGCTGTGTTAAAGTTGAGAACAGGCTATCAACCGTTTTAAAAGTTAGCACGTGTTCGCGTGTTCGCAAGGGAGATACTCTGTCCCCGATACTCTTTCAGAAATTTTCAGCTTCTGTTGGACTCCAGATCAATGAGTCTAAAACGAAATACATGATATCAGGTTAAAGGGACAATGACACACCAGATTTTAGTAGTGGCCACTACACGTTTGAAGGAGTAAGGAGGTTTAAATATTTGGGATCTCTTATCACTCACGATAACAGTGTGGTTGAGGATATTAAAGTACCCCTGGCAGCTGGCAGCCGTACTTTGTATCCTCTAAGGCAACTGCAAAAATCTAAATCTTTAAAAGCGTTGATCAGGTCCATTGTTATGTTTGGGTGTGAAAGTTGTGCGCTGACGGATGAGTACGAGAAGTGTCTCCTTACATTTGAGAGAAGAGTCCCGCAATAGATGGCATATACCGAGTTCCGGAACACATAATGTAGCGATCTCTGAAAGGAGAGCCACCATATGGTAGGTGTGGAGGTCGTTGCAGGCGACGATGGCTCTACGGTGGAGAGAATGACTTGGCTTCTTCAGGTTGTCTAGGGCAGTATAAAGACCAAGCTCAGGATCGAAATCGTTGGAGCCAGATTGTTGACGCAGTAAGAGGCCAGTAATTGCCTTTAAGTACTGTATTATTATTATTATGTATATTCTATTTGGTATTTGGTATAAGCAATACAATTGCTGCACTTTACCTCTTGACTACTACTTTCTTTTACTTTATGATTGTCACTATACACTTTGTACAACAAAGTTTACTTGTACATGTACTACTGTGATGAGCGAATCCATTTCAATTATGACATCTTGATATTCCTCTTGACTCTACTACTTGACTAATATATATTTAACTTCTCAGCTTGGACTTCAATAATTGGTCACGTGTCTGTAATCAGAAGTCACTACAATAATTTCACTGTTTCCCAGGATAGGATTGTGTTGTTTTAGATCAAATCTATTTGGAACGTCTGCATTTTAGAAGGTTTTCTTTCTTCGAAATCTAGGCAATATCGGCTGAGAGCTCTGCGATAATTATTTACGACTGTCGATCATATACCTGCGCAAGCAAAAGTCAAAGTTACCACCAGCACTGTAATACATTGAACAAGCAACCTCGATATAATACACTCGCATGTAAAATAGCGTAAACCAGACATTATATACGCAATCATCGTCCAATATATGTAGTCAAAAAAAAAATGATATTTCATAAAAATTCTATTTTTGACAACTTCGAAACACAAAAAAAATAAGCAGATCCCAAAAATTCAATCAACTTCAAAAACACACGAAAAAATGATGGCATTTTTATCGGTCGTTCTCTAAATGAAAGGAAAAAAATTGTATTTTATAAAAACCACATTGCCCCCATAATAATACATGAATACTATAAAAATAATCTTCTGTATGTCTCAGTATGACACTCCAGAAAATTAAGAAACCAAAAAAAAAAAAAAAAAAAACAAATCTTCGAGGTTTATTTTTAATTTTTTTAAAGTGTTTTGATCTTAATTTTCAATTTTTTATACAAAAAAAAAATCGTCTTCAATTCCGCGGTTGTTTATAAAAATTGAATTGAAAAAAAAAAAATTTAATTTATTTTCAAAATTAGATGTAATCAATTTAATTTAAATTTTTTTTTTATTTTTTTTGAATAATGTTAGAATTGTCAATTTTATGTTAATTAATTTACTCTTGAAAGAAGTTAGGTAGGTAAGAACCGTGTGTTTATTAGAAAGTGTTGCTATACATGTTAGGCATGTGACTTAAATCATGTGGTTATATTTTATCGAGCAATGTTTATGAAAAGCGGTGAATTTATGACTCATCCTGATATTAATCGATATCATTGATAAATAAATTTTCGATATATACACAAAATTCAATATATCAAACTGTGATTTTAAAACTGAAGATTTTTGTTTATCTAACAAGTTGGAACGAACGAAAAATTGTGTGTTCAAGAAAATAATTAGTTTTGACCTCTGTATTATGTCAGTTTAATTGGTAAATTTTTTTTGTTTTTGTTTTATCGTTGTTTAAAAAAAAAAATGTTTGATGTCTGGGTGAGGAAATCACGGGGGTTATACATGCGTGTATATACGACAGTTATTTGTATTATGTACCATAACAGTTCTAATTAAATAGGCCAAGTCGATTTGGAGATGAGTTGATGCGAGCGGTATAATAGTGCAAATGTGTGGATTACAATTAAATATCTTGCAACAAAACTATTAGTGATCATAGTAGGCGACTATGCATCAGAATTTTGAATTTCTTATCTGGGATTAATGTCCTTTATAAACTTTGATATAATGTTAAAATAAGTTTTAAATTTAGAACTCAAACTTTGAAAATTTTTGAAATAAAATTTAAGATTATCAAATTTTGACCTTTTGAAATCGAATTTTACAATTTTTAATTTTTTCTGTTTTTTAATTCGAATAAATATTTAGAGCTTACTGGAGTTAACCAATTTAAAAGAGATGTTTTAAAAATTCAAATTTATAGGCAATTTTACAATGTTCAATTCAATTCAATGGAATTTCGAATTTTAAAACTAATATATCCTTGTTTGTAGTGTAGAATTAACCACAATTATGCCGTTGTAATATGAGGAAGAATTATAAACAACCACTCTCACACATTAATCTAGGTCATAGACAAATTACATATGCCAAAATTAAAAAAAATTATTAAAATTTAGAATGACTTAGCTGTCTTGGCATACGAAATTTGTCTATGAGACTGTGTGCATGTCACCGTTTTTGATTTAAAATAAACTTTAACGAATTTTGAAAACTACTATCGATCAATTGGCAAAAATATAAAGAAATCCATTAACTAATCTGTGCGGTTTAATTTTTCAAGATACACTCGACCGTACCGTCGAGTTACAAATTTTCAAATTTTAAGAGTTAAAACTGTGTATTTTTGACAAAGAAAAAACAAATAAGGA
Source organism: Tipula unca (assembly GCA_951394425.1). Classification (NCBI taxonomy): domain Eukaryota; kingdom Metazoa; phylum Arthropoda; class Insecta; order Diptera; family Tipulidae; genus Tipula; species Tipula unca. The sequence continues at coordinate 59,174,501 of OX596380.1, forward strand.
AACAATAGTAGATTTGTAATATTCTTCTTTATTACAAATGAGAGATATAATTCCAAAGATGCCCCATATACCAAAACTATGTTCCATTAGGACTAAAATTGAATTCCAAAATTTGGCAAAATGAATATCGTTCTTATTCCAAAACTGTCTATTAGTTTTCTGTACCAAAATTGGTCATCTACTCAACAAAATAAATCCTTTTTTAAAATTGGTATTCCATAACTTGCTAACTTGGTATTCCATAACTTTAACTCACCAACGGTATTTTTCAACGGGTGTTTGCTATCTTATTATTTTTTATTATGTATTAAGTTATTGGAGATGTAGGTATACGTATTACCTGAGACTCAATTTAAATTTATTATAAATTATAGTTTGTTGTGATTTTCAAATAGTTTTAACATGGATTTAATTTAAAAGGGTTAATGTAGGAAAAAATGAAAGGTGGTGTGGATGTCTAGAATGAAGATTAATAAATTAATTTATTCTCAACTGTGTATAGGCATATGGGAGTGAACATTGCTTTATTGTTACCAATATGTGGACACAATTCAAACTCGTTGGCATGCTCTAGCTTGACCACCAAAAGAGACATACAGCATGTCCAGGCAGATTTTTATAAAATTTCGGACAAAATTATTCTAAAGTACACCAAGGCATTTTATCCTAAGAGGAAACAAATTTCAGCTACTGGAAAACGTGCAAAAAACATAACAATAAAATACCATATATAAAACAAGGATTGAAGCCAGCGGGACAAAAACCTGCGATTCCTGTTTGCAGAAAAGAGTTTTAGCCATTCTTAACCTCTCCGAATACATAATAAAAATGGTTTTTCAGCAAGTGGAAAACGTGGAGGTGATACAAAAATTCATAATTACGAGTATAAAAAAAATCGCAGTTAAAGAATTTATTGAAAGTTTAGCGATTACCGAATCTCAGTATTGCCGAGAAAGTTCTAAGAGGCAATATTTATGGAGCGATTTAAATATCAGTAAACTATTTCGAATGCACAATGAGTCAGCTACTCGTAATCATAAAGTAAAGCATTCTTTCTCTAGCAACATCTTCAATACTCCTTATAACATTGGATTTGGAGCTACTGCGACAGATGCGTGTAAAAATTAAAGCTACTTCCAATTCATTACTATAAAGTAATTTGGTGTGAGTTATGATTACAAGAAAAAATTAAGTTTTACCAAAAGTACGGTTTGTGAAGGCTTATCTAAATCAAGTCAGTCGACCGAAAGTTTAAATATCTACTCAGCTGGGCCTAAAGGCGCCAACAAAATAGCTTCAGCCTGGTTCGATCGATTAACAATAATGAGTTTAACGAGTGCCAAGAAAATAAATTGTTTCGCCGATGGTTGTGGTTGTGGCGGAATTTTTTTTTGGATATAAAAATGTATTTAAATACATTTTTACTAACTACTCGCCCTATTGAGCTGTAATTCTTTTACAGGAATTTGGATTTATTTTAATTTTAATGAAAACCAAACAAAATATATTTCAGAGAAATTAAAATCAAAACCACGTAATTGAATGTTTAGTTTAAATGTTTTGAGTACAATTGTCGCTGATCACAAGTCAAGATCTATTGGACGTTTGTGTGCACGTAACTCAACCACTATAGTTGTTTAAAAGTCACAGACGCGAAATTTATGGAATTTATTATAAAAAATCATCCAACGAATGAAGGAATTGTTTGTTGCTCAAAATAGAATCAAAGATATAATGTTTCGAGGAAGCCTACAAATGTAATACATCATCAAAAATTATAGAGAAAAAGTTATTGCGGATTAATTGACTGGAATTAGCAAATTTGTTTATTATTTTGTTGCAAACTTAATAAATTTAAAATCAAAATTAGGAGCTAAAGACTTTTGTTGAGACCGTTTCCGGTATCCGATACCGAGTAGTGCATTTTACGCAATTATCAAAAAACAGCAGTTGTCAATTTATTTATAAAATATCTTGGGTATGATACCCAAGGAACCTTTCATTGTATTGTACAACAAACCAATTTGTGTGCAAGGGACCTCTGAATTATCTTCAAGATGTTAAATTTAGTATGTAACTCTATTGGTACACGCTTGTAAAATTATAGAAAGCGTATAATGTAAATTTCAGTTGATTGGTGTCAAATTGAATGGATTAGTCAGGAACAACAATATTTATTGGTTTAAGCACAACAAAGTATTTAACCCGTTTGTTAATCGCTTAAATGAAGTTGGAATAATTTTGGGTAACGAACAGTAATCAATGGGCTTAGGAACGGGGATCAGCTAACATATGAAGAAGCGGAATTATGAATCAGTAATCAGCAAACGTGTTGGGAAGGGGATTGTGTGTCGGTGGTAATTTCATTTCGAATTAGGCCGACGATCCTTATTTCAAAATTTCGGATGCTCTCAAAACCACTTATAGCAATTAGCATTGTATCCCTTTGCGCTGGGCTGCCTAGGAAATCCCAAAATTTGTAAGAAAATTTGGGATTTCAATCAAATTTTTTTTTATCGAAATTGCTTTTGTTTTTTGATTGAATTTCTTTTCACCTATGACAATCGCTAATCTTACATTTTGGTAACAATGGTTTCACACCAAGATCAAATCAGATGGGATTTACTCAGTTTAAGAATTTAGTAGTTTCCGATTTACTAGTTTACTTAGATAAATTTTACAGAAAAACCGTATTGGTTGATGGTTCGGCAATTTCTGCGGATTACAAGTAAAATAAAATACAGATTTTTTATAGTCTGGTAACAATCGCGGAGAAAATAAGTATTTTGTTCTTAAAACTTAACCTGAACCATTTTCCTCAACAGTATATCTGCTTCAGTCTATCATTGAACTGTTGCAATGTGCAGATTGGTTTTAATAAATAGAGCGGTCGCTGTGAATCCCTTACTTGTGCCAAAAAAATTAGAACAATTAAAGTTGCGATAGAGCCTTAACATTTCCATTACTTGTGAAGGGGGACACTAAGTAGAGAGACTATTTCAGAAACTTTAAACCTCACATATGTCTTGAATTTTGAAAATTTGGGATTTTTCTAACTACTGAAATCCATAAAAACTTGGGTAACATTTTTAAATCCTAGTTCTTTTGTATAAAATAGTTAAATTTTACATTTTACTATTAATTGTTTATCTCTCATTAGGGTAGTATAGCAAATAAGTAACTCAGTTGGACTAAAATGCCTTTTAAATGTGCGCCCATACCATTTAAGTACTAACAATTTTGGTTTATGAACTTTGTGCAACACTACTTCTCATACCTTCTCTAAAAGTTTAAAAATAATTTTATTAAAAAATTTGTCTTTTGAGCCTGACCGTATTTTTATAATTAAAACACGTTTGTCCACCTTCGCTTACTAGGGTACTGAGTACCTCTTTAGTTTTCAGTTTTTCCGTGAATTTATACATAAATCCCCACGGTTTGGTTTTTCCATAACCATTAATTAAGTTTTCTAAGCTGCGTTACGACATGTCACATAAATTAGTTATTTGCTTTCTCTTGTTGTGAGATCTGCTTTCTTTTGATAGAGCTTTCGCATTTTTGAACTATTATTTGTTTGGTGGTTAACTCGTGAGACCATCATGGCAATTTGCTTTTCCGTGCTCGTTTCTTAAGTATATACTTTCATTACAAGCACTGATGAGAGAGCTAGTTATTACCCGGTCAACTCTGTCTATATATCTGTTTCATTACCAATATGTATAGGGTCTCTGTCAATCCACTCTACTTGGATTCTAATATATTTAGAATTTTTTTCCCAATTTGCATGTTTCGATGAACATTTATGATAAAAGGACAATGGACACTTGTAGTCCTGTTCTGTTCGGCTGACCATCTGGCTACTCTTCTCAACAAACCATCTGTCTAAGATCAATATTTGATTCGCGATTTTGGGAATTTAGGTTCTTGACTGGTCATCTTCATTGATAATGACCGCTTCTATCTACAATCCCTTTCGCGAGAGAACTTTCCTCGTTCGTGTCTTTGTTATACCAGAGTTTGGACTAAGCATTAAAGAAGCCAGTGATTATAATTGGATGGTTTTTGAGACTATCCATGATCTTATCAAGCCTATTTATATAATCCACAGGATATCAGATTGGAACTAGATGCTGACTACAATTTACAATATCTATGTATTCAAAGAATGCGCAGAGCTATAGCAACAAGCTGTCCATTGGTCTGAACTATTATTTTTAGACTTTGAGAATCGGCCGACGGCAACAATACCATGCTACCCGAAAACCGGATAACCTGCAGGAAATTCACAATAACAAATCTGGACAGCATTTGGGTATCAATAAAATCTGAATAAGATAAGACTCCGGTTTTAATAACATAGTGAAGGCCAGCGATCGAATGAAGACGAGCTATTACCTTCGGTCAAACAGCACAGGATTTATGGAGGGAGATTTGGGTTGGCTTTTCAACCGTAAACGAAGAAAAGGGAAAGTTGAGAAGAACCATACAAAATCATAAAACAGTTCAACTATATTGTGTACCTGATTCAACAAAGCGCCAGGACAAAAATGAACGTTCGGAAATTGGTTCACATAGATCGGTTCACATGCTACAACGCCGGGAGCACAGATGAATCTGTTCGGGACTAGTCGTTATAGTATGTTTTAAGCTAGAGTTGCAGCTACATAGCTTAGTGTGTTGACGACCAATGGTTTAATCCTCACCAAGGCAATTGTAGTTTTTATGATAGATATTTATCGACGACCGATGTTGATGCGATGAGTTGCAAAGGTACAATGTTAATTATTATTGAATAAAACACCATAATGTTCAAAAAGCGAGGCGCGAACAAAAACCATAGAGGAGAAATGAGTAAAGGTGAGTTGAGAGAAAGAATTGGGATTTAGCATTGAAGCCGCCAGTGATGATAATTATATAGATAGTTTTAGAGACCATAATCTTATTAAGCCTATTTATATATTCCACAGGATGATCAGAATAATGAAATTAAATGCGCTGACTATATATACAATTTATAATATCTATGCATTCAAAGAGGGCGCACAGTTATAGTAACAAGCTGGTTTTTTATGGCGGTTATTTTATCAGAATTCTTATAGACTTCCGTACAATCACTTACGGAATTAAAAGCTCATCTTTCTATGCGAATGGCACCATTTTTCAGCAAACAGTGAAATCTTGCAACGAGTTTTATATTTAGATGGTCTGCTGTTGGGAGCAAATGTCATAGCTGAAGCAATTTAGAGTTGCAACCTTTATCGGCGACTGAAACAAAATAACGTTCATTTTTGGTGTTTGGTATTCGATGGAATAAGGTTATTGTGATAAATGTAAAGATTTAGTAAGGCAAGTTTAACATAGCGACAAAAATCGGTTGAGATCACCGTTTGCATCGGAATTTGCAAAATCAGGGCAATAGTTTCACCCCACACGTCAGTTGCACGGATTTTGTCGTGCATCTAAATGAATATTGTGCATATTATATGTATTTCCCAGCGCTGCACTGATAACAATAGATATCACTTTAGATTGTTAATTGTTTATCTCTAGTGCGGGTCTCTCTCAAAAGTTAAGTCTTTCAAAATTGCATTATTATGTCCCAACAAATCTTACTCCTGCAATTACCATTTCGAGAGAATTAGTAGCAGAATAATTGATTTAAATTGACTTTTGTTGGCAAGAGGTTCATTTTTTTAAAGAGATGGACCAAAAATAATTTAAACTCACAAAATATGAAATTGATCCTAAAGTTCCCGATCAATCATCAACACGGTTCTAGCTAGTTTTTAACGTAAGATAACAAATTTATCCCATTGATAATTTTAGATGCCTATAGTTAAAGTTTTTTAACTTAAAATCTGTTTTTATACCGCTTTGTGGAAGGCCAATGCTAATCAATCGATGAGATCATTTCCAACTAAACGTGTCATCACAGCTTGCTTTCACCTCACAGAGAAAGAATGTGAAAAGTAGACAGCGGAGCAATGATTACCTAGTTGGCGGGAATTTCGTGAATATACCTCGATTTTGAGATTTGATTGGTAAAATTTTAATTTTTGCTAAATATTTCGCTGGATACAACTCAATATATCGCATTTTAAGCGCATATATGTGATCTATTTATAATAGAGTGTATATACATTCCATAAATATTAAGGGTTTATCATCCTTCTTGTATTATGTTTATAATTCTATAAAAATTGTAAAAAGTTTGAAGAAACAACTGAAAAAAATTAGGAGGCGACCGGGGTATGTGGTGTAAAAAAGAAGCGAAAATGACTGGAATGCTGAAGTGCGAGATCTGCCATGGTGATTAATGGAACCATGGATAGGGATGGGCGATTACGTAGATTACTTGGCAATATTTTTTGTCAATATCGACACTTAAGACAATGTCAACAAACTACAATATTTAAGAGACATGAAATAAAATGCGGTATTTTGTAAAAGGGCGATTCAGTTAAGCCGTAAGAAAGAATTTAAGAAAATATTTAAATTAAATTGGGAATCACATACCATATACTATTACTTTGGAAATATGTACTTATATGTACTTAAAAACGTTCGGTTTGGTCTAAATTACAAATTTTGTTATAACGGATAAAGTCAAGCATATTTTGTTCAATGCTCCCAATGAGATTCAACACAGCTTCCGATGTGCACTATAACATTGATTTGATAGGTCTCGTCCAATTTATTGCGTCTTTAGAGTAATGTAAACTAGCTTATTCAGGCCAAAACTGTGGTTTAGAGTAGTTTATCATAAGCAATTCATCGCAACCAATTTAGCGTTACCATTTAAAAACACGGTGAACAATAGCAAAGCACGGCCGGTTTTCACGATAATGTTCTGAGATTTGGACTACTGGAAGAGGATTAGGCTATCGATTATGATAAATTTCAGCATATTGGATAGAAATGCGATAAGCCTTTTGATGACCAATGGGATTATAAAATGGTTCTAGAATGAAGTTCTGGCTTACCTTTACTGAAATTTAACTTAACTGTTTCTTAACCGATTCTGATGAAATCCGAGATATTGTTTTGAAGTTGGATTACAAATTGATTTTTGGATAAAGTTCTAGAATATTATTAATTGTGGGGAATAAAAAACTATTTTTATATCATATTGTCGAATATGGCTAACTGGAATTGAACTAGGCTATTTGTGTAAAAGTAAAGTTAAGCTAAATTTAATTTAGTTTAAATGTTTTTATTATTTTTAATTGAGGGCTAATCTCTCCCAGATATGTATTATATTATACTAACTTTAAGGACGAATTTTCCCATAGAAGACATATTTTGTTACAGATTAAGCAAATGAAAATTCTTCTATAAATGAAGAAATTTAATCTGTGGAAGCCATATCCCAAAACTAACTAAGTTCAATTTTAAATCCTCTTTTCCATCGAACAGATAAAGTTTCGTCATAATCGGCCGAAAATTGGACTAGTCCTATTCTAGTTAGCTATATTCAAGAATTGTATTCAAAAATATTTAATCCCACTTTTTTCAAATCAAAAATCACTTAAAAATCCAATTTCCATCCAGCATGTCGAGTTTTATACAATAATAATCGGCCAAGGATTAGTTTAGTCCCATTGAAGATTGTCATTTTTCATACCTTAAAAACCTCATTTATATCCAACATGTCGAGTTCCATTGATTGGGATGAATTTCATATAATTTGATAAGAAAAATTATGATAAATCACTTGACTACCAAAACTTTACTGGTGAATCGTGTTGACCATGAGTCGACAACTGTAGATCTCTTGCCATCTTAACTCTTTTTGTAAATTTATCTAAGATGAAGTGGTTTTACTTAGAAGGGGCTGTTTCAAATCCAATGTCATCAGGTTTGGTCATCCATCAAAACACATTCATTAAATTTTGCCGAAACTTTGTCATAGATCGGTCTGGCACTTTAAGCAGACCAAGATCTGTTTATCCGAATGGTTTGATTTTTTTAATAACTCGGTAGCTCATAGGCTTCTTGAACTCGAATTTGTGTTACCGTCAGAGATCTCCGAATTAAATTTAATGTAAGTTTTAATCATCTTGTAAATTTTTTTATCATAAATGTGTCGGATTTTCGATTTTTATAAGCTGCTCTTTCAGCACTGAAACCATAGAACTAATTCACAAAATCACTGAAGGAATTGTCTACATTATTGACGTTGTTTACGTGTTGATGTAAAAAAATAATAGATGACGCGTAAACGCCCATCTCTGACCATGGGTGGCTTATCTCGGGGGTGCAGGGAAAGCCAAAGACATGGTATCCGGTGTATTTTTTGTGAACCATCATGCCTCGGGCACTTACATCTTAATTCAGAAATCAGAAGTAGCTTTCGTATTATAATTTGTATGCTGAATGGTATAGACAATATCAAATATGTAAATTTTTAAATACATGTTTCCGTCTCGCGGAATCAATACAGTGTATACGATAAACGATTTGTTCACTCTAATTCACTCGCGATCAATTTATGTAAAATGCAATTTTATATATTAAATCGGGATTATTTGTTAAAGTAATGTTAGAATTTTGTATGCACAAATTTAAAAATTAATAAGAAGTTAGTTCTCGACCGATCTTTGTGAAATTTTCATCGGGAAATGCTTTGTTCGTATTTAATCTGGAAAACTTCATCGAATGTTACACGCATCAACGAACGATATACCGGGTGTTTCTTTTAAACTGAGACGATCAAATATCTCGAAAAATATCCACTCTACGGAAAAAATGTCCATAATCAAATTTAATCATACCGCGGGGGAAATACATTAGTGCAAAAAAAATAGTCCCCCACCCCCGCTTTAAAGGTAGGGCGGGGGTAACTTTTAAACTAAGATAGGAAGCCATATTTTGTATTGCAGATACGGATTCTACGACTAAAAGTACATATGATTTGAATGAAATATTTTGTTCGGTTCATGATAGATGGCGTTGTAATCGACGAAATTCAATTTTTCCAATTTCTCCTTCTTAGACCACACGCATTCGATTCTAATAATGTGGGGGCCTATGAGTTTGTTGCCAATTATTCCACACCACACGTTGACAGTCCAAGGACGCTGATGTTCAACTTGACGAAGCCAGTGCGGATTTGTAACACTCCAATAATGCATGTTGTGTCGATTAACCGTTCCATGGTTTGTTGTATTTGTTCACGTGCCCATTGACAAAAAGTTACCCGATTTTGGAAATCAACGCCATGAAGATTTTGGTGTAAAGACACATGATATGGATGATACTTGTGCCGTTTTAAAATTCTCCAAACACTGCTGAGGGGCAATCCGGAATCGCGAACTATTTCTCGTGTAATAATATGATGATTATGAGCCACTGCTGCCAATACAGCAATTTCATTATTTTCTCCAGTGTCTGTTGCTCTATACGGGTCCTCTTTTTCGGTTGAACATTTCCATCAGTAATAAATTGTTTGATAGTACGGCCAAATGAAGCACGTGAACAAATCCTATCCGGAAAACGTTGAGCGTAAATAGCAACAGCATTTTCAAGATTTCTGCCTGCTTCTCCATAAACCAGAACCATTTCAATTTTCTCTGTCACAGTTAAACGCTCCATTCTAAAGTATTTTGTCGTTTATGTTGCAATTACGAAATACATGAAGATAAGAAATACCACAAACGTTAAATGTGATTGACAAAACTAAATAAATGGTTTTGATGACGAATTTCGAGTATTTCCAATGAAAACGTGATGTGTTTTATTTCAAACGTATTGCAGAATCGAATGCGTGTGTTCTAAGAAGGAAAAATTGAAAAAATTGAATTTCGTCGATTACAACGCCATCTATCATGAATCGAACAAAATATTTCATTCAAATCATACGTACTTTTAGTCGTAGAATCCGTATCTGCAATAAAAAATATGGCTTCCTATCTTAGTTTAAAAGTTACCCCCGCCCCACCTATAAAGCGGGGGTGGGGGACTATTTTTTTGCACTAATGTATTTCCCCCGCGGTATGATTAAATTTTGATTATGGACATTTTTTCCGTAGTGTGGCTATTTTTCGAGATATTTGATCGTCTCAGTTTAAAAGAAACACCCGGTATAACGCCATCATCTTGGGAATACTGTTACTCTAAAACATATTGTAATTGAATGGGCATTGGTGTTCAACGACGGACCTGGGATTGGGTTTTGTTAATTGACACTTTGGGGACAGTAAATCACAACTTCATCATTGGTCAGTAAATCATTGTTTTAAAGCATTGTTTTCAATTGCTTCTTTGCCTAATTGCCTTCACTGCCGAAAATTATTGGAGAACAATTGAATTATTAATAGAAAAATTTAACAACGAAAAATTCATATGTGACAAGCCTTCATCAAAGAAACTGCTACAAATGGTTTACAGTTTTAAGTCACATTTAAGATCACTTACCACAATGAAGCGTGCAACTGCTCAATGGGATGATCTCATTGTTTTTCTTATAGTTTCTAAATTGGATTGAGAAACACGTTAAAAATGGTTAGATGCTGCTCCACTCAAAAAACTTCCCACATTTCACGAATTATTGTTATTCATTACGTCACATTACGTCATAAACTTGATACACAATCAGTTCAGATAATTCCAATTTCACTAACTCCAACCTCATGGGTTCATCAATCCAAACCAACTAAATCAAATGTTACGCACCGCACTCCGACTAATTCATTTCTATCAAGACCCGCGGCAGACAAATACTTTTATGTGTATTGTGTGATAAATCGGGACACTCAATTTTCCGTTGTCAACAATTTTTATCTAAAAATATTTTTGATGGGAAGAACAAGGTCAGAGAATATAAACTTTGCTACAATTGTTTAAAAAAAGGACATGTGGCTACAGAATGTCCTGCACAATATCAATCTATCGCTTCAACCACAACTACTCCAACTACGTCTACACCGTCAAGAAGCTACATTTGTCTGGCTACTGCAATTATTTAGGTTTTGGGTAAACATAGACAGCCAATATTGGCACGAGCACTTTTAGATTCTTAGGGATGAAATACATGGGATCTTTGGCTACTGTATGTGGAATTGGAGGCTCCACGGTTACTTCTAAAGTTAGTGGTACAGTTACAATTGTGTCGAGAATATCGAGCTGCTGCGCTACAATTGATGTTCAAGTGTTAACGAAAATTGTAACAGTAATTCCGGTTGATATCCAGCAAATACTAATTTGGCTGATGCAAAGTTCAATCAACCACAATACATCGATTTATTACTGGGAGCTGAAATATTTTGCAACATGCTGTTGGATGGCCAAAATAGGCTTGCTGATGAGCTTCAAATACTTCAGAACACTGTATTTGGTTGGGTTGTCTCAGGATCTTTTACATCATCAACTTCGAGTGTATCAGAATCATCCAGTTTGCTATCCACTCTGAATTGATCGCTCGATTTAGAAAATAAAATCGAAGCATTTTAGAAATTAGGAACGACCGATATTAAAGTTCCGTCCTTATCTTCAGAAGAACAAGCTATGAGGCAGGCAAGTTTGTTGTACGTCTGCCATTCAAAGAATCCCCATCGGTCTTGGGAAATTCAATAAATAATTCGATGTATCGTGAAATTGAGGTTCATCCCGATGACACCAATTTCCAATTATTTTTGTGGCGTGACAATCCTAGCGATGAATTGCAATTTTTTCGACTGTGTACATAGCCATTTTTTCGACTGTGTACATTACCATATATAAGGTACGGCAGCTGCATAATTTCTGGCTACTCGCTACCTCAAGGAATTAGCCATTACTTCATTCATCATATCCACTAGGCTCTGATGTCGTGAAAGGTTAATTTCAAAACCAAGAAACTTTACTACGGTTAAATGAAATTGACTTCATTAAGACGTTAGGAGTTTATTGGCAACCTAACAGCAATGAGTTTCACATAAAAATCGATCTTTCCCTTAATATATCAATAACAAAGCGGTCAGCGATCTCAACCATAGCCCTTGTATTCGATCCTCTTGGTTTTTGGCAGTTATAACAATGGGTAAATTATTTATGCAGTATTTATGGAATTTGGAACTAGGATGGGATGAACAACTACCATCAATGCTTAATGATCAATGGGCAAAGTGGTTCAATTGGTGAAGAAAACCAACGACTCAATAAATTTTAATGTTTCAAAGATTTACTACTAGTCAGATTCCACAATAGTACTGCATTGGATTCAAGCACCATCGTCTACATGGAAGATATTCGTATAGCTAATCGAGTGTCTACTGTCCAACAGTTAACCGAGATTTCTTCATGGAGGCACGTCGATTCGAAAAACAATCCGGTAGATAACATATCACGAGGGTTATATCCATCACAATTGCTGCATTCAGAACTATGGGTCAATGGTCCAAGGTTTCTGTCGAGATCAGTTGTCGAATGGCCAAATGATATAGTCAATAAATCGTCGAGTTTACCTGAAATGTGATACCATCAGATCTGTTGATACCATCAGATCTATCAAATTTTACAAATCTTATGACCGATTATAAAGAGTATTGGCATACGTGTGTCGCTTTATCGTGAACGCTAGACTGAAAGGAACTGATATCAAACTGCGAAAACTTGAACGATTATCTACAACTGAAAAGTAGTCGGGCTTGTTGTCAATAGTGCACATTATGCAAAACGAACAATTCTCCGATGAGCTTCAACTACTATACACAAAGGGAAATCGATTAACATTTCTTTATTATGTTCACTCCAGGTACCTCCATGCTGGTCCTCAGGCAATTCTGGCTAATCAATGGAAGGTGTATGGCTATAGTAGGGTATTTCGGAAATGAATGGTCTGTTTTAAAGTCAGGCCAAAGGTCCAACCGCAAGGGCTGGGAAATCTACCTGCAAAACGTATTCAACCTGCTTCACCATTCACCACGACAGGCGTCGATTTTTGTGGCCCATTGCATGTCCACTTCAAAGCGAGAGGAAGAGTTCCAGTTAAAGCATATGCCTGTGTCTTTGTATGTTTTGCAGTGAAAGCCGTTCACCATGAACTTGTGGATGACTTAAAAACGATTTGTATCAACAAGGGGATTCTGTAGATTCTATTTACTCTGATAACGGGACAAATTTTGTCGGACCCAACTCTACATTAAAGGAACTACATAGACTTATCCAGTCAGATGATCATTTGCAACAACTACAAACCTGGTGTTTTGAGAGCACAGTGCCATGGCATTTTGCTTTACCTGGTTCACCACATTTTGGTGGAATATATGAATAAGCCGTCAAATCTACTAAATTTCACCTTAGACGGATAGTTGGTGATGCTTATTTAACGTATGAACACTTAACTTAAGCAAATTGAGGCCGCATGCTCAACTCAAGGCCGCTATTTTCGTGCGTTAACACCAGGTGATTTTTTGATTGGTCGACCTTTAATGTCACTGTCGCAGCCCAACTATAAAAATGAAAAGTTATCAATGTTGAAACGATGGGAACTAATCGATGCTCTCGTTCAACATTTTTGGGCTAGCTGGAGCAAAGAGTACGTCACTTCATTGCAACATCGTCATAAATGGTCAAATGAGTAATCTAACTTAAAAGAGGGACAATTAGTGATTTTAAAGGATGAAAATCTTCCACCGTGTAAAAATGGTTACTTGGTAGGATTGAGAGTTTTTACTGTTACTACCAGCAAGGGTAATAGACGAAGAAGATGATGTTGACGAATGATTCCGTCAAGGTGCGGAGAAGGTTCACTCTATGCGTAATGTTGAATTATAAATTATATTATGTGTAATGTCTGTATATAATATGACTCATGTTAGAATTTTGTATGTACAAATTTAAAAATTAATAAAAAATTACTTCTCGACCGATCTTTGGTAATAACAGTTGGTAAAAATGTTAATAACATAAAATTTTTGTGAATACCACCAATTTGTTTACGTGGCTTTCTTTGACCATACCACTGTTAGTTCACGGCTATTCACGATTGCTTTTTGCTTTTTTTTCCGCGCGTCATTGCAAATATTACCTCAACGCTTGAAAGGGTCCATCTGCTAAGCATAATGAATTGTAATCAAATCAAGTGATGTATTACGTATACTAAGACAGGCATTTTTTTTAAACTACGTTTCAAATAAATAATGATACACGTATATAATTATAAACTCTACATACACACACATACACACACACAAGTTATCCTAATAAATTTAAATTGTTTATGTATTTTACTCATTTAAACATAATCTATACAGACGACTTTTTGCCACCCCACCTTTTACTCAAAACCAATGTGAGTATATGTATACTGTACATACGAGTACATATATAAATCTTTAAACGACATTACATATTAAGATTGTAACATAAATCATAATTTAGTAAAGTTGTTTTATTTATGATAGATAACAAACAAACGAGTAAGTACAGACAACTTAAGATAATAAGATATGATTTTTTTTTCCATCTTCGAACTACATATATAGATACATATTATTCACAACAACAGCGCAGCACAACAAAGAAGTGACCAAATGGAAAATTCACTATACACAAAATTTAATACGACAATCATGACAAATGACCTTTTTTTTGGGGGGGGATGGGTGGTAGATGGTTTTCGCAAAACAAGAGGAGGAAACTGAAAATCGAATCGAAAAAATTCTCATGGGGATTTCTATACGTTCGATCAATATAATATATATTAATACGAGATGGAACAACAACAAATCAAATATTTTTCCAATCAATGTGGTCCATCGCATATAATAACATGTACATACGTATATAATGGTATTAAAAAAGAATTATAATTATTTATAGTGATATAAATTTCCAAATAGGTATTTGTAATCATTTTTTAATACATAAACATAAAACAATTCAATATTTAAATTAATTCGAAATCAATCAATTGAGATAAAAATTGGATTTTGTTTTTATTTTTATAAATTTGTGCTATGGTTTGTTTCGTGTGTGGTATTACAATTAATTTGTATTTCAATTATTTTATTATTGATACAATTTTTTTTATTGTTGTTTTATTAATTATAATCAATATTTTATTCATTTCAATTCAGAAAATTAAATGTACAAAAAAAAAAAAAATACCAAAAATTAATTTTAATTAAAGTAAATATCTCGTTATAGTTGGTATACTCCTATATACACTATATACATGGATGAGAATGAGTTTGATTCAAGTAATTGACCATAACTAAATTAAAATATAGATAAACTTTTTAAGATAAATCGATTAGAATCTAGTCGAGAAAAAAATTAGAGTTTTTATTTATGGGAGGATGAATCAGACGAAACAAAAAACAAAACAAATTCAAAAAATTAAAAATAGTTGAATCAAAAGTCACGAACTTTGACAATAAATCTTCATTCAATCTTTTTGGTGGTTGCGATGGTGGTTATTTATTTCATTTGGGATTTGTAAGTTTTTAAATAAGTCTATTTTGTTATTATTCTGGCGGTGGATATTCAATGTCTTTCGATTTGTTGTCATCATATCTAATTATTGCATGAGACGTTATAGATTTTTTGTGGTTGTAAATTACATCTTAATGGTTAGCATAGGTCATACTACGACCTTTTATTACTAATGCACTCTTAACATTTCGTTTTATTAATTTTAGGGAAGAAAGGACACATTTTGAAGGCAATTATATTTGATTACATTTAATTCAAAATAAATCAATTTTAACTTTTCTTATCATTAATCGTATTCTTAGTTCGAGGGCGGAATGAGAAATCTGGTAAAAATGAAACAAGGAATAAAATTTACGGCCAAAAATAAATTTATTTTTCAACGTAGTCGCCTTGTAGCTTGATACACTTAGTCCAACGTTTTCCCAATTTGTCGAGCGAATAATACGATTTCTCCAACCCCTTAAAATAGGCGTTTGTTGCATCGACGATCTCCTCATTAGAGCCGAATCTCTTTCCGCCGAGCCATTTCTTCAAGTTCGGAAACAGGAAATAGTCGCAGTAATATTCGCCGTTGACTGTTCTCCCCTTTTAAAAGTCCTCGATGTGGATTCGCGTGCATCACAAAAAACTGTGGCCCTGACCTTGTTAGCCGATAAAACCGTCTTAGACTGTTCTTTGGTCTCCGGTGCATCTATATACATGTATAGTGATGGATCCATGTTTCATCCACAGTTATGAAACGACGCAAAAGATTGCTAAACCTACCTCTAAAGTTGCCACACGTGTGCGTTTATGGTCGATTGTAAGCAAACGCGGCACCCAACGGGCGGATTGTCTTGGTGTGTGCTTTAAAAACCGGAATTTTTTAATGAAATTTAAGCCTTTATTGTGGAAAAATGTTACAAGATTTTTTATTCAAAATATTACCCATCGCTACCCACTTTTTTTCCCATCTTTTTGGCAATTTATGGATTCCATCCCATCGAGCCAATTTTCGATACCTAACTGAAGTGAAGCGTATTCCTGATAGGGCATTTTGCATGGATCGAAATAGGTGGTAGTCGGAAGGAACAAGGTCTGGGCTATAAGGCGAGTGAGGTAGAATTTCCCATCCGTTATTCTCCAGGTAATTTTTGACCGGCGCCGCAATATGTGGCCGAGCGTTATCGTGGTGGAAAATAATTGACTCGTGTCTGGTCGCATACCAGCTTTGCCTGTATTTTCTGCTTCAATCGGATCAATTGTTGACGATAGAGTTGGGCATTGATGGTTTGGCCACTTGGCAACAGCTCATAGTGGATCACACCTAGCTGGTCCCACCAAATGCACAGCATGAGCCGGCCTCGCCTTTCTTGACATACGCTTTTTTGCGCTTGGGATTATCGTAATGGATTCATTTTTCATCGCCAGTGACAATACGACGTAAAAACGACTTCTTTTTGTGGCGCTCGAGCAGCATTTCGGACATGCAAAATCGTCTTTCCACGTGTCTTGGCTTTAACTCGTATGGCACCCAATTTCCCATCTTTTGGATGAATCCTAAGGCTTTCAAACGTCTGGAAATTGTTGCTTGATCAACTCCCAATGATTCTGCAAGTTCTTCTTGCGTTTGACATGAATCTTGATCGAGTAATGCCTCCAATTCTTCATCCTCAAACATTTTCGGCTAACCAGGACGCTCTTTGTCTTTGATGTCAAAATCACCACTTTTGAAGCGACTAAACCACTCAAAGCACTGTGTTTTTGCAAGAGCATGCTTACCATACAAATCCACGAGCAAACGATGCGATGTTTGCGAAAAAGTGACTCTACAAACTTCCCGCAATGCTGTTTTTTTCTCAAATTTGATAAATTTTCCATCGTTGAAATCGGTTGGATGTGCACAATGAACACAAAAACTTTTAGCTTTTAGTATCAAATTCCGGTTTTTAATGTATACACCCAATATTTCAAATATTAGTGTAATATTTTGCGCACACGTTCATCTGAGATGCCTACTAGTTCAGCTATCTCGCGCACTTTCACTCTGCGGTCTTGCAATACCGTATCATGGATTTTGTCAACCATTTTTGGTGTGGTGACTTCATTTGGTCGTCCTGAACGTTCGGCATCAGTTGTGCTTGTACGACCACAACGAAAATTAGTATACCACTTGTGAATCATTTTAATCGATGGTGAAGAGTCCCCATAATATTTATCAAGCTTTGTTTTGGTTTGCGTAATGGTTTTTCCACGCAAAAAATAATGTTTAATGAACATGTTTTTTCCATGTTTGCAAAAATACAATGGGTTGTCTGTTTTCAATGGCTGTCAAAACTGAACTCAATGACAGATCTGTCTCAAAATTTTAATTTTTCTAGTATTGATACATGACGTCTGGAATTTGCGATTGTGACGCCCTCTGTTGCAATTTTACCGAACTTCTCACTACGCCCTCGTATATACGTTTCTTCAAAAGATTAAGAGATAATCTTTTTGGTTAATTGAAATCAATGTGATACGAAAACTAAAATATCTAAAATATCTTTGCATGCGGTCATCTGAATCTTTCATTCCCTATGTATGTATTATGTAATTCGTATGGTGAAAAGCAATCTTCATTGTATTACTTCTTTGGAACATATATATGTATATATACATACAAAAAGTATGAATTTGCAGAAATACGTGAAAAGCGGCTTGCATACTATTATATTTACGTGTTGCGGCAATAAGTTGCATTTCACATCTATAGTTGTTGTATATATATACGAGAGTTACTTGGACTATTTATAATTTTACGAATGTCGTATTATTGCTTTTATCGAGTGCGTTGGTCGAGAAAATCAAAATTTACGTCGAAATAACGATGAAATGTCGGAATTTGAAGCCACTGGGCGATTGAGCTTCATGTGGAAGAGTTTAATCAAATCGAATCTGTTCAAAGAAATACTGAGCGTGTTGATCAATCGGACATCACAAAATAGATACATATTATAATATTGTATATTTTATTTAGTTCATGATGTTGAACATTTGTAATCAGTCATAAAAGTAACGATTTTACGAAATTATTTGGACGATGTATTTTTGCCGTTCGTATAATCAAAAACAAGGAGTACAGTGCTGAGTCATACATCATCGTCAATAAGAGCTCCTACAACTCAGATCATTTTGATTTATTTATTTTTCGTCTAATGACTCGATTATTTTAACCAGCGCTGCCATCAATGCTCAATACATGAACATGGAGAAATAGCGAAATGTTCTCGATCGTCTGGCGTTAAATTTTCAAGAGATGGAGGTGGACGTCTAAATTAACATTTAAAAATGTGCGTTAAATATAACATTTATGTAAACATTCAATCTAGAGTGATCCTGTTTTATAGCGGCTTTCCGTAGAAGATGGTGCGGTGCTAATGACACCGTCAGTCCAAACAAGCGGGATGATTCAGTAAGACTAATTTTCATGCCACGTTACATTTGCAAAACTAGAAACAGTCGACTTCATGTTTTCATGTTTACATAATTTGAAATCTAAACATAACCCCATTATAGTCATGACATCATTAGCGAAGTGAGATTTAATTCTAAAATATATATCTATACAACAAGGGCATAAACCGTATATACTATATAGTGTGCCAGCATCAGGATTTGATATAGCATAACTTTAAATTAATTGTGATGTTTCAAAATTAAAATGTTATCTTCGATTATCAGATATTTCAGTGAAAAGGGGCAAAACAAACATGTCGTGTTTAGAATAAGAATTGTTGTGATTATTGTGATTTAGAGCCAATGGCATATGCATTTTCTATATACCACCTTTACAAATAAGGTTTATGGAGGTCAGTCGTTATAAGCGAACGGTTTGAAATTTATTAGTTGACTAGAGAATTGGGCCAAAGAATATGTAAGTGGGAAATGCGGACGTTCACATATTCTTTGCAATTTTAAATAAATCGTATAGGGTGCACACTTGTTCGCGAGATAATATTTGACCATTTAACATCAATTTGTCGTCCGATTCTGTCAGAAGAATAGTGATTAATGATGAGCAAATCTTTACTAGATGAGTAATGAATATTCCTTAACTGCATTATAATACATTAACACCAAAGTTTAAAACGCTTACTTGAAAGTATGTAAAATTGTCTTACGAGCTATGGAACTCCGCGTATTTTAACCCCTCCGAGTTTTTGCTCAAATTATATTTTTTTTAATCTAGTTTTACCTGATTTCGGTGCCTGATTTCGCGTGGAATGGCTGTACGTCGATCTGCTTCTATAAATGTTTAATGGGATTAAGGTTCGGACTTTACGCCTTTACGCAGATAGATCAAATCGTGATTTCAATTTTATTAGTTTTATTCAGAACCTTGAATGGGGCATATGCTATACGACTTGTTTTTTATGTTAGTTCAATTCGTATTCGTAGGTGGCAATAGCGTAGGAAGGGCAGCCTTTGACGTTTAAACACAAACAATTTAAGCAATCATAAGTTTTGTTCAATCGTGTCCATTTTTGTGTGTTTTAATTAGATTATGGTTAGATTTTGTTGTGTGCCGTAAATTCCACCATTTTCCAAGTGAACACAAATTTTAAAAAAATGGATCTAAAGTTTGAGAACTTGAAAGACGCCATCAAACTAATCTCAAGTTTGTACCGCTCGTTTTAAAGAAGTTGTATACCAAATATACAGTTTAGGTAAGTCGGCTAAGTTTGATTTATCAAAAGTAAAATAACATAGGGATCCCAATTTCAATAGATGCATTTAAAATTATCAAGGCTGGATCAATACCATTCCAAAATATTCCACTACGTAACTTTGGCATAACGAGAAGTAAAAATGTAAGCAGATGGCACGAACGATATTGTAATCGGCATATAGAAATTGTAATGTTTCAGAACCGGAACATATTGAGTTCTATCACCGTAGAAGTTAAAAATAATGATAACGATGGAACAATCAGTGTTTCCCCAAACCCCTATTAATACAAACAACAGGACGACACGTTTAATTAATTAAATTAACAGGAATGTGATCAAAAATCATTAAAAATGTGGCTCAGATGATTCACATCTCTCAATTGCGGTGGTGCTGCCACGGAAATAGCGGCAAGGATTGAACTATAATTGCATGCGAATGAATAAAAGAACAGACCAAAAAAAAACGAATGGAATACATGAATTGAGTAAAAGAACGATTAATGTAATTTTCGGAATGTTCGGAATATTCGGAATGAATTAACAACAACACTCGAAATGTGTAGAAATAATTGATCCATCCAAACATATCCTGGCACAGTATTTACTTTGAGTTTGAATTTTTGGTCAAAATTCCAGATGATTAGTTCAAGTGATTTTGTGATTTTGAATAAATTTCTTTTATATATAAAAAAGTTCTGTTAAAATTATTAATTTCTGTATTCAAATTGTAAGTATTAAAGATGAGTGTAGCAAAATAAAACAGTCAAGTGGTTTGAGTGACGAACTTTGCATTCGTGGAATTGAGTTCAAATCTCGGTCGGGTCCAAAAGTTATTTAATTTAATTTCTTCTTTCAAAATAAAATTTTCTAATATCTCCAGTCAAATGTTAAGTACTTAAGAACGATATAACCTGGATTAGTAAATACGGCGGTGGTGTAGTGGTTAGATTGATGGCCTATAGTTTCGTATACTTAAGTTCAGATCTCGGTTAGGGTAACATTTTTTTTAATTAATTTGCTCTTCCAAATTGGTACTTAGTTTCTGTAAAAATTGTCAAATGCAAGTACTTAATACAAAAAAAAAAATTGATACATGTAGAAATTGAACGATGGTGGTCAAGAAATAGATTCATTGACTGGTATCGTCGGCCTGAGTCAAGCCTCGGATAAGGGCCAAAAATTTGTTTAATTCAATTTCTTCTTCAACACAGCTATTGTTACCATTTTCAATTTTCTCTATTCAAGTACTGGTGGTTAAGTGGCTAGGGTGATTGACAATGGTTTCATGGATCTAAGTTCCGAATCTCGTTTCGGAACCACAACTTTTTCTTTTTCCACAAAATTCATGCGCTTCTGTAAACATTTTCATATTGAACAAGAAACATGAACATTTTATTTCAAGCTGAACAGTTGAAAAACAATTGATAGACATTTTTATAAAATTGAGGTCTTTTTTTTGCACAGAATCAAATATCGAACCTTGGCACACGAAACAAATAGCCATCACTCTAACCAGTTAACCACCGCCGTATATTGATATGCATACATATCTTTAATACTTAACATTTGAATGAATAAAATTGAAAATTTTAATTTGAAAAACAGTTTAAATAAAAATGGATTTATTCCCCGCTTCGATTCGAACTTGAGTTCACAGAACCAACGTCCATCACTCTGACCACTACACCACCGCCGGATGATCATTTTGGCGCTACATTCGTCTCTTATATTAGCAATTTGAATAGAGAAATTAAATTAAAAATATTTGGATCGAACCGAGATTTGAACTGGGTCTACGAAACCAACGTCCATCACTCTAACCACTCGACCTTAGAGTTATTTCTTCGTACGTTTTTTTCCTCCCGCCATCACTAATATGCTATGCATGATTTATTATATTTAAAAACAAGTTTACCGGTAAACCGGGTTTTACTCATATATTTACCGTTTACCGGTAAAGCCGATATTTGGTAATTTAGCAATCCCTAATTATAATGCTTGACCACCACAGACTATCGAACGTATCAGATACATCTAAGAATACTCGTAGATTGTACTTTTGCTTTAAATTTTTTAATATGCTGATCGTCTTTACTAATAGCGAACTGCTTCTCTTTAAATCACCAAAATTATGAAAGGTGAAGGACAAATTGCCTATAATAATTATTTGAATTAATTATTTACCTAAGACCGGCCATATCAAAGTAGGACTTTAAGCCTTGGAGTCCGATGGAAGCCTATATACATGAAGTACGTGATTCTGTGCTTATGATAGACCTAGCGCACTTTCTATCATATCGACCTCGATGCTATATAGGCCTGTCGCTTTATTTACCTGATAGATATGATCGATAATGTGGCCTCCTTGTGACTGAAGTGGTCCACGATGGGTGTAGCTGGTGTAGTAATGCAATGTGTTCGCATTGTTCTTTGAATATCCGAGCAATTTTTCGCACTGTAATTACTGTAACAAAGTTTTGAGGAACCCTTATTTGGACAATTCTCAATCGATAAGTATTTTTGTTTTTAACTGTCATAACCGTCTTTACATTTTTATAGGATAAAATCTGTTTTATATGAATTTTTGATGCGCGAAGAGTTTTCAAAAAGCCTATTTTTCTTCAGGCAGGTCTTTCGGTCGTAACCCTATTAACACATGGTATACATGGTGGATATGATAGGAATTGACTTATTCGGACCTGGAGGTTGAGAGTTTTATGTGCCGCTGAACAAAATATTAACCTTCACACCATCAAAACGTACAACAAACTTGCGGCTTCATCGCTCATTTTCGCCTTAGTTTTTCTATTGCCGAAAGAAATGAAAGCCATCTGAATTTTGTATAAGCGAGAAGTATTTTGTATTTTATTTTCACGAATTCATCAAACTCTTTCAACCATTCAGTTCTAACCGTATTAATACGTTTTAAATTCTCAATCTTTAGCAATGTAACAAAATATGGGATAACTAATGGGAATATTTTATCTGTTTTGTGGATCCTGGCCGCTACTGCTATAATATCTGAACAGGTCGATAATCCTTTGAAGATTAAATCTTTTGGATGTGGAGGTAGGATTTTAGCAGTCGCATGTTGATTGCAGTTGATAAAATTGTAACTGCAGTTTTTGAATCGCTGCTTCGCAATTAGTTTGTCAATGCCTTAGACAGTGAGAGTAGAGCAGTTTTTGAATTTTTTTATAATATGACTGATTAGTAAAATTCATAATTTTGACAGCAAAGTTTTTGGAATTTATTTTCTGGTAATTTGACATTTTGTATTTTGTATTTTGATCACTGCGGTAAATAGTAAAGTGTTGTGCCATTTTTAGTCGTGCTATGAATGGTTGCATGTAGTGCAAAACTCACATTAATCGTTATGAAGTGAAATTACATATTTTAATTAATTTTTGTTTTTTACAATAACTTTGGGTGCAATTTTAATACTCAATGATGAATTAAAAAATGATAAATATTTATATGTACATTTAACATCCAGTATTCCAATCTTGTTCACTCTAGTTTGAGACCCACTGGCCGCTACTAGGTATTCTGACCGTGTTTAACTGTAACTTTGCCAAAAGTTCTCCCTTATAATTTGACGTAGCCATTTTTTGACTTCAGATAAGAATGACTTAGAATAAATAAGTCTTCTAATAAAACCCGACCAAACATTACAAAATGTTGGACCTGTAACAAGGATAAAAATAGGAATATTATAATGAAGATGGTGGTTCCCACGGAGACTGTATCGAGCATCAATTCTTATTTATCTATATTCATCAATTCTTATCTAATATTCTTAAATATTCTTAAAATCTTGTTAATATACAATCGCTGCAATGGCAAAATATTGTTAAATTTGAATAAAGGCCAAGATGGTTCAGTTTTGTTATTTTTTTCAATAAAGTCATTTTCGAATCATTTTCTGCTGAATATATAATGGCTTTAAGGTAGTTGTATAACAACCCCCCAACACGATAAACCATAATCCAATTTAGTCACGACCAATGCATGATATATATATATATATATATATCATAAGCAGAACAGAAACTGGACATCACGAAGGAGATAAAAAAAAGCCTAGACGCGGAGCACATATATTCTTTCAATTTGAGAGTTAGCACAGACCGAATGACAATTATTGGAAGTGCAATTTGTAACATTATGATATGTAACTAAGTTATAACTAGATATAAATAAATAAGATCAGAATTAATCTTGTAAGTTACATCGGCTGAAGATTTACCAATATAACCTATAGCCAAATCATCAGCAAATCCATTACAATAGTCAGTTAATTTGAGTTTAAAAATCGAGTTTGTATAAATTAAAAAAGTAAAGGGCACAACACATTACCCTGTGGAACACCAACGTTTATAGTTCTTGGCTCACTAAAAGTGCCATTTATCTTAACACTCACCGTTCTGTTTTCAAGAAAAGAGGAGAACCTATTATTTGATGCGCCTCTAAAACCACCGAACGTATAGATAGTACGAAAACGCCAAGATTTTAACGAATCAGATTTTTGTGTAACGTGGTGTGTCCAGCTCAATCTTTAATTGAGACGCAATCCGAGATATTTAGCAGATTCAGCTTGTGGAATTTGTACCCCATTGAGAAATGTATGTAACTTGCTATTTTTGTGCCGCAACACATTTGTTACATGAACTGATTTCAGCTCGTTCAGCTTTAATTTCCAATCCCAGCTCCAAAGTTGATTTTATCGAGTGCCTGTTGTAAGTATTCAACTGCTTGGTTCTGCGATTCGCTTGATGCTAATACTACATTATCAGCAGCAAAAGTTTCGATAAAGGTTGTTTCTGTTGTCGGTATATCGGAAGTGTAAAGAAGATTTAGGAAAGGCCGTAGGCCCATAGTACGCTACCCTGAGTCGCTAATGCTATAGCTGGGTAAAAGTTAGAGTATGTATACATGATATATCTTCATGTGATATTGTTTGGAGAAATACAACTCGAGCAGTTGGCAGAAATTTTGTGACACTAATTTACTGATATTGTGGATAAAAACCTCAGACGACACTCTAACGAAAGCCTGCGATACATCTAGAAATACGGCGATGAACTTGATCAATGGTCGCATGTTAATCCCTCAAGTATTATATATATATATATATATATATATATATATATATATATATATATATATATATATATATATATATATATATATATATATATATATATATATATATATATATATATATATATATATATATATGTATATATTGTATATAAACAGCCTTGGTGAAATTTCGTAAATTCCAGATGACTTTTTGGGATTGAAATTCATATCTATTTCTTGAGCGACTTCTAGTGGAGTAACACTATTGATGTTTAATAGAGATCTATAGACCGGTTTAGGATCAATCCTATAGTTTGTATATCGTGTGGTTTAAATACTGATGCTAGATGTTGGCGCAAACAGTTCGGCTTTTTCATCGTTACGTCGCACCCATTCTCCATTTGTGTTCCTTATAGGTGGCACTTGGATTATTGGTCTCTTACATCGTTTAGTAGCTTTCCAAAGAGAATAGTTTTTGTCAGCTTCAAGGCGCAGTCCTTTCAGATAATTAGTATGTACAAGCCTTTTAATGTTCTTAAGCTGCTTCATGCACAGAGTTAATAAAATATCCAGCTTATATTTCATGTTCTTGTTTAGTTTCGAGACAAACATTTAACCTCAATTAGATTATCCGGTTTCTCTCTAAATAATTCCCAATCCGTGTATTTATTGGTAAGAGTAAATTTCCTTTTCTGTTTCATCACTAATGTACTAAGAGTCATTAAGACCGGTCTGTGATCGTAAGTTAGATATTCAATACCTTCAACTTCAATGTATAATCAGAGGGTATTCCTTTCGAGATATAAAAGTCAATCAAATCAGGAACTTTGTTGATGTCTCTTGGCTTACGCGATAAGTGATAACACAACCTAACATTTCTCTTGCACTTAGGAGTTCTTTTCCTTTTCCTGGTGTTATGAGTCGTGATCCCCACGCAGTATGTTTCACATTGTATAGCCACCTCGCCTATATATAACAAACCTTAACCCAAGTTTATTAAAAATGTTGACATATTGACTCTTTAATTTCCTCTTGTTGGAAATTTAGGATGTTTTGTTTGATTAAGAATGCTGAACCTCCTCGAGCACGACCACAGGGATGTCCAATAAGCTTTACATCCCAATATATTGATAATGTTTTGATAAAGCTATACCTATGTTGTTGACTCTTAGAAATACATCTAGTTCTTGCGGGTTATAATACGTATAGGTGCGTTACAGTCATTTACTTTTTATGGTATTTTAGCATTTTGCTTGGTGGCTTGAAATTATTTTCCAATATTTTCACCTTGTTAGTGAGCTGGCTGAAATTGTTCTCATTTCATGCCGAAATTCGTCTCATTTCAGCCTGAAATTCGATGAGCATCCTTAGCCGGATGACCTTTTTCCCCGCAGTGTGCACAAGTTGGTATTACATTGCCTAACTGTTGGCAATTTGTTCACTGAGGTATATCTTTTACCTGTATTGGTGGTTCAATAGAAAACTTGCAATATACAGCGGGTTCTTCATTACATATATGTCTTTATTGTTTTCTCCCTGCAACAGGTCTACGTAAACCAATGGGAAGTGTCTAACAATTTTCTCTTTTTTAATTGTTTATGTATGTGGACAATGTTGGTTACTTTATGATCATGGTCCTCGATTGCTACATGTGATCTCTTCGCGAACAGTACATGACGGTAAACTTCGGACTCGATACCATCTTTCACTTTTGAGCTGATAAGTATGCTATTCCATATTATATAGCGCACTATTCATGTTATTGGGTCCAGTTTCTTTTATATCGCTGAGTAGTTTTTTAATTTTACGGTAGTCATTTTCAGACTGCATTGTTATTTTGTTAGCATTATTGTTTTAAACTGAGCAGGTTTCTCTGTCACTGCCAATTCTTGTGATGATGGTTTGGTGGTGGCAACGGTTAGTTTTAGCCGTTAAACCCCGATTGACATATATACGGGTTGTTGAATTGGTACCAATATCATTTAGGGACAGTGCGCCTTTTATTTTGTATTGGTTGATGAATTCAATTGCTGACTATTTCAGGGCAACTTTTAGAATGATATACGTGGAGCATTTCTTTGCAGTTGAAATTGAGCACATTTCCAATCCGGTTAGTAATTGGAACAATCTCAGAGTTAATATATGAGAGAGTCACATCACACAATCTCTGAGCAGTTTCAAGGTTGCCAATTATTTCATTCAATTTAGAAATATCACCATCCATGCGATTGGTTCGGACAAAAAGAGTGTTATTTTGAATTTGAAATTCATTTAAATGAACCTCAATACATGAAATCAAATCTTGTGTAATTTGCACGTTACGGCATGATGACTAAATGACACAACTAGGTCATCACCCTGTGTATCTCAAAATTTTGAGACCCATAATTTAATACGAATTTGAATCAATGATAGTCAGGCACCACTAGTACGCGACAAATTATGGAACACCAGCCGCACGTAACCATTAAATAAAATATCTGTTGAGCCCATATAGTTTCAGTTACAATTGTCTTCAACAATAAAGTCTTCACAAAAATTGGACATTATCCCATAATTAAATTTAATTGTTCTGAGATTCATGTCAATATTACATTTTTCACAAACAATTCAAACAGATATTACAATCGAGTGTCGTAAATTGTTCTTTTGGGAAACCGCACATATGGTGGGTATGAATTAAGTAGTTTAGTGGTAAACAACCTATCCGCCGAATAATTTCAAATATTTTATTACCGCGCAAATACATGTATCCTCATCTTTTGAGCTTTTTGCTGGAACGATTTTATAAGTATCGCCAAATAAACATGTAATCTTATTCGAGATCATTTACATATATGAAAAATCAAACATAACTATTCCAATGTGCGAGCAAACAGACCCAAAACTTATTCACAGTTTATTATTTAAAACCGTTAAATTAATTTTTTGTATTCTAAAGTGACGACTGATATTTCACTTAGTGCGAAAAGATGAAAAAAAAAATTTAAAAATCTTCGCGCAATTATCAACAAGCAAGTGAAATTTTTTTTTAAACAAAAATAGAAAATTGAGGATAAAACCATAATACTTAAAAATTTGTTTTATAGCATTATACATATATATACATATATGTAGTGTATATGGAAATTGGTGATATATGAAAATTGTTTTTTCTTGTAATCCAATTTTCCATATTGGTTAAATTCTTCTGTTTATTTTAACATTTAAGTCATTTAACAATATTAATTACTTCCTTTATTAAATTATTTCCCTCGACCGTTGCTATAATTTTTTTCACATGTCGGTTGGTTGGTTGGTTGGCTGGTTGGTGTTTTTCGGTTGTGAAAATAAATAATCGTGGATAAATACAAATTTTCTTTCTGTGTCATTGATTATTTTTATAAAATCGTTAATTAGTTTGAGAACTTATTTTTTATATTTTTAAATACATATATATATGTATATATATATATATATATATATATATATATATATATATATATATATATATAAATTAATTAATTATTGAAAAAACATGCGTAATTTAATTATTAATTTTCGGTTCTTGAAAAAAAAAAAAAATACAATGTTTGTTTCTTGTGAAACGATCGCGCGCGATTAATTGAATTCTTGAGAGTATGAGTCACATAAAAAATATCTTTGTGATCAGTGTTTGGCTGTTAAATAAACATTTAGATTTTTTTTTTGACTGTTTAAATTAATTCCATGCGGAAAATTTTTTATATCACGGATTTTGGTGTTTATATGTACATATGATTAGTTTTATAGGTGTGTGTGCGTAATTTAAATTTTTATGTATGTCTATATATAAGTACATACATTAAGACGATCTGTCAATTTTTAGTGGTTTCGTTTGGAATGGTTAATTGCACATTATTAACGGAAATATATGTAGGTACAGCGGCTTTTGTAATAAAAACAATTTTGCTCTGTCATACATCTCATATCGCTTATATACATATACCGATATATGGTAATTCCCAGCATAAATACGCTTTGTTTAATTTGCCGATTGTCGCCTTTACATTTTTAATTTTTTTTGATATAAATACCATAGATCTCGGTGATTTAGCATATTTGATTGAACAAATAAAAATTTATTCCACGACATAAAGGAGATGAAAATAAAAAAAGTCACGAAATTTAATGACAATCATTAAATATTTAAAAATAAAAATTGTTATTGAATTGAAGATTTGTATCACAGAATCATTTTAAATGTCTACCTAAATAAAATAAAAAATTATTTTCTTATTCATAAAGTTAATGACGAGGACAAAAATTTTACGATGATACATAATTTGATTGATATCTCTCTGAGTCTCTGCAGGAAGACCTACATTTTACTGCGTGAGATACAATATATAAACTACTTATATATACTTCTTTTTATGTATAAATTAAAAATAATTATAAGCCTTAGATTATTCTTGAAAAAAAGTGTTAATACGTGAGAATTAGATTTTAATCAAGATTAAGAGTTAGACGTAGATTTTATACGCATTATTTTTCTGATCAATTATTTTACGAACGCTAAGTGTTGCCACTTCAGTATTTTGGTTCGACGCAATAGTTAAATTCTAACCTGCTAATTCAATTTATACGACAGATTAAATTCTAAAATATTTGTACAAAGTCATAAGTTTTCTAAAAACTAGATTGGAATTAAAGCGTTTCGAAACGTTTAAATTAAATTTTCAACATAAGGTAAACGTAGCTGGACAATAAAATATCGTAACTGAATAAATAGCATTGAGTTGGAAAAACTATTTACTTAAAGCCTTAGATTATGTTAACTTTACTTAGATTACACTGCATATTCTTCATGATTTACGAAATGCTTCTCAGATTATTAGTAGAAGCTAATGTTTAATTCTAGTTAACATTTGCTTAGTTCAAGCCAAAGCGGTTTCGATCCCGAGCATGGTCTTCATACTGTCTAAGACAATCTGAAGAGGCCAAGTCGTTCTATACACCGTGGAGCCATCGTCGCCTGCAACAACCTCTGCGCCTACCATATGGTGGCTCTCCTTTTAGAAATCGCTGCACAATTCGTTCCGGATCAGCACGCAGAATGTGCCCGAGCCAGCGTACTAGCTGAGATCTTACTTCATGTACAATATCGGGGATCTTCATCAGATCTCTGATCTCGATATTGTACGGAGCTCGGTAGGTCCCATCTATATTTCGCGTTTTGGGCCGTAAATCACACGCATCTACAGATATACAATATATAATTATAACTTGAAGCATTTATACGTATTTAATTGTTAGAGTATAAAATTAATTTATTTTATTATTGTTATTGTTTTAATTTATTAGTTAATCTAGCTTTGTTAGGAACGTTGCAAGCGTTGACGATTTGTTGCCATCTATTTCAAAAAAAATAATTTTGAATAAATTCCCAAACCTGTTTTGATTGAATTTGATACTTCAGATCAAAAACATAGTGTATCTTGAAGCATGTTGAAGCAATTAAATTATCAAATTTATAAACAATATCATCATATATTGTATAGTAACAGTTCTTTTCCCGCTATTGGATGATAAAAATTGATGACTGTTGCGAAATACTGTGGTCCAAATATTTTTCGCAGCGGGTCTTTAAAATCTCTTTAATATTTATATAAGACACTGCCAACTCTATGAAAAAGCTTTGTGAGTCAGTAATACTGAACTTCCAAATTTTTTTTGTGTTGGTATTTTTTACCTGACCGGTTGGAACAAGTAATCCGTGCAAGGCCTTTAAAATAATAATGTTCCTTGATTCGGAAAATAATAGAATTTAATTTATTGCAAATTAATATTTAAATAAATAAATCCTTTTATCGTTATGCTGAGACACACATTCTAGCAATTTTACGCTAGCCAGGCACAGTTTATCCTTAATACCGTCTTTGAAAATAGGGATGACGTTTGCAGCGAAATTGTCCCACTTCTTAAATAGGTCAGATCCTGTCCCAGGTTGCAGGTGCTCGAAATCAATATCTGCACAATTCATTACTAATCACTAAAATTTCGACTTCAATGAAAATGAAAGATTTACCAATTGCGCACCATCTGTTGGTATATTTCGGCCACGTTTCAATAATTCTTTTAATGTTTTTATCTGCTTTAGGTGATAATCTGAAGTGTGCCGTTTTCGTCCACTTGTCAAGCACTGTCTCAAAGGGTGTTTAATATACTTTCAACCAGACATGGTCCTAGTCATCAGCTAGTTTAGCAACTTGAAGTTCTTTTTCTAGTTAAAAAAAAAGGAAATTCGAAAGAAAAATTCTTGAAAAAACCCCCATTTCATTTAAAATACCTTGCTCCAACTGTTTTTCTCTTGGAAATATTCCTGTTGCTCGTAATTTTGCTGCCGAATTCCTGTCTTCAACCGTTGGAATAGTAGGTCTCCTAAAAAGAGAGACACAACAGCTAAGGCATTATAATCACAGATCTTTCGTTTGCATTTTTGTTCAGCTCGCTACAGGATCGTTATTTTTTTAGAAAAAACGGCGCACTTTTAATTAGGTCACTCTGTCCATTAAGTAAAATTAAAGTGTCACCTGTACCCTGTTTTGCATTTTAACCCGGGCTAGAAAATTACATAAAAATTAATTCAGGTTCACTTTGTTTGATGTTAACAATTTAGTGAATTTAAAATACGACCGGGGTTTTTCTTTATTATTCGCACAACTAAAATATATGACAACAATGTTTGAACTTACCTTTAAAATAATTAAATAATTGAAAATTCTCCCTACTTCCATGATTCTAGGAGCTCTTTCATACACGTTTGATCTGGCGTGTCGTCCAAATTCAAATATTCTGTCATTTAAAGCCTAAACTTAAAATTTTCAAGAGCACTCTACGTATTGTACGAAATTAAAATCACACACTTCACCTTTCAAACAAATTTAACACTAATTATATTTATTAATTAGGAGTATAATTTATTAAAATTAATAAAAAAACACTGTCTGCACAAAGTAAAACAATCCTGCTACAATGAATAACGCTTTGAAAATGATGAAATTATGAACGTGTGTCGCTGTCAATTTGTCAAAGTTAGATTTTAGTAACACGCAGGTTGTCTCAACTTTTGGGTCCATTTACATCAGAAAGCAGAAAGCATAAAAACTGCAAAATAGATTTTCTCAAAAACAGTGATGAGAATATTTTATTCATGTTGGTGATGAGTCAATGCAGCGTATACGTTAACAAAAATTGAAGTCAATTGAAGACCCTCCATGGTCGGATATGCTTAATTTTTTTTAAAACTATTTAAGATCTTTTTGGAATTTATCTTCATAATACGATACGATACTCGTATAGGTACAATTTAATTTAACTAATTCATTGCTCTTGCATAAAATGCTTAATTTATGCACAAAATATTCATAAAAAAATCAGTTCTGTTGAGCATTTTTTTCTTGATTTCAGTTTATTCATCTATTCTTGAATGATGCCTCAGTTTGCTTAGTTGTAGTAACAACGAAGCTAGCCTGGAGTCAACGTAGACTCCTGACAAACGCTACTTTCGTTTTCCAGTTGACCTCGTGATACGTTTTCGATAGATTATAGCGACTGGTCGAACAGCCCACCTTAAATAATGCCGACAATGCCAGAGTATGCCCTGACCATTTTACTGATTTTACTTGATAATTGTGGAATCTATAAACAGAAAAATTTCTTTCTAACATTAAGCCTGATTAAAATTACTCAAACAATACAGCTTATCGATAATGCTAAGCTAGATTTAAAATACGACATTTCTGAAATATTCACTCCGCGACAAATCAGAAAATTAAAAAACCCTGAAAAATGGTTACATGAACCAATTTAGATGTACTTATGTACTTACTTACCAAAATATGTGTAGGGACAAAATATGTGTATTATCAAGAACTTAAGAATATACGACAAAAAATTGGTTTTACTCTTAAGCCTGCTAGTTTTGTACAAGTTGGCATGATAAAAGGTTTATTTAAAGACTGAAAGCAACCAGTCGTTTATCAATTTAATTGTCCAATGACAAAATCGTTGTGGAAAGAGCTAGGTATTTCCGAGCAAAAACTGTTCGTATTTGCTGATATTCCGCATCTCTTGAAATTAATTAGAAATTATTTTATTGATACAAGACGATAGTTTGAACAAGACGATTGTTTGGGTCCCAATAATTCTAAAAATTTTAATATTTTTTAAATGATTTAGATAATTTTCCATTTATGTCAATATTTTGAATTTTAGTCACATATCGTAAATTGATCAAAGTTAAAGGGTTAAAAATAATAAATATTGATTGAATTTCAATTGGTTATCAAATCTTGTTATTTCGCTTCGAAATTTTCAAATTTTGGAAGGTATATTTCTATTTGCTGTGATTTTTATAAATTTTAGTTTTCTTACGTTATTTTGAAACTTTAAATTTTAACATGAAAATTTGAACATTTAAAATTTACAGTTTTAATTTTAAAAATTTTAAAAGTTCTACCGATAAAAATTGAAATGTTTTGATATTTTCATTGTTTAACTGTTGAAATTTACCATATTCTGAATTTGTTTTTCGAATTCCCGAACATCCAACAAATTTTATTTATTTAAAATATAAAATCGATCTAAAATCATTAGACTGCAATATTTATTGCTATTTGGTTAATATTTACTTAAATTTTTATTAAAATCTGAAATTGTATGCAATTTGAGAATTTTAAAATGAAAAAATGATGCTTTCATGTTGACATATTTAGAAATTTTAAAAAACCTTGTATCTTCTACTACAATTTCTAAAAACTTCGTTTACAATAGTTTATCTCTAAGTAAGATCAAAAATTATCTAAAAGTAACAAAATATCTATCCTTAAATAAAAGAAAAAGAAAATTTATATTTTGTAAGTTTACAACTCTTTATAGGTAATTTTTCAAACATTGTCCAGTCGTTTAAATGCAGTTGCAATTCATACCCACATCTCCCTACCCATGGTTTCTCTTTAAAAAGTGGTTCTATACGGGTTGTCTTATATGTGTTTCGGTATCATAAAGTGAAAATATTGTAATTTAATTTGAAATCTCTATTTAATTATCAAATTTAAAAACTATTTTTTTTGTGTGTAACTTTTTCTTTTTAAATTTAATTAAAATCTGATATTGCATTCAATTCGAGAATTTTAATAAGAAAATCCGAAATTTTCAGATTTAAAATTGTGAAATTTTTAAAATTCTTCATAAATTAAACCTTGTACCGGTAAAAACTTAGGTTTACTAAAAAATCTCTGAAAATTTCAGAAGTTTTTACATAAATATATTAGACAATTCTGAAATTATTTCAGCAACAGACCTAATGTCGCCTCATGAAGACCTTGGTGGAACTATTTGAATAGCTCTGAAATTTTATGAAAATTTACAAGTTTAAGAAATTTTCTAAAATTTATAATATATTTTAAATGTTTCACAAAGTATGAATTCAAATTCTAAAATGTTAGGAAATTCTGAAATATAAGAATCTGAGCTGACCTTTATGTGGTTTGGGTATTTACAATTTTGAAATTTTTAATATGTTCCAAAAGTTTTACAATATTTTTGCATATTTTTAATTTCTAATCAAATCTTGTAAATTGATCAACATTTTTAATGTAAACAAAACATTAAATTTTAATTTTAAATTTCATCCGTGAAATATTTCCTAAATCAATCCTAGGTACAAAAACAACGTTTATGATTGATTTAGGAAAAATTTCACACGCCTGCGCAGGGCTGTGAAAAATTTCCTAAATTATTACTAAGAAAAACAAACTGGGTATGTATTTGTGAATATTTACCCAGAAAACGCCGGTTCAACTTTCTTAAATATGTGGAATACCAATTTCTTAAATATGTGGAATTTGCGAGGTATAGACATCGATGCCACTATGTTTCACTATTAGTTCTATCAATTGTAAATACTCAGGATTTTTTTTAGATTTTTGTCATTGTGGTCAATTGGATTGGTCAAAGTTGGCCGAGAAACACATGGTTATTGTTTTTCTCACTTCAACTGAATACTAATCCAGAATTTGCAAGGTAGTCATCGGTCAAACTTGGCAGCGATACATGTGGTTAAATTTAACCATGTAATTCGCGCCCAAATTTGACCAATCCACAACAATGGCAATAATCTAAAAAAAATCCTGAGTATTGACAATTGATAGAACTAACATCGAAACATAGTGGCACCGATGTCAACCTCGCAAATTCCACATATTTAAGAAATTGGTATTCCACATATTTAAAAAACTTGAACCGACGTTTTCTGGGTGTCACTACGTGGAAGAACCACAAATTAGGTAACTCTTCAATTTTAATCATCGTTTTTAATCTTTATCCGGCTAGATAGGTACAATTCTACCTTGTGCATTTTCAAATTGCTATAATTACTTTTCGATATATATTCCGGGTTTGAGTCTCTACATATTTGGAAATTATTATTTTAATGAAATATTCATTAAAAGTTTCCACGTATTTCCAATGAAAATGGCTTCAGAAATTTTTTCAAACGTATTTCTCGGCTAGATAGGTACAATTGTACCTTCAATTCATTTTGTTATAAAAGAACACATAACCAAAAATTCATTTCGCACTAATTAAAGTTCATATTAACTATAATTGGTGGCAGTAAATTCATTACGTCTGGGGTATACAATGCTCACATACCGGTTTTTACAATTTTTCCAAGACTATTTAATTGTTGGCAGATATAACAACTACTAGACTAATTCTTTGTCTTCCATGAGACAACTTTTGGGTAGCAAT
The DNA here is from genome assembly GCA_951394425.1 of Tipula unca. Taxonomy (NCBI): domain Eukaryota; kingdom Metazoa; phylum Arthropoda; class Insecta; order Diptera; family Tipulidae; genus Tipula; species Tipula unca. The sequence continues at coordinate 59,210,470 of OX596380.1, forward strand.
TGGGGTTTAGGTATTTGGAAGACGACGTCCAAACACGCCGAAAATTCGAAATGGTTTTTATTATTTGTTGGTTTAAGCTGCGATCTACTATATCGAATGTAAGCTTACCTGGTGTGCCAGATTTTATAAGAATTTGGCCGTCGGTTTTTCATTTTAAACGGTTTAAAGACGAGCAACATCGGCTAAGTTGAAAAAATCTCAAGAAGCCAACGTATAGTGTTTTTTATTTACGGTATATCCCGACCCATGGTAATCTACCACGCTTCCTTAGTTTTATTATAATATTTAATGATTTTTGGTTTGCCAGATACACCATTATCATATTTCCAGTTGTGTGCATTGATGAAAGGAAAAATACCGGCTTATTTATTTTTGGAACAAAGAAACACAAACAGTTGCATCTTTGCTAAACTCGAATTTAATAATTGCTTTCGTACCGGAGCTAAGAGTGTCATCTTCCATGATTTTAAAGTGTTTGCTAATTGGGCGTTTCTAAATAAATTATCGGTTGTTGCGTGCTTTTCTGATTCTTTATTTGAACTCATTAATTCCAAAACAACCGTTCTCAAAACATAAGCTGGACGTGGACCATCGGCTAGCCTTTCAATTGCTGAATACTTGTATCTCATATTTCGCAGGTTTGGACGAAATATATTGTGTGAACCTCGTATGACCCCTAAAAGGGAATAATTTATCATTTCGTATTTTCTGAAGAGTTATAACATTTTCTGAGGTTTCCGTTTAGCATCGTCCGGAGGTCGCATATTAGCGCAAAATAACATTTATAAAAAATTTTAATAACCTTGTTATCTCCAATTTAAAGTTTTCAAATTTTTTGTTTGTAACTTTTTCAGTTTAAGTTTTTTGAAATTTTAATTAAAATTTGTTGTTGCTTCAATTCTAGTAATTTAAAATAAAAATCTGACATTTTCAGATTTAAAATTTTAAATAAAAGAAACCTTGTTTTATATTTTTATTCGAAACTTGTAAATTATTTGGAAGCCAAGTTTACATTTTTTATAGTAAGTTTTTAGTTGAGAGAGAATTAAAAATTTTTGAATAAATTCCATGTGTGCATCAAATTTTTGAATTAAATTTAGAAGCGTTTTTCTGTAAATTTTTAAATGTTTCAATTCGATTTTTGTAATGTTTTTATTAAATTCTGATGTTATATCAAATTCGAGAATTGTAAATATGAAATTCTGAAATTTTTCAAATTTTACACCTTAAAATTTGAAAAATTTCAGAATTTCATTTAAATTCAGCATTTAAATTTAAATAATTTCGAAAATTTGTGATAGTTTCTGAAATTTTATGAAAGTTTCCAAGTTTAAGAAATCTGAATAACAGTACTGAACGCTTCGAACATGACATTTTGAGCTGAAACGTATTATACAAGATTTTTCAAATATTTTGAGAGTATCTTGCTTACATTCACATGGTTCTATGCAACGTAAGTAATATACATGAGATAGTGAAACATCATCAAATAGATGTTTAGCTTATTTGGATTTCAGTAGAGCATTCTATATATGTCATCATAGAGCACTGCAGAGTTGTTTGAATTCGGATTTTCATTCGAATATATTAATTGGTTCAAGTCGTATTTAATGAATCGTTATGAAATAATTGAAAACAAAAAATCCAAAGGTTTCAAAGTTACTTCTGTTTTCATCTATCAGATAACCAAAATAATAAAGAATTCAAATTTCTCGTACTATTGAATTAATGTACGCTCGTGCTTAACTTCAAGAAGACATCAACAGATTGAATGAGTGGTGTGATTGAAACTCACTGCACTTAAATATCAAGAAATACAAAATCATGTCTTTTCATCGTAAAAAAAATCCATTATTTACGTTTTGGATACAAAATCAAATAGAATTGTAGAGAATTCGTGAGATTAACGATTTAGGTGTCATTTTAATCGGAAAAGTTTATTCCAGCCGGCTCATATGAAATTTGCCTAAAGCAAACGGTAAGCGTGTAAAACGTTGAAGTAAAACGTATTTTCACTGTTTTTTGCGGAAATGAGATCAGATTTGGAAAACGGTGGGATGGTCTAAAATGGCAGAAATATAACCTTTCTCTTAAAAATGTGGCACGATTACCTCCATACAAGACTATATGCCAGGATAATAGGGTTTCGACCTTCGAAAATAGATGACTTCGTTTGGAAGCTGAATTTAATGGTATAACGGTCACATTGGCGCAACTTACGTTTTGGAAAACATTATTAAATTTTCTATATTTTTGACAGTTTCAAAGAATTGAAAGGATTTTTAAAATAGATTTTAAAAATTATAAAATAATTTTTTCTTTTTATCATTTAAAGTCAAAAATGTAATTTACTAAATTAATTTTTTAATAATAAATAAATAAATAAAACTCCCCTTGACTGTAACTATTGTTAACGGCCGATAGTATTTTTACACGCACGTTCAATGAAATTATCTTCATTCATTATATAGGCCTAAAGAGAATATTTCGGTGTACTATACTTAGACCAATAACATATGTTACACCATATTTAAATACACTGAACTGAAATGATCTTATAATCATTAAAGGTGATAATTTATAATCAAAACGAGTACTTCCACACACCGCAACATAAATGTTCACACTTGTGGTTTATACATTTTGATTGTGCTATTATTCCATTCACTTAACACATAAACATCCTGTAAGCTGATCCGTAATTTTTTTTTTATTGTAATGTTGTATTATTACTATTGTTGTTGTTTCATTTTTTTATCCCCCAAATACACCATATACATATGTACATATACATACATATACGCACAATGCGGAAAACATGAAAATGTTCGATAAAAAATGACGAATCAACAGAACAATAATAATACTCTGAATGCGGCAGGCAACAAGTGTCACCGTCATAATACCAGGATGGAAAAAAAAAATATCAAACAAAAAAAAATCTGTCACCCTTCCCCATAGGAAAATTTACAAAATCAACTTGATCCTTGTATCAAAGAATTTTTTTGTTTATTTTTTTATTGTTGATGTGTCTCACCCTCGCTTTGGGGTTTATGCGAACGAATTTTTTTTAACAATTTAATTCAATTTGAAAGGAATAAAAAAATAAAAAAAACAAGAAAGTCTGTCTAATCGAGACACAACAAACATTTTTTACGGTTTTATCATTTTTTGTGTTACCCTTGGGTATGGGACATATTTTGTGGAGTGACTTTTCTTGTCGGAAATAATATTAGGGAACATTTGTTATTTTATTTTTTGTCAAGAGATATACGGGGGTGCCGAGTATAAAATATTTACAATTATTTTGGATTCAAACTGTGCATCACCACAGTGGCATTACACACGATCGATCGTGAAACGGCTTATACTAGGTAACACAAGGAATAAATTATTCAATTATAAAATATTTGTCATGTCATTCGAATCGAGCTGACAAAGATTGTTATTTTTATAGCTATATAAGAGTACAAACAACAGAATGAGTTAAAATTATTTTCGTTTCAACTCAATATGTGATTGAAATGGTCGACCATATATACATATTCTTATTTACAGCCTTGAACTATTAATTGTTGTCACTTTATATAATGGATACATTATTTAATTTTTTTATGTATATAGACATTATTTAAGAATCGAACAAAAAATGTCAAAACACTGATCAAGGTTGTTATTTTTATCTGTTTATATATTTCTATAAGTATATGGTATAAGATCAAACGAGTTGTGTTTGTCTCCTGCGCATATAACTTGAGTGATGTTCAATTATGTAAGAGATTGGATTTTATTTTGAGATGAGTTTTGTTTTTTTTTATTTCTGCGTATTAATTCTTAACAATAGATCATTTTTTTGTTATTAATTAATAATATAAGATTTGATTGATGTCAATACACGGATTTTAGATAAAATGTTGTTAACTTGTGGATCGTTTTGAAACGAAACTATGACATTTGAAACTCTGGACAGAACATTGTCCACCTATTGGTGTGGTGTGTACTCATGCCGGATTGTTCTTAGTCCAAGAAAATCAAATTTCATATTCTAATATAAGATTCTTAGAGTAAATAAACATCAAAACAAGCTTGTCTCCATAACCCCCACCAGTGGTAACAAAAAGTGGTTATAGTTTATAGAGCATAAAAATCATCGTACGTTGAAGATGGAGGCAGCTTTGAACAAGAATAATGCTTTTAATATTTGTCTGCTTGATCTCGGTTTGCTCTGAAAAGTTAGAAATATTTGCAAATAAATATCCCTCACCAACATTCCTATTAATCGACCAATAGATGAAAAAGAATTTATTTTTAATTAAATTAAATTAAGTAAATCATATTTCAGTGATATTTCATCAGTGAAATCGAAGACACAGTTAGATTAGTTAAAACACTAATACCCGAGCCCGCGGACGGGAGAGATAAAGAAATACCGGTACTACGAGGCGGATTGAAAATGAAGCTACCTAAGTAGGAAAACAAAATTTTTTTTTGCCAAAAACCATTTATTTCTCAACATAGTCTCCTTTTACTTCGACACACTTAGTAAGACGATATTCCAACTTTTTTATACCATCTGAATAATACGATTTCGGGAACCCCTCAAAATACGCGTTAATTTCGGTAATCACTTCCTCGTTTGAGATGAATCTTTGTCCTGAATGTTTCAGATGAATCGAGCCATTTTTTCAAGTTTGGAAACAGGAAAAAGTCACAAGGAGCTAAATCTGGACTATAAGGTGGATGATCAACCAATTCGAAGTGTATTTCACGTAATTTTAGCATCGTATCTAATGCTGTGTGAACCGGTGCGTTGTCTTGAAGAAAGAGCACTTTTTTCTTCTTTAAATGTGGTCGGGTTTCCTTGATTGCATCAATCAGTTGATCCATTAATGCACGATAATACTTTCCTGTGATTGTGGATCCTTTTTTAAGATAATCGATGAGCAATATTTCGTGTGCATCCCAAACTATAGTGGCCATAACCTTGCCAGCCGATTTCACTGCCTTTGCCTTCTTCGGAGCACTTCCACCAGCTTCCACCCATTGTTTCGATTGATTGACAAACGTTTCATCAACAGTAATTAATCGACGCCAAAAATCAACAGGATTACGCTTTATCATGTCCAAACACCGCTGTGAAGTGATCTGTCGAACTCGTTTTTGTTCGACACTGAACAAACGCGGCACACATCTTGCCGATAGCTTTTTGATATGCAAATGTTCATGCAAAATGTTGAACACACGTTCATATGATATGTTTACCATTTCAACAATCTCACGCAACTTGACTTGCCGATCATTCATAACGATATCGAGGATTTTCTTGATATTTTCTTCGCTAACCACCTCTTTAGGCCTTCCTGTTGATGGTATTGTTGCAGTGCTTCTTCGGCCGCGTTTAAATTCAGCAATCCAATATTTTACCAAGTAATCTGACGGAGCAGACTCACCGTAATGTTTATCGAGCTTTTCTTTTGTCTCTTTCGCCGTTTTCCCTTTCAAATAATAGTGTTTAATCACTGCACGAAATTCGTTTTTTCCATTATTCAAGAAATACAAAAGTTGCTTACTTCAAACCACTACAACAAATAAACTAATCGATGAATTTGGGTGAAATTGCAATTGAAAATAGCTGACGTTTGACAGACCGCAATTTCTAAAAAACAAAAAAAAATTGTGTTTGTGCTGCCATCTAGCGCTAGGTAGCTTCATTTTCAATCCGCCCTCGGCGGATATATCTCGTATATTGGTGAGCGATTAGAAATATAGAATTAAAGAAGAAGTAAACACCAAGTTATATTAAATGTGGAACATTTAACTAGCTGGGATGAAATTAAAACCGGCCTAATAGAAAACTTCACCGAGTGGCAGAGCCTGTTAAAGTTGTAACCATCTTATCATAGAAAAAGACAAGCAACCATATGCGAGGTTAACTATGAAATGAGTGACCGGTTGGGAACATCTCAGGGAAAAAAATCAATAACGAACAAATGGTAAGCCAGTATACCTTATCCAGCAGCCCTCGAAACTGGCTAGGATTCAATGGACGGACCAAATCGTTCGTTAATCTCAACACCAAACGATTACAGAAACGATTAATAGAAAAAGAAATAACCAAATATCGACCCATGTCTGTCGTATACGGACAATGAAACATCAGAACTCTAACAGAAACGTCAAGGCACAACTAGAATAGGAAATGAAAACGTTACAACATCGAGATTCTAGACTTAAGTGAAGTCAGATGGAAGAAGACTGAAGAACTATGTGATATACTCGGCTAAGAGACGACACACATCAATTTGAAGCATATTAACAAAATCATTCAAAGCAAAGAAAGCATTGATGGAATGGAAAGCAATTACAAGATAATTATGCGGCAAAACTAAAGAATAAAGAATACAACTATCATTCAGCGCTTTATTCCCGAACTATGCCCCATCTACAACAATCTACGAGCCACAATAGCAAGAAAAGCACAGGAATGACGTAAAAATTGATAATACAAAGAGATTTGAACGCAAAATTTGGAACAGACAACTCGACCATCATGGGCAAAAACGCGTTTGATTCATTCCAAAACAACGATGGAGAAGAGATTCGTCGACTTCTGCATTATTAGGTTTGCATTAGTAGGTTTTTGCCACACAAAAATATTCATAAATATACTTGTACATCACCGGATGGCAGACCTAAAAATCAGATAGATCGTATAACAAAAAATGTTTCCAAATTTTTTTTTGGTTTTGACTGACCATCGTTAAAATTTACATCTTGTGTTTTTTGTATGGCTAGTTGTAATCTTTCATTCACGATGTAATTATCTCTACTAAGTGAAGAATTCTGCTCAAATAATCTATCCAACATGAATTTAAGTATGACATCTACACTTAATAATGTAAAATCTGACGAGCCTAACAACCATACTGCATAATTTCATTAATTAAGTTCAATGTTCTGAAGAGCGTATATCGATATTTAAGTTTATCAAAAACTTTTTCGATTAGGCAGATTTTAATTTGAAGAACCGTTCCATCATAGCTTAACTGCTGCTCCGTCTCTTGTTATTGCAAGTTACTAAAATTAATTCCAAATTCTTGCATTTTTTTTTCCTATAATTTCGATGTACTCGTTTGAAGGCGTGCGAGTCTTAACTATTTATATTCTTGCATCGAGGAGTTTTGTTTGACGTCCATTCGTCGAGTGTGCTTATCTGTCTTGACATTGGTTTTCGAAATTTTTCCCCTATCGTCAATTACATTATTTTTCACGGATTATCCTTTTGCAGTTAACAGTTTTTTCAAATCATAAGAAGTACAAAATGTTACCATCTTTTGCTACCTTCTTGAAATCACAGCGAAGAATTATAATTGACTAAACTTTTAAAATTATTTTTAATGAGTCCGGAGGAAGTCGTATAGCCGGCTTTGTTTTAGTTAGACAGAATAAAGTAGAAGGAACTGGCTCATCTCGTTTCAATTAATTACCATGTTGTTACATTCTCTGCATATCGCATTATCTTTTTCTTGGTACATCAAGTAGTCCCACAAAGTCTTTTCAATATCTTGTTTCGATGGCCACTGTCAAGGTACGTTTAAATAAAAATAATAACTTATAATACACTAAAATCAAGCGTCAGCACAAAATGCATATCCAAAAAACCATGCAGATTTTGATAGAAGTTATAAAATCGAGGAATCGCTCTGAATAGTACCATCAGAGAAATATTTCTCGGTAGACGATCAATTATGTGCAACAAAAACTAGACATACTACCCGAACCAATATATTTCAAAGAAGTCAGACAAATCAGGCTTTAAATTTCTCAGTTTGACCGGAACATCAGAATTTTGTCATAGTTTTTAACTTTATACGTAGGACAATAAAATGATGATAAAAACCGTTAACAACAGAACCAAATTTAATCGTTAGCATATCGCTAACATTGTTATTCGATTGCATCAGTATGTTGCGAATAATCGAAACTATCAAGTTGTATTTCATAATTATGTTTGGACAATTCGTCTAGTTGTATAATTATAGTATAGTATAGTATAGTATAGTATAGTATAGTATAGTAGCAACTTATTATAGGTATTGGCAGCTCTGAATATCTTCCAATTAGCCAATATATATTTCTATATTTAATGTGTCCTTCTTTTTCTTTTTAATGTGCTCTTTCCATTTTAACTTAGCATCGAGAGACATGCCAATATACTTGGCTGTGTTAGCATAAGTTTGGAATTTAGTCCTATTGGTAACCAGCAGGGATGGGCGAGGTAGATTACGCCGTGTAATCTACTCGGTTGTCGACACGTAAAATAATCTGTAGATTACTTGGCAATATTTTTTGTCAACATCGACAATTAAGTCAATGTCAACAACCTACGATATTTTAACGATTTGAAATAAAAACTGCAATTTTGTAAATATGTGTTGAAATAAAACAAACAGAAGCTTTAATTAAAGAAAATTTATTGCACTAAACGTTCGGATTGATCTTAATTTCAAATTTTGTTATTAAGGATAAAATCAAGCACATGTTGTTTGATGTTTCTCTACACAGCTTCCGATAATGATATTATCAGCTTCCGATGTGACTTTGGCAGCAATATTGTTCCATTTAAAATGCATATTTTCAGCAATCTTATCGCATCCGCAATTTTTCTTTTCTCTATTTCCAAATATTTTTGGATAGGTCAAAACCGGTCGGCTTAGATTTTCTGAGATAACATTGATTTGATTTGTAGCAGCTCGAATATTCGACTCACCGATATTCGATACTGCCACAAACAAAACAATTAGTGAAATTCAAATATAAATCAACTTATTTGAATTAAGCGTTCACTAACCCCATCACATATCCAATAGCCGAACCACTACTATAAAACATTTATAGTAAAGCATGTCGCCATCTAACAACATCACCACGAACTAACAATGTTAGGTGATGCAACACTTAACATAAGTGCAATGTCGACCGCCGCCGGCGCACCTGTTCCCTCTCCAATATACGACATGTATATTTGGACACAAAGGCGACGACCATTACGATTCTGAATTTTCAAGACAACGCTCTCAATCAGTGTGGTGGTGAAAATAAATAAATAAATAAAAATTAATTAAAACAAAATAATAAAAAAATGATAATAAATAATTACAACATTAACAAATAAAAATTATAACGACAAATAAATCAGAATTATATAATTAATAAAATAAAATTGTGTATTTAAAAAATATTATTGTGTTTGTGTATTTTTATTTAAATTGAGAAGTCCGGCCGGACGGCATACTTAAAATTAGGAGCAACCTCCTAAAGATTAGTCTCCTGTGTGGTGTCTTTAGAGCAGAGCTTTGAACAAGAACAATTAACCGAAATATTTTCAGAATTGTAATAGATTTAATAAACAGAAACATCCTTTTTAACTTTCTATCGCGGCACAAACATTTTTGTTTATTATTAAGGATTGTGTTCCAAAAATATTAAAATGAACCTGTTTTGTTACAATTTTGCATTAATATTAATTTAAAAGAGGAAAATAATACATGTAACTAAAAATATTAACTGGTTTTAACCCGGAACAAAAAGAACTTCCTAAAATCGGCGCAGGAAACCAGAACAAAACATCTTTTGGAACTGAATTCAAAACCAGAATGATACAAAATCTGTTCCATGCTTTAGAGTATAGTGTAGTCAGGTATAGCTTAATCAGGCCAACATTTTACAGCTGAATCGTGTCAACAAACTAGGGACAAAATAGGTGTCTGTCCTCATTCTTTTACGTACACATTCGACGTAACTGTGAAGGATGTGGCAAAGACACAACTGCAAATCGCTTGCAATTATAACTCTTTTCAAATTAATCTAACTTGAAGTGCTTATATATTTAGCGGACGCATTGGCACTATTTTTGGTAAGATATATATAGCTTTTGACCTGCTAACCTATTTCAAATCCAATTTCACGTACATTTCGTCATCTATCAAAACATATTCCCAAAATTTTGTCAAATCTTCGTAATAGAACACCGACACACACACGGCACATTTAGCGGACAAGTTCTGGTTATCTGAACGATATGGCTTTTTAATAACTCGATAATTCTTATAGCCTTCTTGAACTCGAATTCGTCTTAGCATGGCACGGGATATACTCAATTTTATGGTACGGTCATAATCAGAGATCCTTGGATTATTTTTAAAGGATGTTATAATCTTGCGTATTTTATGTGAGTGGCCAAGGACGACTAAAATTTGGTAACAAAATGTTATTTTTAATCAAATTTAAATAATATTTAAAATAAAAATATTCTCGACGCGATACTCACATAGTAAATCACACGAAATTTTGTCTTGAATCAGCGCTGGACAGTTTTAGGTGTGTGTTACTATGTGAAGGCTTGGCAAGTACGATAAAATGTTGGTGTCGAGAATTTTTATTTTTTTTTACTCCACAGATTACTCAACTACTATTGCAAAAAAAAATTAAGTAAATTAATTAAAAATTAGGTATAATCAGTCATTGAATTTCTCTAATTTGATTATTGTTATAGTTTCGAATATCAGTAAGTCTTGATATTTGAGCTGGACTCCCTTCGCAGATGGAAAACCATAAAATTTGAGGTATTAGTATTATATTACAAATCGGACGGTTTTATATCGTTTCGTGACTGATATTTGGTTAGGTGACAATTGACAATACCGTATGCTAATTCAGACAATAAATTGCTTGCGTATGCGGCGTCGAACCTTGTATGGATTCATTGTATGAAGTTTTTACCCCAGTTCGAACTTTATTAACCCTGACCAAGATGTAATAGCAGTTGCCGAGTGATTTCGGAACAAAAATATCGATTTGTTTACCGATACCATGTAAAACGGCTGGTACTTCTGAGATCCAATTGTGTTACTTCTAACCTTCAGAGCAGATTTGATCTCTCGGTGTGAGCGTTCGCCCATGACATTGCCTTATGGATGGAATGTACCCGATGTTAGCGGAGGAGTTTGGTTAACTCTGACAAAAGTTTGAAAAACGATTTTTGGCAGGGTGGCCATTTATCGTTGTTGATCTGCAACAACGTTATGGGTACTTTGAAAATGCTGGAAAAGTTGACTGAAAATTGACTAATATAATCCAAGTGGCGTGATTGCCTTGGATTACGTTTGAGTAGTTTTATACTGAATGGCTAGTTGAAAGCAGAGCATTTGTTTTCGGCATCCGAGAGTTTCTTCTAACCGAATATATAGTTCAAAAGTTATGACCCTCTGGCAGATTAGACAGACGAACAATGAGTGAAACCGAAAGTACAGTAAATATAGTGTCCTAGCTTTGGTAGTTTGGTAGTCGAGGGTCTCGGGTTCAATTGCCGATGGTGAAATTGATCCTAAAAAAATTTGGTCTTCCTAGTTTAAACTAATTCTCAAAATCACTCTAGGAATTGTCTACATTATCGACGTTGTTTACATTGTCGACGTAGAAAATAATAGGTGACGCGTAAACGCCCATCCCTGGAAACCAGTTAATTGGTAAAGTTAATGTGCGTTGATTTTTCTTCATTTAGGTTAATGCGCCATTTTTTGGTCCAGTTACTTAGTTGGTTCGTAGCCCATTGGAGTTTTCTGATTGTTTCGTCTACTTTATAATAAATAGCTAAAATAGCAGTATCGTCCGCAAATGTTGCTACTGTTGTCCCATTTGTGTTTGGTAAGTCGCTTGTGTAAAGTAAATACAAGACTGGCCCAAGCACGGGGCCCAATACTGGCCCCAGAAATATTGCTGATCATATTTTCTTATTTTCAAGTGCATCTTCAATAAAACTTGTAATCCTGTGAACTTGCTCTATGGTGAAGTGGCTTTCTCGGAATCCGAAATGATGTGGTGGTATTTATTAGCTTTCTTTCAAGTATTGTAGGTTTCATCCTTTTGTATAACCGTTTCTCAAAAATTTTCGAAAGTACTGGAAGCAGAGAAAATGGGCTATATGACTTTTTATGATTAGATGATTTGTGCGGCTTTTGTATCATAATTATTACTGCTACTTTCCATTGCAGAGGTACATATTTCAGTCGATTTTCACCTTTTGTAGCTTTCCATAGAGAATACTCATTTTCTTTATTATCTGTAAGACTACAAAGATAACGCGTGACCGATTCATTTTTCAGTTCTCTAATTCTTATAGCTTAAGTTTATTGCAGAGGTAATTAAAAATTATTTAGCTTTGTGGTGCTCGGTTTCTCTGCCTTGTTTTCCTTGCTTTCGGTTTTCATCACACAACTCCGTGATATCGACTGGATAAGTTAAATTATTACGCTTGTTGTTTTGAATTACAGGAGTGCTATCCCATGCTGCTTGTTGTATATTATTGATTAATAGTTCACCTTCATGTTCTAATTGAACTGGATGCTTGATTGGTACAAGAAGATTGGAGTTGTCTTCAACTAATTTCTTAAATAATTCCCATTTGATTTGTTATTTGTTGGTCTAGGTGGATTATGTATAGTTCTCTACCCTTTGGAGTTGTTAGTCTTGACCACCAGAAAGTATTTCTTGCATTGAAATCACCTCCAATGATTAAGTTAAATCCTAGCTGGTTCAATAACTTTTTATAATCCGCTTTATTTAAATTATGTCTTGAAGGACAAAAATTGATCATATATTGAATATTTTGTTGTTGTTAAGATGAGTGCTGATAGTAGCTACTTGCATACTTGCTTCTTCTAGTTTTATTACCTCATGGTGATGATTTCTTGCTCGTTCTGCTGAATGTAAAGCGTGATAAGAGACGTAACCACGTATTTTAATATGTGAGGTTTTAGTAAGATGGCTTTCTGATATTAAACAAATAACAATTTTTTCAGTATTTAAAAAGATTTCTAACTCTGGAATATGTTCCATTTGCTTTCCAGTTCTTTTGGAGTCTTTGAAATTTACTAATTTGTGTGGGGTCGTACTTTGTAAGCCCGGATGCCTCCACTTTCCATTGATGTGGTAAAGTTTCCTTGGTTGGTGTTTACGCTATTGGCTACCGGGGTTTTATAATATAATGGACTTAACGCGATTTGTCTCTAATTTTTTGTAGTTCTTTAGCTACTATGTATAGCCTCTGTAGTTTGCAGGATGTTGCTCTTTGTAGTTCACCCATGTTGGTGAGGAATTTCTATTTATTGGACACGCCTGAGCAGAGTGCCTTCCAAGGCACACACAACTTTACACAACTTGGCTACCTATTGCAGTATTTTTGCGTATGGTTAAAACTTTGGCACTGCTTGCTTGGCACTATAAGCCTAGTGGTTTTCCGTTAACTCTCCTATTTAAAATGCTCTTACTATTATTAGAACTTCCATAATCTATTTTATTGTACAGGTTGGATGGCGGCCCCTTGACATAACCTTTCCCAACTAGCATTTTGCAACTGGTTAGTTGTTCACAACTAAATATTGGTTGTGTAAGTGTTGGCACAACCACATTTTGTTTGTTAAATGGTTGTCAGTTTTAGGAAAAAAATTGAAAAAAATTGTATTTGTGGAACAGTTGTCGAATGAAATATTTACAACTAATTCGTTACCACAACCAGTTGATCCTAAAATTTTGGTTCTTACATTCATGTCACAACTAATTTAATTACCACTCCTGAGACTAAATCAACTGGTTCAGAAATATGGTTGGGGCATGCATGTTACAACTTTTATAGTTACCATTTGAGAAGCGTCGATAAATAAGTGGTAAAATTTGGTTCGGACATGCATGTCATAGCTAATTTAGTCCCCAATAAATAGCTAAAGCAAATGCTATATGAAATCATTTATGAAAGAGTTCCGACAACTAAATACAATTACCATTTGAGATCTGCTAGTATAGTTCGCAATTAGAAAGTCGTGAAAAGAACTCAACATCCATTTGCGAACTAATTATCAGTCATTTCGTTTGAATGGTTGTACATTAGTTGTTAAAACTCCGTTTGCAAACTACATAAATAGTCATTTTGTCCAAGTGTCAAATTTTTTTTAGAACAGTCAAGACGTATTTGAGCAGCGCGCACATATAATTTAAAATGTTTAAACCAATTTTAAATATTTCTAGTTGGAAAAAATATAAAAAAAGTGGAACATATAGGCGGCTACTGATTGAAAATCGCCTAAAGTTTAAAGTTTCTAACTTAAACAATGCTCCTCGAGAAAACATTGTGGTAGAAAATTTGCAACCTTTATACAAGGACAATTCATATTTAACTAACCAAAATGATCCTTTAACTCCAACAAGCAGCCATAACGACAAAAACCAAACCAGTTATGCATATTTGGAAGAAAACAACTTTGAAAATATGGTTAATGATTCCGAAGAAAGTGAAAATGATTACGAACAAAACGATCTTGATTCTCGTTTTCAAGAGGATTTAAGACGTTGGGCTATAACTCATAATATAAGGCATGATGCCATCAACTCCTTGTTGAAAATAATAAAAAATAAAACGACGGTCAACGTGCCACATGATTCAAGAACTTTACTGGAAACACCAAAACATGTGTCATTAATAACTGTTGGTCATGGTGTTTATTGGCACCAAGGTCTAGAAATTTGCCTTAAATATAGCTTAGGTGAGGTAGACAGACCAACTAATATTTCACTTAATTTTAATATCGATGGTCTACCTATTTATAAGAGCTCCAAGGAAGAATTTTGGCCGATACTATTCAATATTTTTGAAATTCCAACATACAAACCAATGGTAATCGGTATCTGGAGTGGAACTGGAAAACCGCAGTCTGTAGAAGAATTTCTAAGGTAATTATTCATTCATCAATTGTTCTGTTGATTTAATAAAAAATTATTATATTTTATTTGTATAAAGACCGTTTGTGGACGAGCTAAATATTTTGTTAAAGACTGGTATTAAAATAAACGGATATCAAGTTAACATTAAAGTCAGATGTTTCGTTTGTGATGCACCGGCCAGAGCCTTTCTCAAAGGTGTAACAAATTTTAATGGCAGACATGGTTGTCTAAAATGTATTGTAATTGGAGAATGGAGTTATGACCATAAAACTATGTCATTTCCACATATTGGACTACCAAACAGAACGGATCACGATTTTCGGAATAAAACTTACAGTAGTCATCATAAAATAAGATCACCAATTGAAGATTTGCCTATTGATATGATCAAAGATATCATTGTTGCTGAAGAGTTACATTTAATTCACCTAGGCTTTATGAAAAGGTGTTTATTTGGATGGAGGGATGGAAGTTTTAAAAACTATAAAGGCAAGTGGAATGCTCGAGAAATTTCAGCAATTTCTTACTATTTAACATCGTGCAAAATGCCAAAGGAAGTACATCGCGCTGTTAGAGGCCTAGACTATCTTTCAAATTGGAAAGGTTTGGAATTCCGTACTTTCTTTCATTATATTTCAATAGCTGTTCTAAAAGACTTTTTAGAGTACGAATTGTATGAACACTTTTTATTAATTTTTTGTTCAATAACAATTTGCTCTAGTAACGTTTATTCACACTTACTTAATATTGCAAGTGATATGATTAATACATTTATTGAAATTTATATAAGTATTTACGGCACAGGGTCTATCACCAGTAACATACATAATTTATCACATATAGTCGACGAAGTTAAAATATTTGGTATATTATCGACTATGAATGCATACCCATTTGAGAATAAACTATATCATATTAAAAGAATACTACGCCAGGGAAAACATCCGTTGGCACAGGCAGCTAAGCGTTTGACTGAAATGAGCAAATTGTCACCGATAACAAGAAATTTAAAAAAATATCCAATTTTTTCAGGAGAGAATAATGCCAGGGGTATTCCAAAATTGGGAATAAACGAAAAATTCTTTCATAAAGTGGAAATCATAGAAGGACTGTATTTCAGTAATGAGTTGCACAACAAATGGTTTTTAACGAAAACCAATGGAATTGTTGGGATGGAAAATGCAGTTAAAAAACCTTCAGAATTGTTAATTTATGGCGCTGAGTTAGAAACATTGCATAATGTATTTGAAGAACCAATTCGTTCGTCGTATATAAATATTTATAAATCCAACTTATCAAAGAAAAAAGTGTCAACATATTATTCCATTAATGATATAAAATGTAAATTAGTAGTGATTGCACATAATGATAACCAGTACATATTTATACCTCTTTTGCATACTTTGGACTTATGTAGCGGAAATATTTTAAAGCCATAAAATAAAAAATAAATTCAAAATTTGTTTATTAGTTATTTCTAGTAACATATTTGTTTACAAAATGGTTAAATAAAAAAAATACTTTGGTAACAAAAAAACATTAATTCATTTCCTTCACAAATTATGTGTTGCTTTATCAGGATTGTTAGAGTTCATTTAACTATCAACTGGTATTGAAATACTAATGGAATCACGAATGAGCTCTGTGTGATCTATAAAACCATCTTCAATATTTTTGGATTCATGGGATAGATTTTCCCCAGTAATAATAGTATCAGTGGATCCGCTTTTGACAACTTTAGATCTATAAAATATAAAAAAAATAAATTTTAGAGAGAAAATTATATAATATAGTTATACCACATACTTTTTAGTGGATCTGTTTTCATCTAATTTAGCTAGTTTCTCCTCCAAACGACGTTTGCTGTTTTTACATACAGCCTTAAAAAATTTTTGATTCTCATCAAATGTATATTTGGAGTCCGCTAGTAAAATAGCATTGAAGAAACACTTTTGAATATTTGTAAACATAATTAATGCCGGCTTTTCTTTGCCGTAACACTTGGTCCACTGGATTAATTGCATTACCTCACGCGTAATAAAATGATCGATTACCTTATAGGATACATCCCAACCAATTCTCTTCCCGCTAGTTCCACAAATTTTAGCTAGGTGTGACGTCTAAATCGGGGAACATACAAAAAAAATTTTATTGTGTATCTATATTAGATAATATTATAATTACCAATTTGGCCATTAATGCTCCATCGTTTAACTTTTTATCCCAATCAGTTAACTCATCAATGGTCGAAATTGGCTCAAACTTAAACAAGTCCTCCTCCATTTGACTATTTGATTTACATCCACCTGCCGATAGTAATTTTATTATTTCCGCATGTTGCGTCATTAGAGATGTCATTGTGTTGAAAATCTGTTTTTGTGTATTTTTTAAATTTTCAATTTCTTCTATGATTTTGTTTTGATTGGTTTCAATTCTGATAATAGCACAACTCATTTCATAAGTTCCTTCCTCCATGTAATTTTGACTTTTATCCTCGTAAACGTTGGCCACTTCTGCGTTTTGGGAAATATCGGTAATATTTATGATTTGGCCAGTTTGTGGTATGCTGTATCGAGGAATATTTTCTGGTGTTCGTGGGGAATTTAAATGAAGTGGTCGTGTGTCGACTACCTCTGAAGCAACATTCTGCAGTATTTCAACCTGGTGGTTAAAATTCAGCGCGGTTCCTCGTACTGGATGCATCCTTTTTAAATTTCGGAATGCCTTTTCGTTTTCCTCTTCCTCGGTATCAGAGAAACCTGAGAGATCCTTCTCTAAAGCCCGCCCTTCTTGAAACGTTTTGACGTTGCGATTTAGAATGATGCAAGGTGTTTGGCTCCATGATTGAAAATCCGGAACACTATGAGAATTCCTGCGATATTTCTCGACATTTTTTGTATTTGGCCAATACAGGGTCTTTTGTTTCCCCCTTTCCACGACCCATTGAACTGGCACGGTGCTCAGCAGTCTCTCGCCATTTTCCTTGGTTTGTACCACCAAAAACGTACCCATTGTTCTAAACGCAAATAACTTCTATAAAGATAATAAATAGCTTTAAGTTTAGAAACTGAAAACTCTAAAAAACTAATTCTGAAAATCAAAAAAATTAATTGTGAATCGGTTTACACGTACAACGTTCCTCGTGCTGGATGCATCCTTTTCGTTCTCCTCTTCCTCGGTATTAGAGCTGGAACCTGAGAGATCCTTCTCTAAAGCCAGCCCTTCTTGAAACGTTTTGACATTGCGAGTTAAAATGATGCAAAATGTTTGGGTCGATGTTCGAAAATCCGGAAAACACGAAAATCACTTGCACCGAATGACAAAAAAACCGTTGACGAATTTATAGGAATATAAAAACACAAAACAAATAAATAATAATAAATTAACACTAAACCAATTAATTTCTAGAAATCCCGATTTCACAACCATTTCTTTTTATATATACATATTGGTTCGCACACAACTACTTAAAAAAGAAATTTTTGTGAAAAGTGCGATTTTACAAAAATTTGTTGTGAATCATTTCGCAATCACAACAAATAAAATCTTTACAAATAATTTTTTGTAGAAAGGCCGATTTTACAAAAATAATTTGTATTCTAGTACGCACACACAACCAAATTTGTTCCTTTGCATAAGTAAATCCCGTTAGGCCTAAATAAAAAAATAAAGATAAAATGTTTTTGGCGATTGCTATAAAATGCAACACGTTATTTTTTTATTTTAACTACATTTTATAATGCTCTTTATTATCACAAACAAACTTTACATATAATTAAAACTTTTATATAATTATATAATAATTAATTAAATAAATTATTTTAACAAAAAAATGCAGTACTTACGTGTTCCGTGCTATTTTGGAAATGTCAAATCAACGTATGAGATGAATATATTTGCAAGTATATATTTGTCACAACTCACAACCATTTCACAACCCGTTCACATACAAACGTTGTTTCTCTAGTTGTGAACACAACTAAATGACAATGAACGTTTGTTTTATAACCGATTCACAACTTTGTTTTGCTATGTTAGTCACAAACACAACAATTTCATAAAACATTGTTGTCTTTTTGCATTTGAACGGCTGTTGGTACAACCTACGCCATATTATATGGATAATTTTCGACTCCATTTTGGAAAAAAATTGTAGTTTTAACCAAATGAAGTTGATTGACCTTTTATCTCGTAGTAATTATTTTTTTAATTGGTTTTTAATTATATTAATTTTCTTCTAATGACAAATAAAATAGAGCCAAGCTTTAGTTTTCGAACTAAAAATCACTATTTTGCAGTAAAAATTGTAGTTCCCATAGTTTTTCACGTACATGTGCGAAAAAAAATCAAATGAAAATTCGCAAAATATTAATACAATAATTATTAAACTAATCTATTATGACTTATACTTCCATTGTTTCGTCTATTTGTTTTTGGTATTGTATAACATTGTACTATTACAACCTTTAAACAATTGATTAGTATACAAATGGTTGTTATAATTTAACGTCCCATATTGTTTTGTTTGTTAACAGGTTGTGGATTATGTTGAGTTTTCGATTATTCTTAATCACCGATATTGTTATGAACTGGTTGTATCTTAGCTGTAAATACTATCTCAAAAGGTTGTGGTAACATTTAAATTACCATTTCACATATATTACACAACCGTTTTACGACAAATTACATAAGTTGTGTACCACAACCACAACCACCTAATGATAAGACTACAACGTTGTAACAACCGATTATTTTCGCCAAATTTGTTGTGACATCCTTGTAGTAGTATTGTGATCTACGGTTCGCAACATCAAAACAAGAATGAAATTAGTTGTCACAATTATGTGAACACTTCTTTACAACTCAAAATGCTAGTTGGGTTATTGGGTGGTTGCTTTTATTTTCATATGTATATACCATTCGATTTTCTCTAAGTTAAGCTTTGTTGATAAGGCTCTATAAGTATCAGAGTCCGGTGTGCAGATTTTTCATATATTGTTGTTTAAGGTTATTACTCTTTATTCCTTATCTGTAATGGATTTCAAAATATTTTGCACAGCTCCATATTCGGTTATACCAATAATATTTATTGGTGGTGGTTTTTCTTCTTTTAGTGGTTTACTTTCACTTCTATCTCCCTGTTGATCCTTTTGGGGCATTTTCTTACTTGAACGTTTTTTCCGTTTGACAATCCATTTGGTGATTTGAGGTTCATCATTGGCTTTGGTTAAAAATCCTTTTCTCAATTCTTCATTTTTCCTTGTCAGCACATTTTCGCGCAGTGATTTTTGCGCGAATATTAATTTCTCTTTCTAACTGAGAATAACGAGTTGATGATGGCATCAGGCTTGATAGCCGTTCTTGTGATAACAAGTCTAAAATAATATTTCAACTGGCACCCCTTCTGGCATCAGAAGAATCGACTTGAACAACTAACGAGTTGCTACTTTTTTCTTTTGTAGCTGGTCTTCCTATATTTGGTCTTCTTTGGAACGGAAATGATGTTCCGTGGTTATGCAGTAGATGGCCCTCCTCAGAATCCGTAGAGGCCACTCTCCATAGAGCCCGGATTTACCAATGTTGGTATTGGTGTACCACCTTAATTTAAATTGACCAAAAAACTCATCGACCCAATAATTTTGACCGGGAGTGTATATAAAAAGAAACTACTGTCACTGCTGCACTTTTTGACTATTTTAATTTTATTTTATCGATTTCAAAGAGAATGATATTAAAGTTAATTGGAACTCTCCAATGAATTTTTGTAAGATTTTTCTCTTACAAATTTGTTAGTTCCAATTCTGACAAAACACTACCAAGCGTAAGTGGCGTATACTCTCTTATAGTAGATCAGCAATCTTTCTGATCAATGAAATGATGTTTTTTACAAAACTTAGAAAGTTTAATAGATCAAAATTTGCAGGCGGAAGTAGACTCAAAAATCATTCGAGGGAATTTATTTAATTGACCAGAATACACGCAGAGAAAATCTGTGTATAGTTAAACGTTAGCGCCATATTTAATAGCACACAAAGTTTATTCATCCATTTTCTATTTTATAAAACAAATTAATATTTCTGTCAATTTTGGGCAAACCCCTTACCAAATTAAACAATATTCTAAGACAATCAATTGAAATTTACTGCGCGTATATACGAGTATATACTATATATAGCAATCACAACATCCTTGTACATATCCAAGAAATTTAACCACAATATAGAAAACAAATTACATCTTTCAAAACAAGAATACAAATAGAAACCAAATGACTAATGTTAATTTGATGATCAGAGTATATTCAATTGACAAACGATCATATAAATTATGATCATTAACCAATGGATCGTTTCTCTTTCTTTTACGCTATAAACGAAACAAACAAAAAAAATATTCTAATTTAAAAATATTGTTAGATTATGCGTATATATACGAGACATACGTACAACGGATCTTAAAAGATTATAATAACAATATATATGGACAGTATATGTGATCATGAAAGATGATCAATTTGATCATTCCAGAATATATACATAAAATAAAAAAAATAAATTAAAAATCCCAGAATTTATTTCTTAGATAATTTCGTGTACCGACAAATCAATCAACTAAAAGTCATTTGTCAAATTTTTTTTTCTCGAGATCCATCGTTCTGAAGCTTCACAACCCAAGATTTTAGTATGGTTATTATTATTTTGTTGTTTAATTTTTTGGTTGGTTTTCGACGATCGATGGACATGTGCGCTTGCTGGTATGTGATCACAATAATCAAAATTTGATCATTAGGGTTTCATTTGTTTTTTGTTTTGAATTGTTCTGTGTGTGTTGATCATTTGAATTATGTATGTATGATAATTTAAATGTAAAATATCATTTATTGGTTGCTATAGCCGCGCGGTGTGCGTACATACCCTATATATACATACATTATATACCAACAATAATAATTATTGATTTCAAACTATTTTCAATGTTTTGATCTCGTCTCAAGCTTTCTGGTATCTCGCGTCTTATTATTTACTTTTTGTTTCTTCAATTTCAAAACACAGCATGGACCAAATATAAAAAATAAAACAAAATAAAAAAAAAATTGTCTTCAATCACAAATAACAAATCTTTTTTGTTTCGTGAACAAAAAGCAAAATGATTACTTGGTGATCGTTAGTATGGTGTGTGCGGTGATCGTCAATTCTATAATATCCAATCATTCAGGAATATTTTTTTTTTGTAGTTGTGTATTTTGGACATTTTAACAATTACATAATCAAAATAATAGATTAATTCTTTTAGTTTTGTTTTTTGAGCTGTTGCTGTTGTGTGTGTGTGTCTAACTTCAATGCCAACCCAAACAGAGATCGATTTTTGTTTTTTTTTGTTGGTTGTATCATAGATTTTTGGACGTTTTTGTATATAAAGAAAACCAAAAAGTTATTTAAAAAATAAGCTTTTCAAAGTCGCA
Organism: Tipula unca; assembly: GCA_951394425.1. Lineage (NCBI taxonomy): Eukaryota > Metazoa > Arthropoda > Insecta > Diptera > Tipulidae > Tipula > Tipula unca. The sequence continues at coordinate 59,232,707 of OX596380.1, forward strand.
TAACATTACAATTGAATTGATTGTTTTGAATCAAAAGATTAAGGTTAATTCATGCGAGTGAATTTTATGGTTTTCAAATATTCAGGTTGTTTGAGCTTTTTGTTATTTTTTTGGTATTCGATGAGACAAGTAAGGCTGAAGCTTAATTTTTCAATTGCGCAACTCTGTTTACTGGACTTAATTAGGAAATCTTTATGAAATCTAATATTTATAACAAATCGATTTGTAAATAAATATAAAAGTGTTTGCGATAACATCTTCAGTGACAATCTGTTAATATCTGGATGGTTATCACTGTAATAAGTTAAATTTAAAATGTTATTTTTTGTAGAACAGAACACGTCATAATTCAAAATCTATTCGTGTTTCTTGAACAGAAATAACACCATTTTCCTTGTGTTTAATCCTCTTAATGTGAATTGCACAATATATATATATATATATATATATATATATATATATATATATATATATATATATATATATATATATATATATATATATATATATATATATATATATATATATATATATATATATATATATATATATATATATATATATATATATATATATATATATATATATATAGAATGATGATTCAGAATGATGATTCAATTTCAAATCGTTGAAGGGTTTGGACGTGGAATCGGTGAATATGCGATAAAATAAAAATAAGCAAAAAGTGCAGTGATTGTATTTATTTTTTTTAATTATTTTATATAAGTACATATTGAACATAGTGAAAAAATTAAAAGTGCAGTGTTAGCTCTTTTTTTTTCTTTATTTATTTTATATACACTCCCGGCCAAAATTATTGGGTCGATGAGTTTTTTCAATTTAAATTAAGGTGGTACACCAATATCAACATTGGTAAATCCACGCTAACCAGGGATCATACGAAGACAACCGAAAAGGGAAATTATGGCGGAAGGTTCTAACGATAAATTACCCCAGGTGGGTACCGATTTACTTCGGGAATCCCACTCCTCTGTTCAGGAGGGCTGTCCCACGGATTCTGGGGGGGACAACCAACCGCAAAGAAGTGGAAGGACGCTGTTGGCGAGTGACCAGGCCAAGGCACCCGGAAATACTACTGGAAACAAAGATGGAAGCTATAACATATTTAAACCATCAAAAAAGACAGGCAGATCTCCACCACATTACTCCTCGGTTCCCGAGCTTTCAATGTGGAGTGGCACGAAACGTCGTTGCGACGCAGAAGCCGAATTAGCAGAGCTAATCGCGACAATAGACCAGATCGAAAAGGAAGCCAGCGGATTGAGCTCGCTGGTGAGGGCTAATCCGACAACTAAAAATCAAATAAAGGATTCGGCGTCGAGGGTAAGAATGGCTGCACATAAGTTAGTCAATTTTAAGCAGATGCTACAGACTTGGAATAGCCAGCCGTCCGTAACCGAGAAGAAGCGCAGAACTGATAATGATGACCAACGAGTGTTACAGCAGAGCATAGCGACCCAAACTGATCTAAGCCCGATGCACAAGCAAACTGCGGCGAAGGAGAGGTCCACGCAAACAAGGGATACACATGAGATTGAAAAGAGAACCGAGGAGCTCTGCAACATGATTAACTCAAACATGACAACACAGGATATCAGTGCGATTGTCTCAAAGGAGTGGCCACATAAAGTGTTTCGGGTAACACAAATTAGCCGGGACAGTTTTATGGACTGCGAAACGTTAACAAGAGCAATTTTTATTGACGGAAATAAACCAATCACTGAAGAATTGCATAATTTGGGAAAACAGGTACCAGGCTTCCAGCGACTATTAGATACCCAGTACTTCAAACCTGGGGACGTCGCTGTTATACGGAGCTCAGACAGGATCGAACTGAAAGGCCAGACACGCCCAGCTAATGATGGACGTACTCTGCTAGTTGGCCATGTGGATCAACAGGTAGACGATAAGCAACTTGAGGCGCAATTCATCGAGCTTGCGAGAGGAATGAAGACCGCTTCCCAGGAATGCCTAGAGTTGAGCATCACTTCAACAGTCAGAGACAGGCTAAAGCTGCGTAAGATAATGGAATGCTGCTATAGCGACAGTGGAGTGAGCATTAAAATCTGCGTGGGAGCAGAAAGATCAAAACGCAATACTTTGAAAGGTGACGCAAAAGTGGAAAAGCCGAAACAAGCCGCACTGCTTGAACCAGAGCAAGGTTTCACAGAGGTCCAAAGACGTAAAGGGAAGCCAAGAAATAGGAAAGAGGCAGTTATAGTTAAAGCGAAGGGAAAAACGTACGCTGAGCTACTTAAAGCGGTGAAAGATGGTATCGATGTCAATGACCTAGGGGTGGAGATAACCGCCATAAAAAAGACAAAGACAGATGATCTTATGATCCACCTGAAGGGTGGTAAGAATAAAGCTGAATGCTTAAGAGAGTCAATTAGTGGAAAAGTACCGGGCGTTACGGCGATACACCAAAAAACCATGGCAGTGATACACATACGAGACCTGGAGGCAGGAACTGCCGCAGACGATGTAAAGAAGGATGTCCAAGCGGCACTGGAAGGGTGTCATACTGAAGAGATAATCGTGACTTCATTGAGGCCTACCCACTCCAATACGATGAACGCCACGGTAAAATTGCCGATACCGTGGGCTAAGCAGCTGGTGGAGCGTAAGCGCATCCGAATAGGATGGATCTCTTGCCGGATACAACTGCGTGTCGATGACCATCGCTGCTATAGGTGCTGGGGAAGAGGGCACACAGCAAGGAGTTGCGATGGACCTGACCGTAGAAACCTCTGCTTTAACTGTGGCGGGGACGGTCATAAGAGGAAAGAGTGCCGCCAAACACAACGTAAGCCGGTTATGGAGAACATGGAGGCAGAGAACTCGCCTGTAGATACAATAAAACAAACAGGAGAGCAAGCCACAGTATGCGAGTGATGCAAATTAATACGCATCGCAGTAGGCCGGCCCAGGACCTCCTTATCGCTACTGCCCGTAAAATGCAGGTCGACGTGGCCCTGGTGAGCGAGCCAAACCGGCGAACACTTCTAGGAGGAAACTGGTTGGCCGACTTAGATCAAGATGCCGCGCTAATCGTGCTTTCAAATGACGTTGCACTTACTAAAACCGGTAAAGGAAAGGGAGTGGTCTGGGTAGAACTAGAGGACGTTATCATTATGAGCTGTTACTTTTCTCCTAACAAATCTATGGAGGAATTCACCCTGAGACTGGACGAACTCAGCCTAATAGTCAGGAACCAGACCAAGGATTTGATTATTGCGGGCGACTTTAACTCAAAATCCCCGGAATGGGGTGGAGATGTACTAGACAATCGAGGGAAACTTTTGGGGGACTGGGCTGCATCCTGTAACCTCAGCAGTGTCAACACAGGGCAATCACCCACCTTCGAAAGAGGAAATTATGGTTCCTACCTAGATGTAACTTTCGTCTCTGAAAATAACATAAACCGAATCCGAAATTGGAAAGTCCTAGACGAGGAAAGTCTCAGCGATCACCGATATATTATATTCGGATTAAACACAGCTGTACCAGCTAGACTACAGGGGAATAGTTTCTCCATCAACCGAGGCTGGCAGGTCGGAGCAAGGAGTCAAACACGCCTTCGGAGCGCGATTCAACATCATTTTGACACCTCTAGCATAACATCACCAGCACAGTTAGTGGCAACTACCAGAAGAGCATGTGAAGATGCGTTAGAGTCTAGGGATCGAAATGGACGAAAAGCCGTTTACTGGTGGACTCCGGAAATCGCTGAACTTCGCAGACGCTGCAATCATGCCAGGCGAAGGCTTACAAGGGAGAACAGGCGCACTAGCGGACAAGCAGGCATATCCTTTCAACAAAACCTGAAGTGCGCTCGTGAATACATGAGGAAGGCGATAGCGGAATCGAAGAGGAAATGCTGGAAATCCCTCTGTAACACAATCGAAGAGGATCCTTGGGGAGATGCATATAAGATTGTAATGAAGAAGTTTGGGCAAAAAACGCCTGCACTTTCCCCAGATATTACTAACACCGTAGTGGCTGCTCTCTTCCCGATGCATGACCTAGTGCAACATGGAAATATAAGTCCGCTAGAGATCCCACCTTTTACATCTGAGGAACTCTCTATGGCATGGCGGAAACTCAAAACGAAAAAAAGTGCCGGGCCAGATGGCATTCCATCAGAGGCCGTTAGAATCGCTTCAGAAATCCACCCAAAAAAGGTGTTACACGTGATGAACTTAGCCCTAGAAAACGGGGAGTTTCCTTGTATCTGGAAAATAGCGCGCCTAGTTCTGCTAAAAAAAGACGGAAAACCGGATGGTGTACCTACATCGTACAGACCACTTTGTCTGCTAGATACTTTCGGAAAACTCTTCGAACATTTGCTGTTACACAGACTGGCCGACGAAGTTGATAGAGCCGGCGGACTTGCTAATAATCAATTCGGATTTCGAGCAGGGCGCTCCACAACAGACGCTATAGCAGCAGTTATGAAGCTTGTAGATGCAGCCGCTGAGGGTACACAATATACGCGGCGCATCCCAGTAGTAATTACACTAGATATAAGAAATGCATTTAACAGCGCATCCTGGGAGTTAATTCTAAAAGGACTAAATAACTTCAAAGTTAGCCCATATCTGACGAAGGTACTTCAAAGCTACCTGAGTGAGCGACGAATTATTGTGGAAGCTGGAGGTACAGCAACCCAAATGGAGGTTACAAGTGGAGTTCCCCAAGGATCTATCCTAGGACCTATGCTTTGGAACATCTTGTACGATGGCATCCTTCGAATTCAGCTACCCGAAGATGCCAATTTGGTCGGGTACGCGGATGATTTAGCACTTGTTGTCTCTGGCAGACACGAGCAACAACTAGTTGAACGAGTGGAAGCGGGAGTAGAGGTGATTTCCAGATGGCTTCGTATTCATCGGATGCAATTGGCTCCAGAAAAGACTGAAGCGGTTGTAATGGCAGGCCGAAGAGTGCTCCAATCCATCTCTTTCAAAGTGGAAGGAGTTAAAGTAACACCGACAACCCACATCAAGTACCTGGGTGTATGGCTAGACTACCGTCGCGGCTTTCAAGAGCATGTAAGGCAAATTACGACAAAGGCGACCCGGACAACAAAAGGGCTCATCGGATTGATGACAAATGTTGGTGGACCAAGCGCCGGAAAAAGGAAACTGCTCTCATCAGTTGTTTTATCCGCAATACTTTACGGAGCACCCATCTGGATACGAGCTTTAGATATTGCAAGGGCGTCCGAGCAGCTCGAACGCGTACAACGTACTCTGGCACTGCGTATATGTAGTGCTTACAGAACGGTAGGAAAGGAAGCAGCTTTCGTGATAGCAAACATGCCACCGGCCACTTTAATGGCGAAATATAGACTAGCGGTTCTTCAGGGAACACCAAGCGTTGAGGCCAAAGAGGAATTAATGCAAAAATGGCAGGCACGTTGGGAGAGTGCCGACACTGGATCATGGACCAGAGAGCTCATTCCGAGTCTAAGGGAATGGGTGAATCGTAAGCATGGGGAGACGAACTTTCATCTGACACAGTTCCTGACAGGTCACGGCTGCTTCAATAGCTATCTGTACCGAATGCATATTAAGGATACTCCTAACTGCGCATACTGTGAAGAGGATGACACACCAGAGCATACGATAATGTACTGTGCAAGGTGGGAAGAAACGAGGAAGAAGTGTACCGATACTGTAGGAGAGATGACACCACGGAATATTATCTCGAAGATGGTAGAGGAGGAGAATAGTTGGTACGCTATAAGCAAAATGATTATGGTAATATTGACCATAAAAATGAGGGAAGAAGCGAGCACAACGACTTGAACAAACAAGGAGACAATAGACATCCAGCGGTCGAAGTAATGCAAACTTTGTGGTACCGAGCGCTGCGAGGAGCTGAGGTAGGGGGTTTTTTAGTCGGTAAGAGTCCGGCACAACGTCCATGAGGATTTTCCCCCTACTGGGAAAAAAAAAAAAAAAAAAAAAAAAATATATATATATATATATATATATATATATATATATATATATATATATATATATATATATATTATATATATATATATATTTACTAAAGCATTCGACATTAAATGAAATGTATAGGTATGCAATTAACTTTGATCAACTTCAAACATATAGTTTTCAAGTCACAATTGGCGAAAATTATCGGTCATTAAGATGATGTTAAATCATTGACACTGGACACCCTTGCGGAAATAACAGACTTTATTGAAGTAACTATACATACGATGATGTACTTAAGACTCTATATAGAATCGAATGAGGATGAGATAAAAGGAGGTTCTTTTACATGCGAATAATACAAAATGTATTAGAGTATTACTTAAGCAGCAGATTTTTCAAATCGGGCGGCTATATGAGCCTGTGGTAACCACTCGATCACACAAGCTGATTTTGCGAAAATACATCGATGGTATTCATATAGCTACTCCACTTATTCCAGTGCAACATAATCTCATAATCTTGGTCTGATTAACACTCATAATATTGGTCTGATTAATGGCGCGCGTAATCGCAACTCTCTGTTGATACCAAGGATTTTAGTGCGTTGAAGAACCCTGACATCGTTTTCAAAATGGGGAGCACACATAAATCTCATTCTGCTGTGTGTCAGACAATGATAGGTAAACGGATAAAACACTGTCTCTTCCACCTTCTCGTCACTGGAGCTGCGGGAACACCTAGTCTACGCGCGTTTTTAACTATGAGACAATGTCTGGTTATAGTTCCCACGACCGGCTATCAACCAAGCTCATCATCATCATTGCTGGCGATATTGAAATGCCCTGGCACCCACGTCAAACGGATGTTGAACTTATCAGCCATCTCATTTATAGATGCCAGACAATTCTGGTTTAGTTGCGATGTGAGGAAGTGTAATTGCTGCGTTTTAATGGCAGTCACTTATAGACAAGCTGGCAGTTCCTTGTACTTCCATCAAAATTTTCTGGTTATAGCCATAATTTTTAACGCTGGCCTTCAAACAACAAGTAGTGTTGGTTTTACCACTGAGACATAGAGCCAGTGTACCATATAGCGCTCCAAGCCAAGTCACTTCGCAATAGATTTTTTGCAAGAATAGGGCGCTATAGTGGCTTTCTTTACCCTTTCTATGATGTTTGGCTTCCAACTTAGCTTGTTGTCCAAAAAGAGCCCAAGGTGTTTCGCTTTTTCCGAATTACTATACTGTATTTACTGTTGTCTGGTTACATCAGAGAAAACTGTGTTTTTCAAGGAAATTAAAGAGGACCAACTCCGTTTTCTGTGGATTCGCGCTCAGGCAATAGCTATTGGCTCCCTCAGAGAGACAGCCATATGTGCGCACTGCATGTGTGCATTCAACGTACAAGGATATTGACCGAAAACCACAATACCAACACCATCCGCGTATAGGCAACCACTCTGTAGCTTTGCGCTTCCAGGTTTGGTAACAAGTCATTAATGACCCAATTCCAAATAAGGGGGATAAACCTTACATGGTGGTGTGCGTCTTTTAATAAATCTACAAAAAGACGTCCCATCTAGACAAGCTGTCACCATTCTACCTCTAGGCATCTATAAGCGCTCAAGTTATTGCCTCCTGAAATTGCTAAAGGCCCCCTCTATACCCAAGAAAACTGCCATATGCTTATTGGTATCGATTGACCAGAGTGATGACATATGTTTCCAGATTCTTGCATACAACAATCGCAACATAAATATTAATAGAATATCGGGTCCACTGGCATTACTGGCATTACGGTTCTCCTCACTTCTATATACGCTACAATACATCCTCTTCTACTTCTTTCTATCCATCCGTTTACCAAAACTTTGCTTACTTCTTTTCACATAAAAGATCTTCATGTTAGACCAAAGGCTCTATTGGTTGCTGTTCCTGAGAGGTTTTGGCATGTCAATGGACGAAAATCGACCACCCAGGTAGTCCGAAATTGTGTTCAATGCCGCCGAGTCAAACCAATTTCATTACGTCAGTAAATGGGAAATCTACGAAACGAGCGAGTTGAAGTCAGATGATGTTACTGTCGAATCCACTATAAGGTTCTTTTTGTGGCTCCTGATTGGAACATGGCTTACAAGCTGATCAATCTCGATGTTCTGCGCTAGAGTCTATTTTATTTTGCACGCTATAAGGCTGGTGAGCTGCTGATACTTTCCCGGCTGAATTACAGCACGGCTTTCCTATCATTCAGGACTATCTGGTATACCTTTTCCAAGCGTGTATTGCTTTCTGCGCTATTCCAAAATCCGAAGTTTTTATTCCGAAGGCTGGCAAATCCAATTATACGGATCCCAAGTCTTTTCGACCTATTAGCCTGTCTTCAAGTTTTCCCTCTTTCATCCCTCTTTGATAAGGAGTTTCTTGTAGGTACTTTTCCCGATATAGCGGGAGCTTTGGATAGTACCTCGTTTATCTCAATTACTAATGCCTGTAATAATTTTGGTATTATAATCACACCATTTTCAAATGGATTGAATCCATACTCAAGTCTCGCACTGTTGAAACTCAATTAGATGGCGTGTTAGTTTCGGTCAAGGTTGCCAAAGGCTGTCCCTAGAGGGGTGTGTTCTCTCCCCTGCTATGCCGTTTGGTTATTGACAGATTACTGGTATTAAAATACACAGAGGTATGCTTGATGATCTTGTCTTAACAGTTTCAGGCAAACACCGGAATATTTTATCCGACTTAATGCAACATGCCTTAGATATTGTGGAGGCATGGTGCATTGACAAGGGTCTGCACGTCAACACGTCTGACAGATTTAATTGTCTTTATTAGGCGTAGGAGTGGTCTGGATCCGTTCCTTCTCTTTTTGCGAGACCGATTACCAAGTAGATGTAACCCAGTCAAGTACCTTGGGGTTACCTTAGATAGCCAACTCACCGGGAAATCTCATCTTGATTCCAAATTACAAAAGACTACTGCCATATATTGGCAATATAGAAGGGTTTTGGGAAATCCTGAGGTCTCTAACACCCAGGATATTGTTTTTAAAACAGCTTGTAGCGCTGTTACTGGAGCTATGTCTTCGACTACACTTCTTGCTATGAAGTCCATTCTTTCATTGCCTAGGTTACGTACTTTTATTCTTGGCACTACTTGTTCTGCAGAGTTTTGCTTGAGGTGCATTGGGGCCTGGAATGTTCTCGGTTCCATCGTGGAACAAATCGATATGGTTAATGGTAGATACAACTTCTCTAACTTATTCACGGTGGTTTATCCATTAAGTGATTTGTGGTTTTCGGAGGATTTTCTTCAAAAATTAGACGAGTCCATAGACTTTTTTTCAGGTGGCTCTTGTACTAGCCTCAGTACTGGATTTGTAATATACTGTCCTTGGCCTAATCAGAGATATTTTGACAGTCTTGGTTCACTATGCACTGTTTTCCAAGCGGAAATAATAGCGCTTAAGTATAGTGTGATAGAGATTTTGAATTTCGCTATTAAAAACAAAAACAATATTCTGTGTACTGATAGCAAAGATGTGCTCAATTCATTGAATAATCCCTTGACTGTCTCCAAACTAGCCAAATCCGGTTCCTAGCTAACTTATTCCCTTATATTTTAACTTCGCCAAGGTGGTTATAATGAACTACGCTTTAAAAAGATCTAACTTGATTAGCGAGCTCAATTTGAAATCAACTAAATATGCTCTATCTTTGAAAAATAACCGGCTAAGAAGATTATTATGGTCGATTTAAGAGGCATCTTCATCGAATGGGTTTATCTCAGGATGTTATTTGTGATGGCTGGCTGCACTTTGTGTGCAGTTGTCCAGCTTTCAATATTATTCGGTTTCAGGTTTTCAGTTGTAAATCTATTAATGTAGATCAGTTGTCCTCCATACCTTGCTTCAAACTTGTTCAAAATTGGTTTCCAACCAATTAAAAAAAAAAAAAAAAAAAATCAATAACTAATGAGGGAGAGTTCTCAGCCGGAAAATAAAACATTAACGGCATTGTAGCACCGAAAGGATAAAATTTAGTGTTTTATTACCAAAATGCGTGTTACAGAAAATCTCACAAAAAACTATTTGGCGGTAAGAAGGTATATATGCATAGTTTACGAATTTTAGACCCTTAAAGAATTTTTCAATTTTTTTAATTAGTTAAAATAATGGTTTTAAATTTTAAAAAGTTCTTGTTAATTATTACTTATTCGTTGTATTTTGTTGAGAGATATGCAATTTTTAGTTTATCACTCTCAGGTACGTAGTAAGGATAACGTATTGTAATCGAAAAAAAATTTGTTTCTCTGATTTTATTTTTTCCACATGCCTCTATGTCACCTGAATCCAAACTGACCGTTTTTGTAACATATCTGTATGTGTGTCGGTGTATGTGATTGAATTTTCTGTCAACGAAAATTTATAGTCTACTTCAGATGTTTAGAACATTTTTTATTCATATAACATTCCTGCGTGTTATATGCACATACCAACATAAATAGACATATAACAAAAAATGAAATTGGATTTTTATTTCTCAAGTATTCGTAGAGTTTTGTAAAAAATCTCCTTGACCAAAAAGCGTCAGATGCTGGATACAATTTTTTAATTTGGGCTATCTCATGTGATATATCAAATGAAACGTAATTTTATAAGCAATCCAGTGGTAAGCATTTTGTGATCATTTATGAAAATTATTAATTATATAATAACTTGCAGAGCATTAGTATTTTTAAAAATTTAATTAAAAATACGATTTTAATGGGATAATATAAAAGAGCTTTGTCTAAATTACGTCCAGTAATTGTCTCCTGGTAATCCTAAGATATTTGCTGAGCAACGGATACAACTCTTTGTAGATACGTTTGTGTGATAAATTCATGGGATGTGGCCCATATCAGGATTTTTTTTTTGTTAATTTGAACCCTCTAATCGTGAATCGTGCGTCGTTCTTGATTCCATAAAATAAAACACATTTAAAGAATTTACCAATATTTTATTTATAAAATCTATCATGTGGAAAATATTTTATTGAAAATTCCAGAAATAATTTTGTGTTCAACGATTATTTTTTTATACAATTATATAATAAATTAATAAATATTTCATAAAATATGAATATAAATATTTATTTAATAAATAACTTTAGTCACGTGAACAAAATATTTTCTGAACAAAAAAATGTTATTTAGAAAATAATTTCGAATTTGTATCAGTTGAAATATCACAAATAAATCAAAAATTCCGATTTTCAACTCAACCAAAACCGAACAACGAAAATAATATTGTTAATGATAATTACATTACTGTGTATACATATATATGAGAGATATGTTTTATAATATACAGTTTATGCTGCTTGTCTAATCATTAATTTATCATAACAATATATAAACATAATATTATATAGAGATTAGAAACAGCCTCTTTCTTCATAATAGTACATACATACATACATACGTACAGTGTGCGATTGAATTAATTTTTTGGTTTTCACCTTGTCATCTTTGAGATTTTCGTTTTGACGTACATATTCTGTGCGCGTTTTAATACCTACATATGTTGTGAACACGGCATACAAGAAATATCCTTCTATTATACATACGGACATATATATATAGATTCACAATAGAGATTGAAGAAGATTATAGATGTGTACATTTTCGGTATTATTCTCTATTGTAATTTGTTTAGTTCTCATCTTGAGACCCGTGAAATTTTTATTTTTTTATTATTGATTTTACTTCTTTTTGTGGATCATCATCAATTTTTTTTTTATTCGGTCATTTTTTCATATTATATATAGAGATTCGTCTTCTATTCTCTACATAGTCTACTTAAGATGAAATGTAATTTTTTTTTTTGTATTCAAGTAAGGCGCCAGAGTCTTATTTTAAATGTCTCAAAAATTAATTTGATTTTATTTTTTGGTATATTGTGTGAAGATTTTATTTGGTCCAAAACAAAATTGTGATGTGATCTGTTGAAAGTTCTTTTGTGTTGAGTTCGCTATAAGAATCCGTCATAATTATTGATGATTTTTTTGTGAGTATACGTATACATATGAAGCCGAACTATTAAAAACAGTTTTAATTCGATTATGATAGCTCTGAATGAATTGCATTTATGCTAAAAATTTCAATAAAGTACCACTTGGTTACAAATAATATGTATTGATTATGTATACCGCCAAATACCAAAGATCATTAAGAAAATCATCAAATAGCTAATGCAAAAACCAAAAATATTTAAGTCATAATTTGGTTTAATTCGCGCACTCAAACAGCAACAAATCAATTTAGGTATTTTGACGCAAATTATAGAATTTTTTAACAGCATTTTTTTTGGTATCAAATTAGAAACTAAATGAAGCATTTCGCGCGAGACCCATTAGCCGATTGTTGAATTTGCCATAATTTATGATAAAAGGTTTTTAAATATATATATTCTACTGGTTAATTTCGAACAAACATCTGTGACGCGAGGATATTGTTGAGATTGGATCTTAGGCAATGACTCTCGCCCATAATGACGGCTAATTATATATAAGGGGATAATTAACGGATTTTCATATAGTACCTCAGTCGAAATAACTATTTAAATTTTTTAGATGGTTCTTAATTATATTTAAACCGTATACGGTTGTTTAATATGTGTATATAGCTTCAAGAGGCAGTTATTCTAGTCAGAAAGAAATTAATAAAATTTTCTCGACAATTATGATAGATATAACAAAATTATATGGATGAACTTTGGTGACCTTGGTTTTACAGTTACAAACAAATCTTCCATTTCGTGGGTTTTTGAGGACAGTCAGTTTGCGTTGATGGGCACTCTTGTTAAAAATGTTGACATTAAATTGGGAAAATTAATGTACTTTGCAATGGCACTTGTATCGTGCACCGAAACAAAATCTAGCTTGAACTTTTAAACCATGCTTAAACCTTGGATTTTTTTTTTTGAATATTAAATATCAATACGTGTTTAAACAGAACATATTAAATTTTTCTTCACATTTCGAATTCACCTAAAATACATTTCTAATTATTGGCATGTGACAGGTCAAAGTGTAAATATTTTTCTAGAATTGTTTCCAATTTCAACATGCAGTGTAATTACGACCGATTCGGTCGAAAATATGGTAACACACGCCACATGAGAAAAACAATAATCCGACCGAATTTTACAACAACATTTTTTTGTTTGTTTTTAACAAAATTATCACCGAAGTGAGGTTATACTCACAACGAAAATAAATATCGCCGATAATTTGTTTCATTGGGAAGCGTTCGGAAACGAGAAAATGTATACCATTTAATTTAAGCCAAAAATATGCAATCATTTAATCAAAAATCGGTCCCAGGCTATCGTCGATATTTTTGTCATGTGGCAACGCCTGAATAAGAAATAAATGACATTTTTTCTCTGAATTAGAAAATACCACCAGTTTTTACCTGGAACTGTATGTAATTTGTTCAAAATTTGTATTTTTATTTTATCAAAATTTCAATTTTAAAAATCCGGATAGCTGCAGGCACTTACAACCTGGAAGTTTATACTAAAAATTATATGAGCTTTAAATCAGTTGCTTTATATACAGGAAACCCTAACTATATGGACTTTGTATATAATTTAAATTGGACCATACAGTTCTACATTTTTGTTACCCGGCCACAGTTTTCTATTTTGAAGAATTGATATCTAAATATGTTAAAATGTTTAGAAATTTCCAGTTTTATATGAATTGGGAAGTTCAGTCATATTTTAAATCTAGCCATGGATGACAGCTTCAATAATTATTTTATGTTAGGCCATACAGTTCCACATTTTTCTCGCCAGGCTTTACTTTCTTACCTTGGTGATTTGATATCTAATTATGATAACATTTCCAGAGTTGATAATTTTTTTTTGAATTTGGAAGTTCAGGAATTTTTTATGGAAAATCTAGTCAGTGACGGCGCTGTAATAATTATTTTATGTTAGGCTATACAGTTTCACATATTTTTGGTTTGGCTACGGTTTTCGAATTGGGAGATTTCCGATTTTATTTGAATTTGGATGTTTAGGAATTTCTTATGAAAATCTAACCCGTGAAAGCCACTGAAATAATTATTTTATGTTAGGCCATACAGTTTTACATTTTTCTGGCCAGGTTTCTCTTTCTTACCTTGATATATAAATATGATAAAGCTTCCAGAAACTATACCAATTTCATATGAATTTGGAAGTTCAGGAATTTCTTATAAAAAATCTAGTCCATAATTGCAGCTGGAATAATTATTTTATGTTATGCTACCCAGTTCAACGTATTTCTGACCAGGTTACAGTTCTCTACCTTGGAGGTTTAATACCTAAATATGATAAAGTTTCCAGAAATTACCAATTTTATTTGAATTTGGAAGTTCAGAAATTTCTTATGAAAATCTAGAACGTGACAAACAGTTTCACATCTTGGTGATTACGTTATGATAAGTAATGATATCGATGGCCCACTTACACAATCTAAGGGAAATAAGCATTGTGTAACAATAATTGATAGGTTTTCGCGCTGGAGTTATACTTATGGCAGACACAAAAGCGGATACTGTTCGAAAAACCCAATTATAAAAGTTTGGATTTGCCGAACCATTTGCTACAGCATCACTGTTCTAAGGTCATATATATAGTTATGATATTTATGCGTTAATTATTATTTTTTTATAATATACAGACATGGCAACATTTTTATATATAGGTGTAATGCGATACGAGTGGTTGTCATTGCGAAATCAACGATTTTCTTTTATGCTAAAACATCATTCACCCATAACTTTGGCGAAAAAATCCAAACCAACAGATTAGCAAAATTGTTCAATTTGATTTTAATTTATCGAAGAGTAGCTTAAAAAAAACATGCAGAACTTTTTTTTTATTTTTAAATATTTAATTTTTAAATTAAATTTTTTTTTTTGCTTTAACTTCTTTAAAAGTAAGTTTTTTCTTATGTTTATAAAACAATTTTTTTTATCATTTTTTAATAAAACCATAAATGTAAATTACAACACCAGAGCAATTAGTCACAGTTGTAAGATAGCCATGAAGAAGTTTGGTTGAATTATGCCTATCCTAATAGCGGAAACAATAATACTGTTGTGGCGCACTTTTTCCGAAAAATGAACGCAATCCATGAAGACGTAGAGTCCCAAGAGATCAAACATCTTAAATCAATAATATAGAGATTGTTCCGAGCCTTGACAGCAGCTATAAGCTATCGATGGAAGCGTTCAACCATGGCGTTAGCTTGTGAATGGTAAGCTTGTGATCTACAATGGAACGCCGAATCGTGATACGTAATTGTTGACAAATGTAGTGGCAATGATTGTTGCAGGCATATTAGTCATGCGTATATAGTGCTTCAGGGTTTCAGGCCTTGGAGTAAAACGATAGACTTAGTTAAGTAAATAATTATATATCCATTGGACGGGGAATGCGGGCCTATATACGATGTCTAAATGAATATATGTTCGAATCGACCAGGTGGAATTTGGAATTGTCCAAGAGGCGTTTTTGCATGCTGTTGGTATTTTTATTTTCATCGGACTAATCGGTTCACGTCTTCGTTTGTTCTGAGCCAAAAGTAGCGAGCAGTGATTAATTGACGAGTAGCACGGAATGAGAAATATTGTGTAAAGTGTTAAATATCGGTTGTCGTAACGATTCTCGGATGTACCGGCAATTGTTTCCCGTTAAAGTTTCGCAGTAGATGTCGAAGCCTGGTAGCTTATAAACCTACGTTTTGCGATAGAATACTTTGTGATGTGAACGAGTGCCCGCGATCATGCTACATTTACCATTCACACGCGGCATATCCGTGGTGAATTGACTAATGTTATCCAACCTGAACCACTTTTGTCAGAGGATTATGGTCGGTTTATAAATTATAAAGTCTTTACACCCTCAACATAGAAGTCTTTGATTGCCAGATAAATATAGCAAGTAATTCTCGATTGTATGTATAGAGTATTTTCGTTCCGCATCCGATAATTCCTTTGAGAAGAAGCCCAACAATCATTATTATACAGTTGCAGAACAGCCGCAACGGGTATGTTTGACGCGTTGCTATAATACCAGTGTTATATGTTAGCCAATTTATTCTTGAGTTCCCGAGTGTCGTATACGTGTTGGCATTCTTCAGGCCAAGAAAAATTCTTTCGCCTGTTGGGCTTCTTGAGAAGAGCGACCCAGTGAGAGTGAAATGGTATCAGTATTTGAGCTATAACTTCGAAATGAATCGGTGGTAATAATTTACAATACCAATGAAGCGTTTAATACTCTTAATTGTTGTGGACGCTGGTAATAAATTTTGTAAACGTCTTCAGGTGCGACGCGAATTATGTCCTCTGGTGAGATTGTTTCTGGAGAAAATTTTACAACCATTTACTGCAATGTTTGGTGTGCTGGGTATCGGATAGCAATCTGGAATCATTACCGTATTTAATCGCCGATAATATTCACTAGTGATCTGTTTTCTTGACCATAAGAAATGATTAAGAAACGGAGGATGTCGTTTTTCGAAACAGCTTTATAATCTCTTTTAATGAATTTTAATCGTTAAAAGTTTTAAATTAAAATATTTTGTTAATCTATCTCTAGAAATTTAAATTTACATTGAAATCTGAATGTTCACCAAATTAGTTTTATCTGTTATACAGTAATTAAATAAAAACTTTTATTAATTTTTATTTGAATCGGTTGAGTAAATCAGTAAACCAACTATGCACATATGTATTTATTTGGCAAAATAGTCCGGTAGATGACTTGCGAAACGAAATGATAGATTTCTATTCACGCCCTTTATATAAGACAAAATTAATAATCATAATTATTATATCAATAAGCAAAAACGAATAAGTTTAAACGATCAGCTAACTAAATTAACTACCAGGTTAAAAATGCAAGGTATAAATTAATTTTACAAATCTGTTGTTATTGTATATATAGAATTGCAGCAACAACAACAACAACAACAAAACACGAATAATTCTAAAAATTATGTTGAACTGCAAGTTTGACCTTAAAAAAATTCATCATCAGACTATAATACACTACACTACACCACCAACCAATTTTATATTTTCTGTGTTATTTCAACATCTCTCCTTGATCATGATCGTGATCTATCTAACGAAAATGCAAAGAAAACAAAAAAAAAAAAAGCAAAACGATACGAAATTATAATTGAAATCTTGTTATCTATCTATTAAAATCTATTCTCTCTATAATATAGCAGATCGATTTTTTTTATCTACTACAAGCCTTTTAAAATTTAATAATAATAAATTTTCACTAAAATATATATGTTCAAACATGCAGCAAGTATGTGCTGAGCACAACATACATACATACCTAAGACATATACGGATGATGAAGAGGTAATATGTTGTAAGTCAACCCAAATGACTAGTAAACAATAAATATCTCGTATACCTATCTCTATATTATATGTATATACGTATATATATATATGGATATAGATAGATCGAGCGATGTACGCGATCTCCCTGAGTTAACTAAATCATAGTATTTGAAATATGTAATTCGTCATCGATCATAATTTTCTTGTTCAAAGTCACGGAATAAATTTTTCTTCTTTAGCTTGGTAATTCTATGTTGCATATACATACATACATATATATACCTTTCAAATAGTTGAAATAATAAGAAGCGAATAAATATACAATTTCTGCAAAATCTCAATGGATTTATTAGTGTATTTTAGGTTAACGGAAAGCCGAGGGAAAAAGGCGATGAAAATCACGTTTATATGGAAATGTACCAAAACACCATAATATCACCATAGTACGTATGTATATATATATGTTTATCATATAAACATTTTCAAAGTGAAATTTGTTCATCTTCAAGGAGATTGAAAAGAATTAAATGTACATACATATATTTTCTTATGTCAGACAGACAGTCACGAAAAATACGACAAACTAAAAATTAAAATTTAAAACTCGCATAAACATAAATAACGAAAAACAGATTTTTCTTCAATACATGAATTATGAGTTTCTTATGGTATTATGTACATAAATACAGACAGACAGTACACTATTATTAATAATATTCTGCAAATAGTATAGACGTACATATATGATATATCCATAATTGTTATAATGTGGATTCTGCGAATTAATATCATGCGCACTCTTATTAGAATCGAATTACGCTGCGCGTAAATTACAAAAATTAAAAATTAATCATGAGCCGTGTGAATTGTGGAATTCATTTTCATAAATCTGTATACATATGTCCATACATATACATAATATTCTCACGATTAACTGTTCTCATACACATATATGCGCGGCACCACAAAACATCACCTTTACATCTATTATATAAAATAATGACTGAGCCCTAACCTAATACCTGCTCGTTGCTTAATTTGATTGTATATAGTTAACCGATAATTAATATTTAAAGATTCGAAAACAAATGAACACGCTAGTTAACAAATGATTAAAGTTGTAAATTTGATCCACTCGATCGAATTATAGAGATAACATTATCGAAACAAAATTGGCGGACGTATGCATTATTTTTAATTAAAAATGCCTTAGAAGGTTACAGAACGATTTAATAAGGTCAATTAATTATTTAATTAATTTGTATACGGTTGCGAATAGTTTTATCGAATAGTAAGATATCTAGTTAGAATTACTGTGAGGTAAGATAATTTGTTTGAGCAGGGATGGCTGAGGTATATGAAAAAAAGCTGAAAAAAAATGCTACGCAACCTTCATCTTCAATATACTGGATGAAAATTTTACGAATAAAATGAATTATTAAACCAGTTTGCTGCTTTAACCTTTATGTTTACAACCAATTACCCATCTTCTTTACAACCAACATACCCGGGTAAGTATGAAAAGTTCCATAATAATAATTATAAACAGTTTTTAAAGGCCATTACTACCCTATCCTGAGCATGGCCTTCATACTGTCTAAGACAATCTGAAGAGGCCAAGTTGTGCTCTACATCGTGTAGCCATGTAACGACCTCTGCGCCTACAATATGGTGGCTCTTTCAGAGAATGCAGCACAATTCGTTCCGGATCAGCACGCAGAACGTGACCGAGCCAGCGTACTCGCTGAAATCTTACTTCATGTACAATATCGGGGATCTTCATCAGATCTCGGTATGTACCATCTATTTCGCGTTTTGGGCCGTAAATCACACGCATGATTCTCCTTTCAAATGTAAGGAGCCATATCTCGTAGTCATCCATGAGCGTCCAACTTTAACATGATCAACGCTTTGTAAAGCTTCAGCTTCAGGGCACTTGATAAATGTTTAAATTTTAGCAGTGGCCTTTTATTTCTGTGGTGGCCAAGTATTTCTTTCACTCCGTTGATATTCAGTTCATTCACGCATATATATCATCTGCATATGCAAGCACCTGATTGGACTAACGATACAAGATGCTGCGCTGAGGTGAAAGAGAGAGAGATAAAAGAGTATCGGGGACAGAGCATCTCCCTGCCGAACACCCGAGTTAACTGCAACAATGGTCGATAGCCTGTTCTCAACTTTAACACAGACAGCGTCACTGTCATCCTACATAATGGTGTAATATTCAATATTCAATCTCTGCATGGCTTTAGTGAATTCCTCATGGGATGGCTCCTCCGTGCAAATCTCCGCAGTCTGTATCAGAGGTGAAAAGTTCTATACGTTTTTAAATATATTAGAAATTGATAAACAAGTGAAACAGAGAGTTTTGATAGGCGATAAAGCCGCTGCCATCTCAGACATTTTGCTTACGCTAAACAGAAATCTTCAAGAGTATTTCGTAGATGATTACTGTGAATAAACAGTTATTTCCATATCGTCCAAATCCGCCAGATATGGAATCAAAGTGTGGTGGGTGTGTGATTCGAGTACTTCATACCTAAACAAATCAAAGCGAAAGAGTAGTAAAGGATTTATGCTGGAATCTATTTCGTGGAAGTGGTCGAAACATAACCTGCGACAATTTTTTTACCACTTATAATCTAGCTTCTCGTTTGCTGCTTAATTTTACCCTATCAATACTAGGCACGGTTAATAAAAGACGTCGTTTTATACATGCAAATTTCCTTATTGTGAAAGGCCAAGCTAGACCTGTTCAAGCATCTGTATTTGGATTCCGCAGCAATATCACAATGTGTTCCTACTTTCCAAATAAGAACAACGCTGTAGTTCTCTTATCAACTTTGCATTTCGCACAAAGAAATCCAAGGCTCGGCAAATAAACCAACTATGATATTGGATTATAATAGGACTCAGAGCGGAGTCGACAATATGGATAAAATGCTGAATTTTGCCTTAATTATAACTTCTTTTTGACAAATTACTTGTCAAAGTCGGAATTTTGATGTGCAGGAAGCTTCTTTTACACGGATTTTTTTTCCCCAGAATGAAATTTTATTCTAAATTGAACTTGTATGTACCGGAAAATTCTCAAACCCGGAAGCCGGAACAACTTTCTGATACGAAAATTAAAGTTTTCATCATTTGGTACTTGTGTAAGGCGGAATCGAATTCCATACGTTTTCGGAATGCAACGTTTTTTTGGGTTTAATGAAAAATAAGTAATGGAAACACCAAAAACGAAACAAAAAATTAAAAATGACATTTGTATTTGGTGTATACTGCCTTTAGTTGTTAGTGCTTATTTGGTTTATTGAAATCATTATTAAATTGACATATTGGATTAATTTATTTGGGGGATCACCAAATTGTGTAATTACATAACTAATTCAAATTGAGTGATTAATTTATAATTAGTGGTTAATGTGTTGCGCAAGTTCAATCTACGTAATCAAATTAAAGCCTGGATTGATCCACAATTTTAAAATGTGTATGTTTTATTGCAGTTTTACAATGAAGAAACATCAAATAAATAATATATCGCTTGTGCAAAAATACAAAATAATTAAAATGAGAGATACTGGAGCTAAAGTAGCCGATATAACGCTTCATTTTAAATGTGGCAAAACACAAGTGTATGACACGATTAAAAATAAAGAGGATATTAAACTAAGAAACCTGTTATCGCGAGAATCTGAAAAGTTAATAATAAAAAAAGCAATACAAATACGAAAAAATAAGTGAATTAACATTTGAATGGTTTTGTGCGGCAAGGGCTAAAAATTTTCCTATTTCGGGTCCAATTTTAAAAGAAAAGGCTTTACAGGTAGCCAAAAACCAAATCGCTTCTGATGTTATGGATTTTAAAGCATCCACAGGGTGGTTAGACTCTTTTAAACAGAGATATGGCATATCATTCCAACAAATCGCCGGTGAATCAAATGATGTTAACCCTGAAACTGTAGTGTCATGGCATTCCAAAATTAAAGACATTATAAGCGATTATACGATCGACAACATTGCTAACCTAGTTGTAACGGCATTATTTTATAGAGTGTTACCAAATAAAACATTGGCATTTAAAGGTGAAAAATGTTACGGCGGAAAACATGCAAAAAATAGACTCACCATTTCATTAATAGTTTTTATGAATGGCGTAATCAAAAAACCTATTGTTGTTGGTTATTCGAATAATCTACGTGCCTTTAAAAGAATAGACCAAAGATCTTTACCCGTCGAATATTTTTTCAATAAAAAAGCGTGGACGACATCGATCTGACGATCTTTGAACAAATTCTACGGGATTTTAACAACGTAATGATCAAGCAAAACAGAAACATTTTGCTGTTTCTCGACAATGCAACGTGTCATCCAAGCAAAAATTACTCAAATATAAAATTGATCTTTTTTCCGGCCAATACTACAGCTTCTTTACAACCTTTAGATGCCGGTGTAATTGCAAATTTTAAATTCAACTATAGAATGCTTCAAAAATTGTTGTCTGCAATGGATACAGTGTCAAAAGCATCTGATTTAACGAAACAGACCAATATATTGGATGCAATTTACTTTATTGTGCATTCAATAAAACAAACTAAACCAGAAACAATCACAAAATGTTTCAAAAAATGTGGATTTGTTTGGGACGAATTTGAAACAGTCTAAGATGACCCTATTCCAACAGCGGAATTGCAGAATATGATTAAGGCTATATATGGCGATTATAACAATAGTGCTCTTGATTTTTTAGCAATTGACGATTGAGTAACTTTTGAAAATGACGAAATATTGAATGAGTTGATGTTATGCTCAGCTTCTTCATCTGTAAGATCTGAAGAAACAGGAAACAACTCGGACAGTGCTGAATTATCGGACGGATCCAAAATTATTAAATTTAGTGTCGGAGGCTAAATTACTAATCATTTCCAAATGTACTAGTAAACTGAAGCAAATAACGTTGGATAATTTTGTAAACGCGGTTAGCTAGATCTGGAGATCTGCAATATTTCTTTAAATTATTACATAGGTGGATTATTTTTAATTAGTATATTAATGTATGTACGTATCTACTAGTGTGAGTATATATGTACATATGTACATATACAGGGTGGCTGAGACCAAATGTTACTAACTTCACTCTGCTGTCATTTGTGTAGTTGTCATTTTCGCGCGTCAATTTTTTGACAGATTGAAGTTTGGTTAGTTGTTTATATGTGGTCAATAAATAATTGTTCTAAATTAATATCTTAATAAAAAAATCGTAATGGAATTCAAACGTAATAGTGTAATTGCACTGTATTTGGGTGGAAATTCACAAACAGCAATAGTTCGTCAGCTCCAGCATTTGAATGTGAATAAAATGTTTGTGTATCGAACCATAACTCGATACAACGAAACTGGTAGCATCGCTAAACGCAACAGAGGCGGTCCTAAAAAGACAGCAACATCAAAAGAAATGATACGAAAGGTGAAGAAACGAATCCAACGAAATCCTCGTCAAAGTGCCAATCAATTAGCCGCACGTCTACATGTTTCACGATACAGCATTCAAACCATATTGAAAAATGAACTACACTTGAAGCCCTACAAGATACAAAAAGTTCAAGATCTTACGGAGGCACAAAAAAAAGTTAGGCTTGAAAGAACACGAGCATTGAAGGCCTTGGCCGAACGTGATGAGAATCCAAAAATTGTCTTTTCTGATGAGAAAATTTTCACCGTTCAACAGTATGTGAATAAACAAAATGATCGTGTTTGGTTAGAGCACAAGTCCAACGATAATTTGGACACAAGAGTTGCTATGCGCAAGCAATCACCAGCTTATGTTATGGTTTGGGCTGCAGTTACTGCAGATGGACGCACTCCTCTGGTTTTCATCGAACATGGAGTCAAGGTAAACCAAGAGATGTACCGCCAAAAGATCCTAAACGATGCTTTGCTACCTTGGGCACGTAAACACTTTGGTACGAACCGTTGGACATTCCAACAGGACTCGGCACCGTCACAGAAAGCTCGAGCGACACAGCAATTTTTACAAAATTGCGTTCCGAGAGTAAGGTCTCCACTAAGTGTTGATGCATTGAAGTCAGCTCTTGTTCGAGAATGGAATAAAATTCCGCAAGCCCACGTTCGGTCAGCATGCAATGCTTTCTATGGAAGACTGAATCAAATAATCAGAGCCAAAGGAGGTTATATCGATCAGTAACATGTTCTTCATAAAATGTAATATGTTTTCAACATATTCCACGAAAATTCAATAAAAAATTATCAAAATTAAAAAAATTACAGCGTTTTCATTTGATAACACTTGGTCTCAGCCACCCTGTATATATGTACAATTTTATTTATATTTTTATTTTAAAAGCGTAACTGAATTTTTATTGTATTAAATAAAATACGTACTATGTTGAAACCTAAAACTAGACTTTAATTTAGAGAAAATTTGGTTAAGAACTTTCGAGAGACGGAAACTTCCCAGTGGCGGACATTTTATTCGGCCCCGCACTATTCCGGCTTTGGCATGTTTCACTGTAATATGTACTCGTATACCTGGGTATGTTGCTTGTCAAAGGTAAGGGTTATTTCTAAAAATGTTCCAAACACATTTTCCGATTGATTTTGCCCAAAAAAAAAAAATTAAAAACTACATTAGGATAAATAATTAGAAAGCTATAGAAAATTTGATGTCGGTACAACCTCTAAATCGTAGAAATTTCTGATTTTTAAAATTAAAAACTTACCCGGGTATGTGGTTGTAAACATAAAGGTTAAAAGATAAATTTACTGCGTTGGAAGATAATATGTTGAAAAAAATTGACTACTTTGTCAATGAAAACAAGGACCTTCCTTGTAAAAACCGTAAGCTACATGTGCGGTTATCTAATGTTGAATAAAATCTTCACAACAACAGTATTGATATTGTCGGATTGCCAATTATAAATGAAAATGAGTTATTATCATCAACGATAAACATGTTTGGAACTTGCCTAACTTTATCAGTTACGGAGAATGATATTGATTCGATTTATAGAGTTAAACAAACAAATTCATGTCAAATTTGTACGTAAATGTTTCAAGGACAGCATTATGCGAGCCAAAAAAGGAATACGTTTAAACCGACCGGCTTGGTTTTTCTCCTGGACTATGAAATCATAGTCTCTGTGCTGCTAATAATCTTCTCGGAAGCCTGGCGGTTGAAAAACCCGAAAAAATGTCATCAAGTTTGGAATAATAATGGACGTGTTTATTTGAAGGTGACCGATCGATGAGATGTTCTTACTATTAATGCACTCAGTGACCTTGAATAAATTTTATTATTATTTGATTGATTCAGTTATTTTAACTCAGGGTCCATCCATCAGGGTCCATCCATTATTAATAACACTTTTAATTGCAAGTTTTCTGATTCTAACTTTACATTTTCTGTTTTACATCAAAACATTAGAAGTTTACGTACGAATTTTGATAAACTTATTGCAAAATTAGATATTCTTGATCAGCACCATCTATTATTTTTCTATCTGAAACTTGGGTTTATGACCATGAATTGAAATTTGTCCATATTCCAAACTATATTTGCATATAGGTTGTTGTAATAACAATTATATAGAGCAGACTCCAACTTTGATTGTGTGCATGAAATAATTTCGCTTCAATCAGCTGACATAACTATTCTGTCGATGAATGCAAATAATGCTAAATAAGTTTTTGTTAGTGTATACAGGTTACATATACATAATTATATCAAATTGATACCCACAATGTAATTATTCTAGATTATATAAATATAGATTAAGAGACGACTATTTCTTTATGTTATCTTCTTATGGTTTCCCATCGAAAATTAACGTACCTACGAGGGTAACTAGCAACACTGCCATTTGTATTGATAATTGTTTCGTACGTGGTTCTAAATTTAAAAATTCCATTGCTTCAGTGCATGAGTAACGGATTTCTGATCATCATTTAATTAAAGTTGATATTGAGCTTAGTTTCTAAGGATCTAGACTTAAGACGGTTGATTATAACAAATCGGATGTAACTCAGTTCGTTCCAAAAGTGTCTGCTTATAATTTCTAATGTGTTAACCTTCTTACAGATCGTGCTTTAATTTTAACTGAGTTAAGTTCAATTTACAAGAATATTGCTGCATGCTGTGTTGTGAAAATTAATAAACGACCTTCAAATGTAAAGCTCAAACCCTGCATATAGGGTTTACAAAATAAATACAGTTTTGCAATGCGAAAATAACCAAACATTTTTTAGCAATTAAAAATCAAGAAACATCAACTATTGCAAAGGTACTCCTGAATCTAATGTGACCGATCATAGGGCAGTATATTGCTATAAAAATATTTAATACAACAGCGTACCCTCCACAAACAAATGATCGCACTAGAACGATCACATCGAACATTAGAAGAATACAATATACAACCCTTCACCGCATTCTACCACAAATTGTGGTTAATTTATGCCTTAATTAATTATTAATTTACGTGATTTTGCGATTTCGCATAAGTTCAAACGTTCTAAAACGATAAAATCATTTCAGGAATTAAAAAAAAACAATAGAAATCAAGTGGTCAGATCTATTAGAAGGGCAAAACCAATCTTCTTGGGAAACTTATTAAAATTGCCTCAAAAATATCGGTGGAACCAGATTTTGAAGATTGGTGGTTGAAACAAACAAATTAACAACTTAACCGATATCTCAGTAATATCTGTAATTTCTTTGCGGCATTGGAAATTATTTTTCATTCAGAGACATTGATGCGTTGAGTTTACTTCGGCTGTTAACTGCTATTTCTAATTTTGTCAACGGCGCTGCAGTGTTACCACCCGTTTTCTGACCCACTATGTTGGGACTTTTTCGACTTGCATTTTTTATATACACATATACGCTAATTAAAACAAAATTATATACAGCAATGAGAGAACCTCACCTAAATTCGAAACAGTACCTAACAGGGTTATAACAGATCCAAAATGTCTGATCCGCTTTGACTTTATCAGTGAATCCTTCTTGATCATTATATCGACTCCACGCGTGCGGGCCTTTATTTCGTTGGCAAGATACCAAGTGTAATGGGACGTTGAACAGACACCCGCACCGATGTTACCTTCTTGAATACTGCAAACCTGAATATTATTTCGGAGTAAAATACCACCGATCAAATAGCGTTTTTTGTTCGAATCGAGCCCGCGAACATCACCGGCGCCAAAACAACGGGTACAAGATAAGGGTGATAAAATGGAAGGAACATGTCGTGACGCATCAATGATTGTATAAGGATTATGTTAGGATTTTTAATTGCATGATAGGGGAAGCAAGCTATCATAATGTGAACCAGTCTGAAGTAGGAAAATTTCACTATTATATTCACCATTGTCCGGTAGGAAGGAAACTCAGTGCTAAGTGCCGGCATAACAAAGAGTATTTTTTTAATTTTGAAATAGCAGAAATACACTCAGCACCACCCTAGAAGCCATCAATTCGAAGATCCTTTAAATACCTTTGTATTAATCCACTTTCGGTTGGATTTAGATTCAGGTCTGCTCCGTAAACTATACGGGTGGAATCCAACAATCTGGTAAATAAGCATCAAGATGCTCACAATTTCATTTCTTAATTCATTAGATGATCCCTACAAACTAATTTTTATCAGTTGCAGCTGATGTATCACGCCATTGAAAAGGCAATTACCATCCCCGGATATCGAATGAACTTCCATTAGAATTACCTAATAGCTTTATCTACTACAATAATTAAATTGTATCTATCTATATTTAATTTGAACTTACCTAGACTTAAATATCACTTTTTCTAGCACGCGCCATGTAGGTTTCTTTTAGATTTTAAATCACATAGAAAGCAATAACAAAGCTTATTTCAAGATTTAGGATTTAATGAGGAATAATTTCAACGAAGAGATAACAAAAAAAATGAGAGACATCTGCTGGGGATGTTGACAACTATCGACGTCAAAAGTAGCTTTAATCTTAAGGTTTGGTCTTGTGGTAGTTAATTGTTAGTTGTATGGTATAGGGATAAAGAAAGTGGATTGGCTGAATTGGTGGAGTATATGAACAAGGGGTAAATGGGTGTATGTATAAATCGAGGGTTGGAGAAAGAGACACTAAACTATTAATTAACGGTTGAAATGCAGAATAAAATAAATCGTTACTAATTTGAGTTGAATTTTCAGGAGGATCTCATAAGTCTGATCCAGCAAACTAATAAATTTCATTTCAGAGCCCAGTGATTCTGAAAAA
This sequence comes from Tipula unca, assembly GCA_951394425.1. Lineage (NCBI taxonomy): Eukaryota > Metazoa > Arthropoda > Insecta > Diptera > Tipulidae > Tipula > Tipula unca. Next base: position 59,260,363 of record OX596380.1, read on the forward strand.
TTATAAAAGTAGATTAGAACTGTATCGTCTTGTGTTACTATAAACTATTGGATATACCAGGTGTCTGTAACCGAGTCAATTTCTATCATACTAACTGAATCTATCCAAATCCTCTTTATATTACGTGTAAATTGGTGTTCGTTGAGGCCCGGCCATCTCCGGGAGATCCTAGTTATTGCTTGGTCGAACATTCCAATCAAATCAAATCAAATCGAAAATATATCCAAATTAAAACAAAACTCTTTCAAAATCTAATTGTTCTAAAAATCACTTAATATATACAAATGAAGTGGTCATCAAATGAAGATTTAACGTGCAGCGTGGAAACAAATAAAATTGAATGGTATTTCTCGCTTGATATATGTGCATCCGCATAAACAACGCTAGCATATGAAAGTAGCACATTTTATTTGTGTAAAATATCCTTGAATATCCGCACCGCATGTATAGTTGGACCTTTAGGTCTGTTTAGTCCAGTTACTGTTATATTCCAAAACTTCAATAAAAATTATTCTAGTATTCTAATTTGATCCAATATATTTGAAATACTATTTTCGTTCAACATGTCCATCATGCTATTTTAAAACATATATTTCTGCAAATCACATTATGAAAATGAAATTAACGGTTTCGGGTGAATCCATATCATTACATTTTCATTTGTGTCCGCTACATTTTCACCTATATAATTGACATTTAACACTCTTTAACTTACCGCGTGACTTTCTGTTGTCTCACCTATTGCATACGCAGAAGTTTGTTCCATAGTGACAGCACTTTCAAGTAACATTTGAATCGGCAGCCGAGATTTTCGCAGATAGATTTTCGTGTGTTTTACTATCTGAGTACTTCTCAAGGTCATCTAAATCCACCATTTACTAATTTTTTTAATAAATATTAATAATAAAAAAAATTCTCGAAATAAAATTTTAGGTGACAATTTCATGCACCCACATAATAAAACACAAGAAAAATTGCCTAGCATCAGTAGTAGGCAATATTTCGTGTGTTTTACTATGCGAGTACGGAGCAAGGTTGACTAAAATTTGGTGCATCTTAATTTATTTTATAAAATGTCATTTACTATAACTAATAATACAAATCAAAAAAATTCTCGATGCCAAATTTTAGACGACCTCTCCTTTTAGACGAGCACTCACATAGTAAAACAAAAGACCAATTGATTTGCAAGAGTGCGAGACAATTTTTCTTGTGTATTACTATGCATGGTCGAGTTTGACTAAAATTTAATATAAAAATTTTAATAAATTTTGTTGAAACGAAGATAAATACATATATTTTTTAAGATAGACATGAATCCGAAAATAATTAAGGCATAAGTCGACCTAAAAAAAAATATTTAATTCCAAATACGTACGTATTTATATATTTTTGTTTCACAATTAATTGATATCCACTTGAGAAGATATGGTATTAAAATTTTATTTTGAAGAAATTAAAAATACAATATTTAAAAATATTAATCCGCACAATAAATAATAAGAGAGAAAAACAAGTAAATTATTTTCCCGTCATTTCCAATCCACGATTTAATTCTATGCGATCAAATGCCAATTATAATATTTAAGAAGACATTTGTAAGTTGTTTTTATTTACATAGAAAATTAATTTGTGTATTCCATTCCGACATACATATATAGTCTTGAATATATACTTATACTTATGTACATAATATTGTGTTGACCTCATTTACAAAATATCTAAAATCCACGTTTAAAATAAATTTTCTTCTATTTATTTTCCCCATTTTTATTTACTGCGAAAAACAATTAAACCGAATAAGAGTAACTTAAAACAAAAGAAAAAATGAAAAATAAATGTTTATTTTTATTTTTAAGAGAGCTTTTCAAAGTGGTGTTTTAAAAGCGTTGGTTGGCGAATTGTATATAATATATACATATATGTACGTATGTGCATTTATACATTTGGTACTATTATAAATGAACAGTGGAGCACATATATATATATACAAATATCTCAACATTATGTGTTATGAATGAACAATTGTAAATAAAACTTTCAATGATCGTAATAAAAAAAAAGGGTTGACTTTTCCTAAAGCACCGTTTTGTTTTTGACTTTTCACTATATTATTTAATATATTTTTGGAAAAATACAAACAAACACAAAAATATAGAATAATATCATCTATTGTATAAAATTTCATTTTGTTTGTTTATATTTGTATTTCGCGGCTTTTTACTTTTTATTTTATAAAACAGCAATGGGAAATCCTGCTTGCGGATTTAATTTTTTTATTTTTTTTGGTTGTTTTGTGATTTAAATAACACAATTTTCAGTTTGCTTGTTTTTTTTTTTGTATAATGAATACGCACGCATATATTTATAAAAGTGGAAAATTTGAATAGAATATTTAAATTTATTTGAAAAGGATACAATTTTCATATAGTAAATTAGGTAAACCGTTTTTTGGTTCTGCAAAATTCTAAAATTAATTATATTAATGATTAAAAATTATTATTATTTGGCCTTTTATACAAAAAAAAAAAAAAAGGATAACAAAAAAATTGACCGCGGTAAATAATTGTATTGTGCATTTTTAGTTAAAATCAAGGTACCGAAATTCTAAATTTAAACATTGTGAAATTGTATAGAATAAAGCTGTAGAAACCGTATTAGCAAATTCTAATTAATTCATAATGTTTAAAACTGGGCTGGACGAAAACGATGAACGAAAAATAATTAATTATTTGAAATTTAATTCCAATCTACTATTTACGAGTCCTTAGTCCTTTCAATATTGTCTTAATAAATTCTTTGTACCATGCCATCAGAGTAATATATACAAAGATACAATGAAAAAATTTATTTATTCTTTCTCTTACATTCTAGATGTATCCTATTTTATCTAATTAGAAAAATGACTCAAGTGTTTAGAGCCCCTGGTGACTTGAAGGCCGGTTTTCAACAAGATACACGTATTTACTGAATAATTGTATTACATTAAGTTGAAAAACAATGTTGAATGTAACATTGTAATCACCCAAACATTAATGAAAAAATAACAATTTTCTAGATTTAATTAACACTTTCCAAAAAAATTCTTGCCTTTTTAATTAACCCTTAATCCAGTATAATCTTTCCAATTGGCGACTTAAGGCCTAAATGTTAAATATTAAATGAGTTAAAATAAAAAATTAGGGCATTCATTTTATTTAATAATACACAATGAAACTTAAGACATTGGTTTTCCAATTGACAAATAATAAAATAACTCATGGTCATAAAAGAAATAAATTAGATTTTAAACTTAATAAAATATAATTTTGTTTGGTTAATAACAATAACGCCCCAATTTGTTTCCAGTATAATGCAATTTTTATATTTTTACTGTTTATTTGAATCATCACTTATTATAAAAAAGAGACCTCAGAAATATTTTCTACTTGTATATGAGTCCGATGTAAAATCCTACCACCTTACTGGCGGGAGTTTGAATAGTTCCGTTATTTAATAGGATTCAAAATAAAATATACTTTGGTATACATACAGATGGAATAACAAATAAAACAGCTCGTTATGTATATATTGAATGCCAAACTGGACATTTAAGTATCGTTCGTAGCTATGAATTTTCTCGTGTTCCCAGTATGCCAATAAGAACATTGTTAGATCAGTATGAAAGTTAATTTTGTATAATTTGTTCCAAAGGCTTTCTATATGTGATGATATTTGAAATCAAATGGAATATCTGTCATGTGACTGTATTTGTTGGTCTTTTATGTTCTTAAACTTTATTGAACACAATGATTTTATAGATTTTGCCTTGGTTGTACTTTGGCTAATTGGTCTATCGTGTTCTGGGTAAAATCTTAAGAAACCGGAGTTTGACCATGGAAAGCCATTAGCTTTTCAAACGGTTCGGCATGATTGGATTATTAGTTTTAAACCTTTAGTTGTATATATGGTTGAGCAAATAATTTAATGTTCGCCTAAATGTTATTTATGTTCGATACTCACTAATACATATACATGTTACATTGTTTTTGTAGGTTTAATTCTAATTTAGGATAAACTTCACAAGCTTTCCACACCATTTCACAGTTCGACAGATGGCTCGCTCGTATGGACGATTATGTGCGCCATAAAAACCACGAAGTCGTCTATAAGTGCGAATCGACGACTGATTTTTAAAGTAAACTTAAATAATTTCGTAGCGTTGTTCAAGCGTGAGACTATTCATGATGACTTGCCACAGTATACTGAGATCTGCTAGAGTATATTATTCATAAAAAGTTAAATTTTTGTTTTATTTTTTATAATTTCAAATTTATCAGGTTTAAAAAACCTTTATTAGAAATTACACAACAGAAAAATAATAAAATCGACAATAGTAGAATGTTTTAACCTATTATAAATTTATAAAATCTATAACAATATTTATATAAATTAAATCAATAAAACAAATAAAATTAATCAAATTAATTAACAGATTTAGCAAAACTGATAAAATAAATAATATTAGTAGAATTAATAAAACTAATAAAATTAATATAATAATAACAGTGTTAAAGGCCATTACTGGCCCCTTACTGAATCAACAATCTGGCTCCAACGGTTTCGATCCTGAGCTTGGTCTTCATACTGTCTTAGACAATCTGAAGAGGCCAAGTCGTTCTCTACATCGTGGAGCCATCGTCGCCTGCAACGACCTCTGCGCCTACCATATGGTGGCTCTCCTTTCAGAGATCGCTGCACAATTCGTTCCGGATCAGCACGCAGAACGTGACCGAGCCAGCGTACTCGCTGAGATCTAACTTCATGTACAATATCGGGGATCTTCATCAGATCTCTGATCTCGAAATTGTACAGAGCTCGGTATGTACCATCTATTTCGCATTTAGGGCCGTAAATCACACGCATGATTCTTCTCTCAAATGTAAGGAGCCATCTCTCGTACTTATCCGTCAGCGCCCAACTTTCACATCCAAACATAACAACGGGCCTGATCAACGCTTTGTAAAGCTTCAGCTTCACGGCACTTGATAAGTGTTTAGATTTTAGCAGTGGCCTTAGAGGATATAAAGAACGACTGCCAGCTGCCAGCCGCACTTTAATATCCTCACCCACACTGTTATCGTGAGTGATAAGAGAGCCCAAATATTTGAACCTCCTCACTCCCTCAAACGTGTGGTGGCCACTACTAAAATCTGGTGTGCCATTGTCTCTAAAACCAGAGATCAGGTATTTCGTTTTGGACTCATTGATCTGGAGTCCAACAGAAGCTGAAAACTCTACAAGCGGATCAAGTATTTCTTTCACTCCGTTGCTATTCAGTCCAATCACGCATATGTCATCTGCATATGCAAGCACTTGATTGGACTGGCGATATAAGATGTTGCGCTGAGGTGTTTCAGTTTTACGAAAGATGTACTCCAACATGAAATTAAAGAGTATCGGGGACAGAGCATCTCCCTGCCGAACACCCGAGTTAACTGCAAAAATTGTCGATAGCCTGTTCTCAACTTTAACACAGCATTGAGACTGCGTCACTGTCATCCTACACAGTCGTACCAATTTTGTTGGCATTCCTAGGTATTCCAGGGCAGACCACAAACTCTCTCGATTGATCGAGTCGTAGGCCTGCCGGAAATCCAGGAAAACCTGATGTACGGAGATGGATGTCTCATAATATTTAGATAGAATCATCCGCAGCGAAAAGACCTGATCAGTGACTGATCGATTCGGACGAAATCCTCCCTGATAGTCACCAACCAAGCCCTCCGCCAGAGGAGTGATTCTATCCAATAAAATGTATGACAGTAACTTGTATGCTGTGCAAAGGAGAGCTATACCGCGATAATTCTCACACTTCAAGCGGTCTCCCTTCTTGAAGATGGGGCATATCGCGGCCACTTTCCATTCATCAGGCATAACTTCGGTTCGCCATACTAATCGAATAAGGTCGAAAAGACAGTTCCACAAAGTATCCCCTCCGAATATAAAGAGCTCCGAATTAATGCAGTCCACTCCAGGTGAGCGGTTTCGTTTCATTCTCTGCATGGCCTTAGTGAATTCCTCATGGGATGGCTCCTCAGTGCAAATCTCCGCAGACTGTTTTAGAGGTGGCTCAACAACAGTCTGTGACGCATGATGAACTTCAAGCAGCTCAGTAAAGTATCCACTCCATGCGTCAAGTACTGCGTCGATGTTGACACAGAGGTTTCCATCCCGGTCCCGAATGGCGGTTGACGAAGGCCTGAAAGTATGGTGCAATCCAGTAATTCCTTTAAAGAAATTACGTGAACTACGCTCATTGCTGAGTTGTTGTACTTTCAGAACCTCGGCCTTCCACCATTCTCGCTTCTTCCGTCTACAAATCCGCTTAGCTGCCCTTCTTGCAAGAGCTGCCTTGTTTTTCCTTGCGATTGTGAGACGTTGTTGCACTTCATTATGGGCTATATTTTGTTGCTCAACTGCAAGACGACACTCGTCATCAAACCAATCATTCTTGGGTCTGACTTTCACTATACCTAAAGTCTGTTGAGCAGCACTGACAACCGAAGTTTTCAGTACCTCCCAGACAGAGTTCACACAGTCAGACTGGTAATTAGCTCCCTCAATGTTGTCGCTGACAAGATCCTGATATCGCTTCTTTTGATCTTCATTTATCAGACCTTCACAGTCGAAACGTTCCATCCGTTTCGCTGTGTTCCCCGACCTGTACGAAAACTTCCACCGTAGCTTTGCAGCGACCAAATAATGATCGCTGCCTACGTATTTGGTTGCTGACCGATAAGTTCTCACATCCTGCACAACCCGAGCTCGCCCTTTTGAAATTAACACGTGGTCAATTTGGCTCCGGGATGTTTTGCGAGGATGTGTCCATGTCTCTAGGTGTATCTGTTTGTGAGGGAAGAATGTGCTTGCTACTCTAAGATCATGAGCAATTGCAAAGTACATCATTCTCTCACCATTATCGGTCGCAGTTTCGTGTCGGGAGTACGGACCTATGTTTTCACACAAGTCGGCCTGATTTCTGCCAGCTCTAGCATTAAAGTCCCCAATTACCATTCTAACATCGTGTTCGGGTATAGATCCCATCAGATCGTCCAAGTCATTGTAAAATGAGACTTTATCTTGGGGCTGGCTGACTTCTGTGGGCGCATGTACACAAATTATCGACAGGTTGGCTAACTTCATGCGTAGGCGAAGCATACACAATCGGTTATTGACTGCTTGAAAATCCAAAACAGCCTTCTTTACCTGCGGCCCAAGAAGAAATCCAGCTCCAAGATTTCCGAGGTCATCTCCACTGTAGAACAACGTATAGCCCTGGGACACATGGTCTCCACTTTGAGGCCAGCGAGTTTCTTGAAGAGCAACGAGTTCCAGCCGATACTCTTTCATGCACGTGATTAGACCCTCCAACGCTCCTGGTTTTCTAAGTGATTGCACGTTCCACGTGCCGATCCTAAATCTCGTATCCGGGTACTTGAGCGGGGGTCCGGTGTTGTTTTGGCGGTATCCATTTTTCTTTTTGTTGATTTTATAAACAGTTGATTTTTTTTACGGATGCGGGTCGTCAGCCCAGCGATCCAACCGTTTAGGTTAATATAAAATAATATAGTTAACAAAATTGACAAAGTAAACAACATTAATTCAAATTTCAAAAAACGAATGAAATCAACGGAAATTAACAGTATTAACAAAATCAATAAATTTAATAATATTAGCAAAATTATTAAACAAAAAATAATATAATCAAAAAGATTAACAGAATTAAATTAGGAATATTAATAAAATAAAAAAAATCAATAAATTAAACAAAATTAATAAAGTTTACAATTAATAAAATTGACAAATTTAATTAAATTAACAAAATCAACAAAACGAATAAAATCATTAAAATTAAAATTAATAACACTAATAAAATTTACAAAATTTTCAAAATTAATAAAACCAATGAAACTATGTAATAAAATTATTAAAATTAAAAAAACTCATAAAATTATCAAAATTAATAGAATCAACAAAACCTATAAAATAATTAAAATTAATAAAGTTTACAAAATTAACAAAAAATAAGAAATTAAATATCAATAAAAAAAAAAATTAACATATTTATTAATTAAAACGAAAAAACAAACAACAAATCAAATAAAATTAAGTTAAATTTTCCAAACTAATAAAAATAATAAAATTAACAAAATCAATAAATATAAGAAAATTAACATGACTAATAAAACTAACAAATCGAATCAAATTATAAAAACTAATAAAATTTAAAAAATAACAGAAATAATATCTAAATATAACCAATAAAAACAAATTAAATTAACAAATTTAATAAATCGAATCAAATTATTTAAATTTAAATTAATAAAACTAATAAAAATAACTAACAAACAACATAAAGCCAGTCAAATTAATAAAACCAACGAAACGAGCAAAATTAACGCAAATTCAATAAATTTAACAAAATTACCAATATCAATCAAGTTTAAAAACAGTATGTCTAAGACAGACCAAGCTCAGGATTGAAACCGTTGAACCAAATTGTTGATTCAGTAAGGGGCCAGTAATGACCCTTTAAAAACTGCTTATTATTATTATTTGTCAATGAAATAGGTAACACAATAATGGAATTGAATCTGTAAACCAGTCCACATGATACAACATGTTAATGGCATCTATTAATATGTAATAATATATGGCCTTCGTATAAACCATAAATTTATTTCTTGTGAACTAATAAAATCAATCAAATGAACCGAGCGTCCCCAGTTTCAGATACATAATTAATCAATAGTATGTAGTATTAGAAATTACACAACACATAAAACATAATAATATAATAGACAATAGTAGCGGCCTTTAATGTTTTAACCTATTATCTATAAACTTACTTATAATATCTATCACAGTTTTTATATAAATTAAATCAATAAAATTAATAAAATCAATACACACCCAAAATTCAATAAAACCAACAAAACGAATAATATAAACAAAATTAACAATATCAATAAATTTAACAATATTACCAAAATCAATAAAGTTTAAAGAATTATCAAATAAAAAAATTAAATCAATAATTAATTAATTAACAGAAGCAAATTATAAAAATTAACAAAATCAATAAATTTACCAAAATAAATAAAGTTTACATAATTAATAAAATTAACAAATTTAATTAAATTAACAAAATTAATAAAACCAACAAAACGAAAAAATTATTAAAATTAAACTGATTTTCAATCAACAAACAAAAATAATACCCAATAAGAAATTTAAAAAACTTTAATATACCATTTGGTATTTGGTAATTGGTATTTGGTATATGAGACTAAGGTCTTCGTACTTGGAAGTTGTTAGGTGACATGTCGGATTTTTACTGCAAAATAGGATTAAAATAACAAAAATCTTATTTAAAACGATCAAACGAATGTTCAGACAAAGTTCGAATTTTTAAATTACCACTTTAAATTAGGTTTATCTAATAAAATCAACTAAACCAATAAAACAATAATATATTTAATAAAACGAATAAAATTTCTTAATTAAAATTAATAAATTAATTAATTTAAATAACAAAATAAAATAAATATAGCCAATAAAATTAATGACATAAATAAAATTAACAGAATTAAGAAAACTAACAAAACGGTTAAATTCAACAAAAATTTAACAATATTAACAAAACTTAATAAAATAAATCTATAAATAAATAAATCTATAAAAATCAATCAAATTAAAATTAATAAAAGCAAAAAAAATAATAAAATTACTAAAATTAATAAAACTAGTAAATTATAATAATTAATTAAAAATAACAAAATAGACAAACCCTATAAAATAATTAAAATCAATAAAATTTACAAAATTAACATAAAAACATCATAAAACTCATAAAGAATTAATAAAATCAAAAAAGTTAACAGAATTAATAAAATTAAAAAATTTATAAAATCAACCAAACAAATAAATTTAATAAATATAAGAAAATAAACAAAGTCTACAAAATTATCAAAATTGACAAATTTAATTAAATTAGCAATCAATAAAACAAATATAATTAATATAACTACTAAGACTAACATAATTAATAAAATCACCAAACTAACAAAAACTCATGAACAATAACAAATCAATAAAACCAATAAAATTTAAAAAATTAACAGAAATAACAAAACCAATAAAATTAATAAAATCACCCAAACGAATAACATTAATAAAATTGACAAATGTACAATAATAAAATTAACACAATTCACATGAAATCAACCAATAATTAACGAAATCAATAAAATTAAAATAAATAAAGGCAATTCCAAATAAACTCACTGATTGGCAGCAAAACAAAATCCGATATTTGAAGCCACTATAGCAATAACGACAGTCAAGACTCCCAAAATACGTTGATTATAGTACTGTTTAGTTGACACTGGTACCACACACCACCAACAAACCATATATGTCACCACCGGATTTTTATTTCAAAACTAATCTATTTTTAGCTTCATAAGGAAGACAAAGGCAATTATCATTGTTAAATATATACGTAGTATAATAATACCTTTATAAATGACACCGGTACATCCCATTATTTCGATTATTCGTGCGGGTTCTCGTTTTGCCAGTTTATTTTAAGCAAAGTGCGTATGCCTAACAATAGTTAAAAACCGAATGTTGGAACGTAAAACTTCTAATGTGTGGACATTTTTTAGTCGTGAAGAAGAAATAAAAACTAGCCAAATGCTGTAATTGCAAAAAAGAATATCGAACAAGTAGAAATACGAGCAACCTTTTAGACCACCTTAAACGATATCACGCCGAGTGTCTCAATACGAATGGACGGATTCTTTGGCGTTACATTCAGAAAATACAAATCTATGTAGGTCTAGTTCTAATTTGAAAAAATCTATAAGCCCTTATTTTAAGCGAAAAAATATTTATGACATCGAAAGTCATCGTAAAAAAGAAATAGACAAAGCGCTTATTAAAATGGTAGGCCTAGATTTAGTTTAGTTGAGATTAATGGATTTAGGGAATTTGTCCAATTACTTGACTCAAGATATGAACTCCCCAGCAAAACAACATTGAGGGACAAATTCTTAAAGGATTACTATGCAAAATGCCAACACAAAATATCATGTATACTGGAAGAGGAAAATTTTTTATAAAGAATGTCGATATTGTTGTTGAAATGTCGTGCCTTAAAATTTTTAACAGGTATTTCATCAATGTCATTTATGGTCCTCGCGAGCGAATCAAAGTTTTTTGACAGTTACTTGCCATTTTGATGATAATGACTTCAACGTTTGATTCGCTGTTTTATCGACCAATATCCTTAACAGAAATCACACTGCGGACAATATTGCTCTGAAGTTACACACATCATGTCAAATTGGAATCTAGAAGAAAAAATGGCTTGTATCGTTACTGACAATGCTTCGTCGATGATAAAAATTTGTCAAATAATTACAATACGCCAGCATCCTTGTTTCGCCAACGTCATACGATAAACCTGGTTGTGCAAGATGCGCTTAAATGTAAAGAAATCCAAAGCGAGTCAACCAAATGCAAGGAATTGGTTACCTATTTCAAAAGCAGCAATTTGGCTTCTCACCAATTAATTTGCGATCAAGAAGTTCCTACGCGTTGGAACCGCACTTTGAATATTGTGAAAAGAATTATAACAATTCAATAACTGTTGCGCTTTCCAAAATGTTATTTCCTTACGAATAGCGGTCCATGCCTCGACTTGCCACAATCTTAGATCCTAGAATGAAAAAGAACGGTTTTCGGTCAGGAGAATGCCGAAACTGCTGTCCTGTTGCTCCAAAATGAAATGTCGATGCACAATGTAAAAGCAATTCGTAATAATACAGCTGAAAATGAAACTGAATTGCTTACGACCCCATGTGGAGTAGAACCAACCACTTCGGACAATATATTTGGATTTAGCAAAGTGAACTTTGCTAGTGATTCATAATTTATTCCGATAAATTAACTCTTGGTGTTTCTTAAGGTGAATGATTCAGAGTTTGTTTCTCTTCAGAAATGTGCAAAGAAAATACTTAGTGCACAACGACCACCTCTTAAATCTTACCGCAATCGGAAATTAACCGATTGGGGTCTTTTCTCTCTCGAGCTAGGTTCTTTACTTGCGCCACCGAGGGTTATTCGATCGAGGAAGGACATTGAGGATCAAGCATCGTTACTTGTATTGGCAATTAAGATAGCCTTTGAAAAATCATGTCCTCTTATCACTAATCTCACTAATCAAAAGATTCGGAACAAACCTTTTTGGAAATTAAGGAAATCTACTAGGAAACTGAAGAACAAAGCAAAAAAGTCTAAGCAACAGATTGACTGGGATAACTTCTTGTTAGCTCAAAAGGAATATAAAAGAAGTCTAAGATCCGCTAAAAAAGCCGCTTGGTTGAACTTCTGCGAGGAAATCAACAGTCTTTCTGCAGTCGCTGGACTCAATAAAACTATTTGCCATTTGGGTTATGGATATCCATTTTTTTATTATTTTTGTGTACGTTTATCACTGTTTAATTAATGTATATTAATAAAATTATTTTTTATTTCTTATTTTATTTTTCTTCCTTTTTGTGATAATATTTTTTGTTTTTATATTTTAATTTTAAATATCGATTTCGGATGTCTCCTTCTTCAGTTTTTTAAAATTACTCAGAGCAATTTAAAAAAACTGAAGAAGGAGAAATTCGAAATCGATATTTAAAATTAAAATATAAAAACAAAAAATATTATCACAAAAAGGAAGAAAAATAAAATAAGAAATAAAATAAGAAATAAAAAATAGTTTTATTAATATACATCAATAAAACTGGATTCTCTTCGTCTACCGGACGGACAGTTTACCTACTCCAACAAGGAAATTGGTGAGCTGCTCCTTTCGGCTCATTCTCCTGGTTGTGATATCGTCAACACGGATGATGTTACTGCCGATCTCACTATAGGACGTCTGTTGCGAGTCCCGATTGGAGTTTGGCTCACAAGCTGATCAATCATGATGTCTTGCGATGGAGCCTATTTTCCTTTGCATCTTATAAGGCTGGCGGTCCTAATGGTATCTTTCCTGCTGAACTATACAGCAGGGTTTTCCTCAAATTCAGGATCATTTGCTCCACCTTTTTCACGCGTGTATTGCTTTTATACGATCACTACTGCCTGTACCAATTTTGGTATTGATCGCACCATTATCCTATGGATTGAATCCATGCTTAAGTCTCGCACTGTGGAGGCGGAGCTGGTTGAGGTGTTAGTTTCTGTTAAGGTCACCAAAGGCTGTCCTCAGGGAGGTGTGCAATCACCTCTGCTGTGGCTACTGGTCATTGACGAATTGCTTGTGAAGCTGCAGCAATCTGGCTACATTGCACAGAGCTACGCTGATGATCTTGTTCTGACAGTCTCAGGCAAACATCTCAGTGTTTTATCCGACCTAACTCAGCATGCTTTAACTATTGTGGAGGCATGGTGTGTTGAGAAGGGTCTTCACGTCAACCCTTCTAAAACTGATTTAATTGTCTTTACAAGGAAGAGGAATACTCTTGAATTTTATGTTCCCTCCCTTTTTGGGAGAACGATCACAAAATGTGACCACGTCAAGCACCTTGGTGTTGTCCTGGATAGTAAACTTTCCTGGAAGAATCACTTGGACTACAAGCTTCAAAAAGCTACTGCCATTTTTTGGCAATGTAGAAGAGCCTTTGGGAAATCCTGGAGCTTAAGCCCTAGAATGCTTTCTTTTATCTATAAATCACTGGTCCTACCGCTACTATCGTATGCCTCTATTGTGTAGTGGCCAGTAGTTGACCTGTGGGCTTCTGTAGCCAAGCTTAATGGTCTACATAATCTTGCTTGCAGAGCCACAACTGGGGCTATGTCCTCGACTCCACTTCTTGCTATGGAATTCATTCTTTCCTTGCCTCAGTTACGCACCTTTATTCTAGGAACAACCTGTTGTGCAGCTTATCGTCTGAGGTGCATTGGGGCATGGAATCTCTTCGGTTCTATCGTGGGACATCGACAAATTTTTTACCAGAAATCGATATGGTTAATGTCAGACTACTATCCGAATTCCATTTCTCAAATCTTTTCTCGGTGGCTTATCCCTCGAGAGATTTGTGGAGTTCGCATGTTTTTCTTAATATTTTTATTCTGATGGCTCTCGTTCTAACCTCAGTGCAGGCTTTGGAATCTACTGTCCTGGCACGGATCTGAGTCTTTGCGATAGTCCTGGTTCGCATTGTACTGTTTTTCAGGCGGAACTAAAAGCGCTGACACGTAGTGTTATTGAGGCTTTGAATTTTGCTGTTAAAAACAAAAGTATTCTACTGTGTACAGATAGTAAAGCTGTACTTAACTCTTTAAGAAATCCTTTGACTGTTTCTAAACTCGTCAAGGAATGCAAACAATTAATGAACCTTCTTTGTTCTAACAATAAAGTTACGGTCATGTGGGTTCCGGCTCATTGTGACATCATAGGCAATGAGATCGCGGATTGTTTACACAAAGCTAGCTCCCAATTAATTTTAATTGGTTCTGAATCAGCTGCTCCTATATCTTTCAACTACGGGAAGAAAGTTATAAAGGATTACTTAAGATCTCAGTTGCTTGCGACTTTTGGTTGTCGTAAGACGAAGTACTTCATTGAGGAGCCCAATCTGAGGTCCACGAAATATGCTTTATCTTTAAAAAAGAGCCAGTTAAGAGTCTTGGTAGCGATTCTTACGGGGCATGGCCATTTTAAAGATCATCTACATCGTACGTGTTTAGCTCATGATGTTATTTGCGAGAACTGCCTTCAGGAGGATAACGATTCCCTCCACTTCGTGAGCAGTTGTCCTGCGTTCAGTTCTATACGAGTGCGGGGATACAACTTTAGGTATTTGGATTTAGATCAGTTGTCCTCTCTGCCTTGGTCTAAACTTGTTCAGTTTGAGAAGGCAGCAGTGCGCGTTTGCGAATTGAGATAGAAACCTGGGTTTACACCATGGGCCTTTGTGGCATTGAGTGCGCAATCCTCGTGGGTTCCAGCCAATTTTAATAAAAAATAATAATATAATAATAGTGCACCAGCGACGTCGGTTTCATCCGAAAAAATATTGAGCAAAACAGGGCAATTAATATCTGATCAACGGTCACGGATTAAACCAAAAAATGTGGACATGCTATTAAAAATGTGTATTAATTAGTACCTGACAATTGAAATTGGAAATATATGTTAATGTTTTTTGTTCTCAAAATTTTTTGTGATATCATCAAAATTTAATAACTGTCGCTAAAGGAAATTTACGAAAAAAAACTTTAAACTTTAAAGTATCGATGGGGCCAACTATTGATATTTCTCCACCTCTTAAGCGTAACACAAAACAACAATCAGAAACCTTCAAGTGAACACGTTATTTGAATTGAAGTTTACACTTCCACGTGGGAATCCTAACATAACTTTAAGTAGTGCAATGCATTAAACTTACCAATTTATAATATCTTGGTGGTATCTGGGATATTCGTCAGATTCCTTCTCTCATCCTGCTGTCCTGTGTTCGCTGTTAACCCTACACACACTCGACAATCACTACACTTAAGTAGTTTTTTTGAATGAACTTGTTTTGTTTTAATTTTATCTTTGAATTTTGATCAATAACCCCACGGCCTTAACAATTATTTAAAAATCCAAAAATGTATATGTGTACAGGGAAGGCCATAAAACACCTCTTTCTCCGTCAACTAGAAGTGGTGGTTCATTTTTGTAGTAATCATAAATTATCACGCTATTTAAGTTTCCAATCTATTTTGTTCAACAGGAGGTTCCGACATTTACTTATTCGCCAGCATTCGTAAAATTTGTTCTGCGGGGATTCAAATAACATTATTATCATGTTGAAGAATTTAAATGCAGATCATTTTTATGTATTTCTTTAGATTCGTACGAATACTTTTTTTAGCAGTTTAGAAGTTATGTATAAGTGGTGTAATAATATTGTCGTGTAGTCAATAATTGTCGGTGTTTCACTTTTTCAAGTCTGAAATATTCAAGTCAATCAATCACAAGCAAAAAGTTTATTTTCCATAACAACTTACTATCCAAGCCAACATAAACTAAGAACTTGTTTTAAAAAAACAGCTACAATGTTATAAGCGGTTAATCTTAATTCCATTACTATATATACCTTAATCTAAGATCTAATATTATATTTTACCAAATTTAAAATAACTCATGTCCAATATTAATGACTTCGCGATGGGCGTGTCACATAATAATATTTATACAAAAATGAACAACGCACACACACACACACACACACACACACAAATAAAAACAAAATGCTGTCTTATCCAAATCTTTTAGTCTTACTTAATATTTTATTTTCTGGACTATGGTAACTTCAAAATAAAATATTTGTGAGACGAACGACCAACAACACAAAATTAAAAGAAAAACTTAATTTCGGTTTCATCTAAAAAAAAAAAAAACGCAACAAATCCAACTGTGGTGGAATATTATTATTGATTGTCTTCATATTATATTTATTTCGTCTTCTTGTGAGAATGTCTTTCATTTCTTGAAACTTAAAACCAAATTTCATAAGAAAAACTACAAAAAAAAAATTTTATTTTGAAAAATGAAATGTCAGGTATAAGACAATTTAGTTTTTTATTTTATTTTATTCAAGAAATAATAAAATAAAATAAATCAAGAGCCATAAAAAAGCGAAGCCCTAGGGTTGATTATACTTTTTTCTTGTGCGATTTATTTTTTTTGCAAAGTCGTTGGCGAAACATTTAATTGAATTTCTGTTCCACAAAATCTAATTTTAGTTTTAAAAATTAAAATAAATGAGCGACATTTTTTTTTTTGCATTGTAATCGGGCTCGTATAAAGGTTTATCTTACAGATTTTTTTTTTTATTTAAGTTTTTTAATGGTTCATCAATATAAGTTTGACTTTTAAAAGACAAATCACTTTTCGTCAATCATTTTTATTATTTTTTTTGTTTTATTTTTAGTTTTTGTGTGTGTTGTTATGTTTATTTGAAACATTAAAAGGAAAAATATATAAAAAAATATTACTAATAACTTAAGATGATTTTTAAGAAAACAAAACTCGTCAAACGGCGCCGATTTTTTTTTTTAAGTAAATTTTTTATTTTATTATAAATGAATCTTTAAAATATGATGATCATTTAAGAAATTAATAATAATTTTTTTTATTAAAATGTGTATAAATTTCAAAGTCCCAAAACATACATCAAAATGATTTTTATTTTATTTTTTAACGATACGTCTTTTAGAAGTATGTCTACGTATTTATTATTGATTGGCATTGATGATTAGATTAATTTCGATTTTTGGGTGCAAAAAAAAAATTTGTTTTTTTTTTTAGGTAAGCGCGAACAATTTTTGTTTGATTTAATCAGATGTAATATAGAAAGAGGAGTGTATGCGGAACTAAAGTTATGTGAATGCCTTATTATAGTGATTTAAACTATTGGTACTTGAACATACATGATATTAACTACAAGGGTTTGGGTTGAGTAATTTAATTCATATTTCGGAGAAACTTGGCTTGAAAAACCAAGAGGAATCTTAGATGTGTCGAGTGTGAGAAAACAACAGTCAAATTCGACACATCGAATTAGATAATGCAACTAGAGCAAGAGAGCTTATGAATCTTATGAAAGAAAACCAACACCAGTAATTTGGCTGCCATGATGAAGCTTACTACATGCAACTATAACGCAATATATACTTTACCAAGAGTTTAAGTTAACATCAACAATATATTTAGTTTTTTTTACCAAAATATCCGTAGCCTACTATGATCTACCTAAATTATTTTTTTTTTTCAGGAATTTGAATTTTAGAACACAAGTTAACAAATACAATAGGTGGATTTACTCGCTATATGAGAATATAATCACAATTATCCATCACCGATACGGTGGTGTTGCTCTTTATAATGCAGACACTTTGAATGTTACAGTTGCCACTAGTGTCAGGTCCCTAACAGTAAATATTTTGTTATGGCTGATATGAGTTTAAATAATTTCGATTTTGTGCATTTACAGGCAGCCCTCGTACAACGTAGGTCAATTTTTGATTAAATAGATGCAATTTTGGGATTCAATGAAACCAAAAAAAACCTTTAATCTTCGATGATCTAAATATTGATATAATTACGTTTTATTTAGCCTTGTCAAACAAGGTTTAATAACTGATTTGTGAATAAAACAACCAAT
Source organism: Tipula unca (assembly GCA_951394425.1). NCBI lineage: Eukaryota > Metazoa > Arthropoda > Insecta > Diptera > Tipulidae > Tipula > Tipula unca. Next base: position 59,278,626 of record OX596380.1, read on the forward strand.
TTATTTCTAGATAACACTGAATTAAATAAACACTAATTTATTTAATTCACAATAATTATATTATAACACTTAAATTACACTTTATTACACTCTAATAACAGTTATACAGTTTTTATTTACGGTAGTGTCTCTACTCAAACAGAGATGTCGCCATAACCGCAGCACTACCGCTACCCAATCCTTTTTCGTGCCGAACAAGATCCAAGTCACCTCTCCTGTTGAGCGCTAATCGCTCTAAGTGCACCACCTTCAGTTTTGATCGCTGTTCTTTTATAATCCGATAAACCACGTCGTTTGTCTTCTTGATGACGAGATACGGTCCACTCCATGAAGGTTGTTGTTACGCAATACTAAATTTCCTACTATGAAACTTCTGTTATTTACTCAAACGTCACTCCGAGCCTTCATTAGGTTACCTGACACTCGTATTTTCACTACTACTCTCCTGATTGTTGCTCCGGCATCATCTATACGAAGTGGTAACTCTAGTTTACGGTAGTTCAATATTCCTCGCCCAACAATCCATCACGAAGCCATTCGCCCTCATAAAGTCCATACCCAAGGTGACTTCATCCACTATATTTGCGACCTCAGTATTGCAAATCATTATTGTTGCAATTTTCTTGCCCCTTACGACAGTATCTCCTCCCATGGCCGTTCGTGACCGAGCGCAGTGATTAAAGCTGCAACGTTGGATCGGCAGGAACCGGGTTCGAATCCCAACAGAGGCGGATGCAAAAGGGATTTTTCATCTTCCGATTACGATCGGTGATTAAATTGAAAACATCTATGACCCTCTGTTGGAATGTAGAACTCATGAGCCGACCCGTCTTTCATGTCACTGTACAGGGGTATACTGTATACTGTATATGCGAAGGTGGTATAATGTACTTGTGTGAATAGGATGAATGAATGGATTGAATGAATGTTGTGTGAATGTAAGGTAAGGCTATGGACCAAAAAAGTGTCTATGCCACGTCCTTAAAAAAAAAAAAAAAAATATGGCCGTTCGTAATTTCAACCCATCCGCTGGTTGTATTCTTTCCTTAATTAAATATTCCCGTACAAACGTTCCAGCTGCTCCTGTATCCAAGGTTATAACCCAATATTCCCGACAACATTACCATTAACTGTTAAACCGTCTCTGCGTCGTCCCAATCTGTTACAAGGATGGAATGACATCAGACTTTACGCAGTTGAACTAATTCTTCCTGTTTCCCTTTCTGTGCCACGATTTCCTCGTTACCCGATCCTCGCGATGCACTAGAGTTCGTAATCCCACCAGTTTCCATCTTATTTCCCTACAGTCTCGTGATATGTGACCCGTTTTGGCCAAAACTTGATCTTCGAATTCTCTCAATTCTTGAACAGTCTCTGCGAGACTTCTTCCCGTTTATCGTCACTTGCGTACTTCAGTACTTCGTTGTAATTGTATCGATCATGTTCCGGAATAGTCTGTAATATCTCAGCCACTTCTCTTTTTAGAGCCACTATTATTGTAGATACACGATTTCCTTCGTTCCAACCATTTTGCTTAACCGCCGTTTCGATATTGAATTTAAAAATCACAAACGATGTTGTTCCATCGAATATTGGTGGCTTAATACAGATGGTGTGTCCTGGCAGAACTACTTGCGGCTATGTTCCGTTTCTTTCAGAAGTTCTTTTGTAGCCTAGAAAATTCTGTTTGCAATATAAATTCTGCTCAACCTGGTGAACCGTTGATTTAATTTGCTTTACTTCTCCATGTAGAGTTTTATACATTTCTTGGAATTGTTCGTCCATTTTATTATTGATCTCGCCCAATGACTGTTTAATTTCCTGACTCGACCGTTTAATCGCTTTATTATTTCTTGATTTGACCGAACCATATTTTGATTTAATTGGTTACTGGACTTTTCCATTTTCTGATTTTATTGTCCAATAGCAGATATTAACTGCGCCTATTATCTTTTCCATCCTCTTCTGTATTGCCCGCCGAAACTAGCTCATCAAAAATGTAACTAGCCGGATCAATTCCATCATCCTCCATGGCCTTACTTATAATGGTTGTTTCAATTCGTTTTTATGTCCGGCTTTTATATGTCTCCTTTATTTCGGCAATCTTTAACTCACAATTCCGCCGTTGTCACCATTTATTACGTTTTAGGCTTGTCAAACAAGATTCGATCCCTCGATTATGTAAAATTGTGTAAATTATTAAATATTGATTAAATATTGAATAAATCCTACGATACTTTAACTTCGCCAGTATTGACATTGCTAACAACTTGAATTAGTATTTCTTCAATGTTGTTGCAAATTTTCGGCAACATTTTACTAATCCTGTTCGAGCAAGTGTTTATCATATATAATTATTGATCAACCTAATCAAAATAGTATTTGTTTCCAGTAAATTTCCTCAATATATGTGTTTAATATATCTAATTATCTCTCTGGAAGATAAGTGGTCCACTGCTGGAAGTTGGATTGAGTAGCGCAATTTTGAAACGAGTTATATTTAAAGTAAATTTTTTTTTTTTTTAAATGGACAAACTAAATTATTTTAGTGCATGCCAGTTTGTCTTCAAATGTGAACTGGGTACCGAATATGTTTTAATTGCACTCATGAATTGAATTGCATGCTGGTCTCAAAATTGTTGACATTTGATTTGGTTGATCATCAGATTCTACTTTATAAACAATGTCAAATTGAGATTAGACCTCCAAATTAGGAGCATTCATTCTTGGCGTTTGTTTGTTATTAGTTAAATGTTGCTGTTAAAGCATCTCTATGTCTTTAAAGCTTGAACATTTTTGTTGATGAACTGGTCTATCGAAATCTAATGAGGAAAAACTCTGTCTAAAGTAAACAGCGGTTCCGAAAATTTTGTAAATAATAACTTTCTTGTAAAGGAAGCAACAAACTTCCTGTTCAACTTCATATGCCATTCAATTTAAAGTTTTTGTTTGAAATTATGGTTCAAGTCTATATTTTCGTCAATCTTTTATTTAAATTGTAATGAAAAGTTTTTGATGTACTAATATTTATAGCATATTGGCTTGTTTGGAAATTTGATCAAATCCCATATTTTAATTTTTTTAAATTAATATTCATACTTTTGTACCCCACAAATCTTAACTATTTCTTTAATTTAAATTTTTGTAACAATTGGCTCATAAGGCTCATGGGTGTTAAATCGTTCGATCGATGCTGCCCAAATCATCCTGCAGTACGTGCCAACAAAAAGAACTTGTTTGGAATAAAGTCGATCATTTATTTCTATCATACATGTATGCTGAATAATGCTAATTTTGAAACGATATTGGGTTCGGTTCCTGAAAATGCTTTACTTAGCGATGACCCTTTAATCGAGGTATTCCTGTAATGAAAATTTCAACAACCAAAATTGTATTTAAATAAAATCGTTTCACTTCGTAACAAAAATGATTGGAATGGGATAAATTTTTTATCTAAATTTAAAAAAACAATCGATTTAATCTAAAATTAAAATAGAAATTAAAGAGAGAGTTGAATTGGGTGATAGAAAACCCTCAGAGGTTTACTGGTCCATGCGAAACCTGGCGGTTTGGTTCGTACGACTAGTTCGCAACATCCTACTGACTCAGTCTTAACTAGACTCGAAGCTAGACTCGCTAGTATAGAGTGAAAATTCGAGCAGATGCAGGACGCAACCACTCACCAAGGCCGCGAAGTGAATCTAGCCATTTTTCAAGAAGACCACGGAGCGGCACCAAACGTCGTTTCATCGACAATGAGGGAGTCTGCTATTATCACCATAAATTCGGCAATGATGCAAGGAAATGTTATTTACCTTGCAAACGCCATCATCGTTATGTATCTACAAACCAGTTACCATCAAAAAATCAATAAATCCGATGGAGAGTTCGGCAGCTAATCGGATACATTATAATCGCCGCCTCTTTATTAAAGATGGAACAAACGACACCCTTTTTCTTGTAGATACTGGTGCCGATATTTCCGTGCTACCCATAAAATGTTTCCGTGGAAACGCATCGAAAAAAGAGCCTTGCTACTTTCCGCCGCCAACGGTTCTATGCACCTGGAAGCATGCAAAGTTTTCTCGAAAATTGACTTGGTAAGAGCGTATTATCTAATTCCCATTGCACCCGAAGACGTGCCTAAAACGGCCATTACCACATACCATTTGGGTTATTTACGAGAATGCCCTTTGGTCTTCGAAATGCTGCGCAAGGAAATGTTATTGGATAATCATCAATGAAGTGGTCAAAGGTTTAAATTTTGTATATGTCTACATAGACGATATACTTCTGGCTAGTAAAAATGATGACGAGCACAAACTTCATCTCAAAGAGTTATTTGAGAGATTAGTCAAATTTGGAATAAACATCCAAGTTTCAAAATGTGAATTCGGAGTATTCGCTCTAGAGTTCCTCAGCCACCATATATTACCACAGTTGGCATATTACCTTCGCCACGGCGAATCGAAGCCATACAAGAATTTCCTGCTCCAACATCCATAAGGCAAATTCAGCGATTCGTGGGAATGGTCAATTATTATCATAGATTCATTCCCAAGCTAGCCGGATTGCTGTCTCCGATTCAAGCACACCTTGTAACTTTGAATAAAATGCCAAAGAACAATAAAACATTTTCTTATGGCCTGACGACTGTAACGAGTCGTTCGTCAAAATAAAAGGTACACTTGCTAACGTAGCAATGTTAGCCCATCCCCTTTCTAACTCGAAGTATATAGTATAAACATTGCCGTAGGAGCTGTGTTACAACAGATGAATGAAGGATGTTGGCAACCTTAGGGGTTCTTTTCCCGCAAACTATCTGCAGCAGAAAGTAAATATTCAGCCTTTGACAGAGAAATGCTTGCTATTTATCGAGCAATTAAATATTTTAGGTATTTCGTAGAAGGTATAGGCAATTTACCGTCTACATGGATCAAAAACTTCTTACCACGGCAATCACATCGCTGAGCGAAAAGAGTCCACGGCAGACTCGTCATCTTGACTTCGTTGCTCAGTTTACAACGGACATGCAACATATCTCGGGAAAGCACAACGTGGTCGCTGACACTTTGTCACAACCATGTGACCACGTTGATAATATAGACAAGATTTCGAAGCTGATACTTGATGATTTAGCTAAGGCTCAAGAGTCTGATGATGAATTCAAGGAACTACTTGATAATTCATCTCGATTTGAAAATATACTGTGAAACATCGACGGGAGTTTATCGACCATTTGTTCCAGCGGCACAAAGACAAAGTAGTTTTTAGCGCACTATACATGGTCTTTCCCATCCAAGCATTCGCGCGTCCCGAAAATTAATTTCCAGTAGGTATTTTTGGCCGAATATGAACAGCGACATTACGAATTGGGTTCGTAGTTGTATCGCATGCCAGTTAAGCAAGGTGCAAAGGCATACGAAGTCAGAACCGGGTAGTTTTGACTTACCAGCAGCAAGGTTCGAGCATATACATATGGATGTAGTGAGACCACTCCCGCCATCCGAAGGTAATATTTATATTCTCACCATAGTTGATCGATTCACTCGATGGCCTGAGGCACATACCCCATTCGAGATAGTACCGCTACCACTATTGCTAAGACTTTTGTCGAGCAAAATGTTTCAAGGTTTGGAATACCCCTTGAAATTAGAACTGACCGAGGCAGCCCGTTTGAGTCTCAACTTTTCTCCGCGCTAACGCGTTTACTATAGGCGCACATAGGATTCGTACCACTGCCTGCCATCCACAGGCGAACGGTATGGTCGAACGTTTTCACCGACAACTGAAAACATCACTCAAAGCTCGCGATAACGTTATTCATTGGAGCACTGAGCTACCACTCGTCTTGTTGGGAATACAAGCAGCGGTCAAAGACGAACTGGATTGCTCACCAGCAGAACTAGTATATGGACAAGTCCTCAAGCTTCCAGGAGAAGTTTTTGTAACCAGCTCTTCGGATAAATAAATTATGTTGTTCCAAAATAATTAATAAAAATTCATTCTGTTAAATGTTTTATCTTAATTGTGAGTGATACAGTATATAGAAAAATTACCGCATCATATGCAATGGTGGCGGACATAAGTAACGCCACCGAAAAATAAATGTAAGTATATACCAGTGCAAGACGATTATACAAGTGCACAAAATCCTACAAATCCATATATTGAAAGTGTCAATTAATTAATAAAATATTTATTTGCCTCCCTCCAAAACGGCTGAATCCATTGCTCTCTCGCACTAATTTAAAGGGCTTGCGCATTCCGGAAACACATTATTATTCCGGCTACTTCACTTTGACGCAAATAACAGATTTTGCATTATGCTTTTCTAGTTTTACAATTTTAAAATTAATCCATTGACATGCAAAGTTGATTTACTAAACATCATTTAAATGAATCTTTATTCAAGTGACAGATTTCATGAATCTGGGAATAGATAAAACATAGATTAACTTAAATGGATTTCCCTAACTATTTTAAAACTTTCTTTTATTTCGCCAATTTCGTTTCGTTTGTAAATTTTTGTCCTCTTAAGATATTTCTTCAGTGTAGGAGGTAATTTTTGGTTGAATGGCTATGTCAACAAGCGCAATTGTCACATTTGGAGTGAAGATAGCCACATCAAAAAAAAAATTACTGTTTGGTGTGTTTTATGGTCCGAAGAAATCATCGGACCATATGTGTTCAAAAATGATGCTGGTGAAAACGTTACTGTGACCAGAGACGGGTATAGAGATTTGGTTACTAATTTTCAGAGCCACATGCCATACGATGATACAAACAAATTTGTAATGAACGATTAATATCGAGAAATGGACCTGTCAACTGACTTATCGCGTTCGTGTGATTTAACACCGCTGGACTATTTTCTTAAGAAGTATGTGAAGTCATTTGCCTATAGAAAAACCCTGAAAAGCCAGAGCTTATTGAACACTTGGAAGCCAACATTCGACGCGTTATTGCCGAAATACGGCGAAGAATGATCGAAAATTGACCTCCAGAGAGAGATATAAAACCAGTATCATCCAATATTTATCGAAACATTTTTTTCGAAAGAAGGCAAGGTTTTGTCAATAATAAATTAAAAATTGAAAAATACTAAATTATAGTGAAAATATTGAGAAATGCCTATCTCAAAAAAATCTGGATTGAGAAAATCAGAATTCCCAACGTATCCACTGTATTTGCACAAACGTACCACACTGTGCTATTTGGTCCGAGTCAAACAGCGGTCGGGTAACGATATTGCAACGACATTAGTAAAAAAATTGGAATCAGTCTGATTTTCCAGAAGTAATTAAAATCGTTTGGTGGTCAGATTTTCAGAACCTTTAGATATTCATGCATTCAAGAGATAGATTAAAGTACATTCATAGATAGATACAAGTTTTTAAAATTTTGGAATTGGTTGAATTTCAAATATGTTGTAAGACAACGCGTTAATTGAACAAATAACCGCTGGACGCTGTAATACTATATCAGGACATACCTACTTAACCTCTTTTTTGCCGCTGTACGGTTTAACATGAAGTACCTTATAGGCAAGGCAGAGAAACTACAAATTTTATCAATCATCTGCAGAGCATTTTGATCAAAAATCATGGAATTGTATATAAAGCTAAGGTTTACCAGCCATATTATACCTATAACCTATATACTCACTTGAGGAAGAAGATTTGTGAATAGAGTCATTAAAAAATAATTAAAGCCCGTGCATGGACTACTCTAGAAAAATATATTTGCGTTCCGTCGTCGCATCGAAATTTTGTTAATTGCAGTTTGGCTTACAGAAGTATATACATATATATGTATGTACATATATAGCTATAGATCAGGAACATGAATCACAAATTGTTGAATTTATAGTGTTGCTACTTTGAACTAAACATTTCGAATGCTGACAGTTAATGACATAAACTTATAAAAAAAAAATGGAAAATGGAAAGTTTGAGTATTTACAAACATACTTACCTATGTTTATTGCTTTTAATTGTTATTTATTGAATTACTTCTTGTTGTTGGTTTAAAAGCTATATAGGTGTATCTATCATAATTACACAAGGTGAAATCATGATTTTTCCTATTACACGCATGTATATGTATTCGTTTATATAGTAAAGGAATTCTTTGTATTACTTGCATTTTGTTGTGTCGATTGCAGTATATCGATGTTTTGGCAAATAGTGTGCAAGTGTCATGCTGTTTAGTTAATTAGCTATAAAAATATTAATATATAATTAGTGATATTGCATAAAATTAAATTATAGTAATAAAAAAAAATGACGGACAGACAGTATTTCGTAAAATATTTGGCAACTATATAATTTAAACGCGCGCATCTAAATATTTATATACATATATACGTAAGTGCAGCGTCAACATAAATAAATTTTGTTAACACCAAAGTCATTATCATTGTGATGAGGCGGATGTGCTTTGCAGTGAAGATACAAACAGTTTTTTTGTTTGCGATATAGCGTTCGGATTATGCATGCGCGATCTTCTTTGCTACACCAGAAACTGTATATGCTTGGTTTGGGATCGATAATTTGTCCAAGCTGATCTAAAAATATTCCAAAATCTAGGCGTGGACTAGAGGTAGCAACATTCAAAAAATTTGTTTGGCATTATATTGTGAAAGAGGTTTCAGCCGTGTGCCAAACTTTCCAACAAATGAACTTTGCAACAGGTTTAATGTTGAAAACAATACACCTTGTACAGGAACAGCCACTTTCGCTTACACATTTTCTCATTTAAATTTGATTTAAATATTTACTTTTTCTGCCATATAATTCAGTTTCCTATATAGGCGTCAATGAAGTCGTTCATCTAATAATTAAAATGATAATACGTTTTGAGTTTAGGATATCGAAATGTTATTTTGACTATTGATAATGTTTTCGGCGATGTCACGAGACTAAAAATTAAACTTACCAAGAAAATAGCACAGTGGTTAAAGCTGTGACGCTTGGATCGTTATAGTTACCTTGTTCGAATCCCAATAGAGGCAGGATGCAAAAGGGATTCTTCATCCTTGATTTCGATCAGGATGATGATGAACACAACTATGACACTCCCAAGTCAGCACAAGCTGGCATGGAGCTATATATATATATAATGTGCAGTTAAAATTTGGACCTGTACCCGTTTACAACAAAATAAAAATGTCTCTCATCCTTGAGCCATAATATTAGTGTTTACCTATGTCTACATAAATAAAAATTAAACAAATAAATATATCTAAAAAGTAGGTCGAAAATATGTTTAATTCCCTAAGGTCCAATATATATGAATGTGAAAATACTGTGCCGATAAGGGACACTTATGGGAAGCGTCTCACTGCATCTGTGATGTTAAACATACCACTCACGTCCCTATATTCACATGTTGAGCGTACATAGTCCATGAATCACCCGAAATTTTTCATTTCTTCATCAACTGTCTCTATCCCTGTGCAAAACATCATTCCTTATATACCACAGAGCGTTAACTATATATGCATCGTAGCATTTTGTTTTGAAAGGTTTGTATCATTTTGATATTTATTTTCTTCGTACAGACCCATAACTGTATTCCGTAAGTAGTAGTAGTCCATAGCCCATAGTGGCTTCAGCACACAGTAATTTGTGTTGTATTGACAACCCAGAATTTCTTCCCAACAGCCAGAATATTTTCCTCAATATAATATTGAGTTTACCTTTCTTTTTTTAACGTACCTCAGCCCGAGGTTCTTAGCTTATACTTATTTTATCACAGTTATAATCCACCGCTGATTTTAGACGATATTAGAGGGCAATTTCTGTCAACTACTATAATGCTTATTGTCATAAGATTCTCACTGTTGAAAGTTTATAACCGGCTCATATTAAACCATACCGTTTACCAAAAGCAGCCAGAGACGAGATTGATAAAGAAGTTGATGGGATGTTAAAGGAAATTGTATTGAACCCAGTACCTTGGAAATTTTCTTCGTTAATCGTTCCAAAAAAATAGTTTGTTGCTCGAAAATGGCGTCTAGTAATATGATTTCCGAAGATTAAATAACATCACTATGGACCAATCTTATCCTTTGCCCAACATATCTGAAATTTTAGATCAACCAGGTAAAAGCAAACAAGCTTTACAACCTTGGATTTGGCTCGTCTATTATCAGGTTAAATTACACTCTGACTATAAAGAAAAAATCCGCGTTTACAATGAACGGTCATTTTCACGAATTGCGTTGAAGCTTTCAATAAATTACGAAATTCTGTTATATGATGAGCATGGTTTACCAATACCATTTGCTAGTAGACTTCTTAATGATCTGGAAAGGAATTACCCCACCATCGAAATAGAACTATTGGCCATAGTTTGGCCCACACAAAGGTTTCATCATTATCTATATGGCAGCAAATTTGTGATTAGAACCGATCATCGCCCATTAGTTTGGCTCAATAAAAATTTGAAACCATAGTTCACGTTTATTCTGCTGGCGGTTGAAGCTGGAATAATATAACTACCAGATTGAATACAAATCTGGACAGCTGAATCAAATGTATATAGACGCACTTAGCAGTATAAGAATTTCTGCAGTTCACGAGACAATTCCAATGAAAACAGTACATACTTCCGATAACCAAACTTCTTCTGGGATATAAACCGAATCTTACCTCTATCCAACAAGATACAAGTTCAGTATATACCTACGACGATTATCTGCAAGAACTCAAAGTAACAATTCGTTGATCAACCATAAATCCAAACCCAAAGAACCCCTTTACACTGCCTTGTTACATATTTTTTTCTGAAACCAGCATTGGTAATGTACTACACATTTTGCGCATACCTGGTTTTTAGGTTTTAGATTGTTGATTTCAGTTTTTAAATCAATCATTGTTATGCCTTACACATCCAGCGAGTTATTTCTTCTAGCTATATTGGCAATATTTTTATAACCTGTTTGTCTACATAATGATTCGAAAGTTTTTTCGAGGTATACAGCAAATACTCATATGTAAGCTTTTTCTTTTCCCTTTCAATAGTTCATCTCCCATCGTCTATTTTGATTGGAAGACCCTGCAGTTTTGGCATTAATCCCTTTACTGCGTTATCTAAAGCAAGTAGTCCGTATCCTTAGTTGCAGTTAGGTTATTAAGGAACTTCTCTATTGTTTCATTCATCACCTATTTAAAGAGTGCCTTAAGAGTAATACACAATCAATTTAGGGTAGTTTTATTCTGCGGTTTCTCCTGCACTACAATTCCCTTACTTCTATTACATGTTTGATTGATTTGTCTTTTCTGGATAGTTTTGGGGTGCTTTTCCAAGCCGCCGATTGAATGACATTTATAAGTCTGTCCAATTCATCGTTTTTTTCTTTCTATTTTGATTGATACTTGGAGTTCAGTATTTTCTTCCACTAACAGCTTGAAAACAAAGCAGTTTGTTTTATTATTTGTTAGTTGTGGTGGAGTTCCTTTTCCTATCACGCTCTCACTAATAGTCGTAATATTAAGTTGGTAAGAAAAAAATCTATAAGATCTGGTATTTTGTTTGTATCAGTTGGCCAGTACGAAGGCTTCGTGCCTGAATTAAAATCACAGTTTAATAGTTGTGCCACTTTGAATAGTTCTTGGCCCCTTAGAGAAGTTAGGCTCGAACTCCAATGAAGTTAGAGGCATTACTTATATCTGATTACTTTTGTGTTATAGGTTGTCCAGTTGCTCTATAGTAATTTGTGTTGATCAAATATTTACTTGTTTAATTTATTTTGCACTTCAAGACTATTTAGAATTTCTTTAATGGTAATTCTCAGGTTTTCTGTGATATTAGAACGCAGGGCATCTGGTTATTTAGCAGTTATTTTGTCCGTCCAATACTAATACATATAATACTGGATAAAACCAAATTATTAACAACATTTGCCAACTAGCAGTGCTGCTAGATTGCAGATATACCTTTTTTGTAAAATGTTTAACTTCTGTTTCAGAGATAAAAACTTTTGCTTCGAAAGAATTCATGAGCAAAACTGCTAAAAACTAAAATTGATATCCTGAAATGAAAATGAACCAGAATCCCAATTAAAACCGATATTTAAGCCTATTTTTTTCTAAATTGGCTACATATAGAAGGTCTCTCAGCGCCACATCGGTTATTTTTCAATACTGGATTAACAAATTGTTCGTCGGGTGGTCGTCGGTCTATTCATTTTCGTTTAAAGTAAAATCGGATAGTTTTCGTAGAGCAATCGTATTCGTATTTTTAGTTTTCTAAAGTTTAGCTTAGGTTAGGTTAGGTAAGGATGGCCGTCCTAGAGGACTAGCATAGACACATAGTTGGTCCGTAGCTGTACCACATTTGAGTTGCCTCCTCTTCATGCGTTAAACCATCCTGATCATTCTCTGACTTTTCACTTCCCACTATCTGAGCAAATCTTTTTTCTTTCGCATTGTTTGGATGACTTCGTTCGTTGCGCTAGCCTTACTAGTCCGAATTTGCGCATTTTGCTGGAGCATTTCTTTCTTGTATACAAGATTGTGTTGGTTTTTTCCAAACGCACATTGAACACATCTTGTCTCGCGTGTTATTTCTGCGTATGATTACAACCTTGGCATTCTTTGCATTGTGAGATTTTCTTCGTAACTGTTTTCTTTGCTTCAATTTTCGCTATACCAGTTAAATCCTTTCGGAGCTATCAAACGTCGGCCTGTTCTTCGTGTAAGCATCTTAGTGGTTCTCTCTAATAATATTCACAGCATCCAGAATGTTTAATCCTTTATTTTCAAGGTCATCAGGTATAGCCTTAACTGCACAAGTTGGGTGTATTTTGATATTTTCAACATTCAGTTTCATTGGTAAATTACTGTCCACATTTTTTTTTTTTTTTTTTACAGAGTTCATGATAACTTGAATTTCTGAGAAGTTTTATTGGTGTTGGTAGTTCCTCTTTTGGAGGTGCAGTTACTATAGTTGCGCTATTTGGTGCTCGTTATTTTTGGTTCTTTGTTCTTGCTGTGTAGACTCAGCTTAGCGTTTGTTTGGGTTCCATTTTTTAAGGATCAAGTTGGTTTCTTTATCTGACTCTTCCTCATTCGTTAGGTATTCAAATTTTTTTGTTTCTCTGACCTTCATCTCCTGAGTCTTTTATTTCTAAAATCGCTTCGAAATTTGTTTTTTTTTCTTGTTTGAGTGTTATAAACTCGTTGATCCTTATATGAGTTTAGCTTTGATGTTGTGTAATTAAGCAATAGGGCATCTCCCCAGAATCCACAGGGCTATTCTCCATAAAAAGTGATACGTTTATGGATTCTTCAATACTATTTCTACCAAATTCTTATTTCGAAGGTCAATTCTCGTTCTGTAAAAGTTATGATGAAAACTTTTCAGAGTGCAAGAATCAAAAAAGTCGAACAGTTTCATTTTACTTTCCACGAAACGTAAATTTGTATATTCACTATTTTTAGCGTGCTGGTAATCAAACATTTATTCTGCACATATACCAAGCATATATGTATATACTATGTATAAATTTCTGTTACAGGAAAGAGCATAACACATTTTGTTCATAAGTTGTACATAGATTTCCTTCTATATAATAAAAGTGGCAATAAAATAACAACAATATTCAATTTCCTTCAATTAAATTTCACTATATACATAGATATACATCATACATATTATTATAAAGTACATAACGCCATTTAAATAAATTGATATAAATTTTTTTTTTATGTATACAATCATTACTCAAATTAATTTATCATTTTACGACCAACAATATATTTAAGTGAACATATTTTAGAAAATTGCATTTCTTAATTAAAATCTTACATTAAATTATGCGCGATCATACTATAATGATGATTCATTAAAATCATAAGACAAACAAACAAAAAATTTATTAACTCGTTTGCCAGATTTTTCGTATTAAAATCAAACATTATGACGTATGGTATGATGAAAATTTATTTCGCTTTATGTATACGTAACATACTCGTAATATATTTACAGTGTATAGTGTACATCATATACAATATACATCGTATAAAATGATAAATACCTTGTATCGAAAGATTAATGTATTTAACCCTAAGTGAGACACACTTGCTTATATGCTTATTAGAAAACGATTCCAAATGATAAATTACAAATCATATATCTTGCTTTGGATTAAAAAAATTTAATAAAAATAAAATCGAAAATCAAAATATGTACAACCCAAGAATATATATTGCCAATTTTAAATGTTTTTACATATTTTTATAGTCGTATACATACGGCCATTTCTTGATCAATAAATGATGACAATTTATCTTGTATTCACCATATCAACCATATATAAGCATATATATATATATACATATACGAAACGAACGAACACAAAAATTGTTTAATGAGATTTCTTTTATATTTTCGAAAGATTAATACGATTTTGAGAGATTATTTGCGTTGGGGAATTTGTTATGGTACATAACAAGCTAACAAGTGGAGGCTGCAAACATAACTTATTTTTTAATGTTTAATTTACTATGAAATTTTTGATTAAGCTATTTGTACGTATACGACGTACATTCATACACACTCATATGTATATTATATTATGTTAAAAGCGACGCGTTAAATAATTTAACGGGCAATAGTTCAATGTATATTAAAATAACGTGCTCCTCCTCATAGGTAAGTGTATATATACTAGGTTTGTTCGTTGTACTACACCATACTTTAGAAATAACTTTAGACATTACTTTCCAACGGTTTATTTAACCAAGCAAATAATATTATTACATTCTACACAATCGTACCAACTCTGTTGGCATTCCGAAGTATTCCTGTGGTGTGATCATCTTCTTACAAGACGAGTAGGCACATTTGTAATGAGTAACCAGAAATCTTTCGGGTTAAACGTCAAGTATTCGTCAATCTGCAGGTCCTAGTTATTGTAAAAAAAGTAATTTAAATTTTTGAATTCCTTACACGCAGTTGTGAAAGCAAAGTAATTCCGGCAGCCGCTTAACCTATATAAGCAGTGCAGCTAATTCAGTGTTATACTTTAAGGAAGGTTTAAGTCTAAATCTTGTGATAGTACAACGACGAGAAGGCTTTTCGGCCGTCATTTGTGAACTAAGTTAATCGAATTAATTAAACTCCGGCACTTATGGGTTTCCGATTTTTGGATGACCAGTGAATTTCCGAACAAAGGCTTGACAGCCGGCCCAAACTTAGGATCAACGCTATCTTTTATTGATACGAAATATGTAGCCGATCCACATCAGATATTGCTAATATGGCGCACTCAAATTGAACAAAACTAGGAGATGTCTTGACAAATTATGAGGCCTATAAGTGTTTTCTCTATGGAGTAAATATAATTAATTACGCACCATCAAAACATATGTACAAATAATAAAACCATTTCATTTTCTGCGAAAAAGCAATAAGTAAAATAAAAGCAATGTGTTTGTGCTGGTGTAAAAGGTTATTAAAAGTGGAATCTTTAATTAGGTTATGTCAAAGAAAATGAAGCGTATATAAAACTGCAGAGTGGAGGGCTCCGTTTGCGTAGACCTCTCCCCTTTGCCATTTCTAAGTGGCCATGGCAAGAGTTACACATTTTCGACTTGGACCCAGGAATCAACTACTTTTATCGTGCTGATAAATTCACTGAATTGACCCAAACATATTTTTAAAATTGTGATAAAATATTTGCCAAAATATGTATAAAGGATTTTGCTATCATTTTTTAACTTTGCAATATTAATTCAAATAGGTAACAGTTCCCTACACCATTATATCACGTCCTCTGCTAAGATGTCTGTCCGAAAAACGCTCGTCCTTTCGTTGATCATGAAAGTAAAAGTTATAATCGTCAGGGCCGTCCATATTGATTTTTTTCTTAGTCGAAGACCCATGTTTCAATCACCCAAATTGTTCCGCTTTTCTTTGGATTGTTTCTTGAATATTCGCATAATTTAATAAGACGGTGGACCGTCGAAACGCTGGCTTTAAAGCCGCTCTCATAAGAATGAGCCTATACGGTTTTTTCGAACTCCGAAGACAACAAAACAAAACTAAATTACATATTTCTGTATCACTATATGAAACATATCAATAATTTATCTTATGTTGTCTTTGTCATAAGTTTGGATCGAAAAACCGTTAGGATTATTCGTATGAGAGCAGCTTAACCCCGGTTGCAGCTATAACTTTAGCTGTATATTTCCCTGAATTTGATGCTGCTCGCAGTACTAAACGCTTTTCTTTCGTTGAAATTTGTCTAAAGGTACAATTAGGCGATATCATTTAAGTGATATATCATTTCGAGTGAAATCTCACTAAAACGAGATGCATGTTTATACCAGGACAAAAGTGAGGTCAAATATAAAAATAAAAGGGATATAACATTTCTAAAATTTCGCATCACTTGCTTGAGTGAAAAACCTGTTTAGACGTACACACTTTTGTTATAAAGAAATTTCTTTATTAAGTTCGAGTAACCGAGCAAATAGCACAGTGGTGAAAGCTGTGACGTTTTGATAGGGAGGTAATGTAAAACTGATTCTTCATCCATGATTTCGATCAGGATGATTAAGAACACATCTATGACCTTCTGTTGGAGTGCAGAATTCATGGGCCGAACCATCGTTCATGTCAAAACAGGCTGACAGGAGCTATACAATGTGTAGATGGTCAATTAAAACTCGGACTTGGGGCTGTTAAAATAAACGCAAATAAAAAAATTATCTCTTAATCTCAAGTCGTATTTGTAGGCTTATCTCAATAAAATATAAAATAGAATAAAAATTTAAAAAATTAAATAAAGTTAAAAAATAATTCCTGTATTGCTATTTTAAGTACATCTCTAAATCTGGAAATATTTCTTGTACCCTATGTTCACTGGCCACATTTTGGCTAGTAGATGGGGGTGGCTACTAGAAGGGGGTTTTACTGCAGGCAGACACTTGTCATCATTTTTGTTAGATGAAACCATTTCCTGCGACGAATTACATTGTTCCAATTTCAAACACTATCTATATTACTTCTAATTTTTATTTATAGACACCATATACAAAAGAAAGAATAATGGAATAGCAATTAACTTTAATGAAAAATGGAATTTTCCGAATTCTATGGAAGCGATTGATGGACAGCATATTAATATTAAAGCTCCTAACAGTGGAAGTTTGTATTTTTACAAATCGGCCAATAGTATCGTTATTAACAGCTTTAGTTGATGCGAACTATCAATTTACTTACATATGTAAATATTAGAGCACTATAGGTTGGGATTCTGATGGTGGCATTTTTAATAGATGCAATTCAGTTGTCAAAACCATTACCAAATAGAAACGTATCCGTATCATTTGTGATAGTTGCAGCAGATAATGCATTTGCATTATGTGAAAATTTGTTGAGGCCATACCCATTTAAGAATCCCACCATTACTGAGAGAATTTTTAACTATAGGTTGTCTCGAGCTATGCGAGTTTCGGAGAATGCATGTGGAATTGCATCAGCTAGATTCCGTGTGTTAAGAAAAAACAAAAAACTACAAACGGAAAAAATTAAATTTCTGGTGAGCGCCATTTGCGTTCTCCATTATGCGCCTTTTGGAACGTTGGATTGTGAAATCGAAAATGGAATAGTTATTCCTGGAAACTGGAGAAATGAAAGTCAACATTTTATAAACCTGAAGCGCTCGGATAGAAAATAAATTTGGTAATAAAAATATGTTTAAACTCACATAAGGTAGCGCATTTTCATTATTTCACTAGCATGAGAATCCAGAAATTACAAACTATAAATAAGTCATGGATAAGCTCCAGGCTTCTGTTCGTAAAGTAAAAGCGATATAGATCGTAAAACATATAATCGATTTTTTTCAAAATTCGGAAAAGCTTCATTGATTTGCAATAATGTTCCTAAGCTTGATTAATCGATGGATTTTTTATCCGTATAAATTTTATATGAGAACTAAGAAAGAACAGGAAAGTGGGCATATTTTTTTAGAATTTAAGTAGTTTGATTGGCTGAATTTATAAAATAGAAGTAGAATCAAGTGGGAACAATTTCTTTTATCAAATTCTAAATGTTAAAATTGGCAAATTAATGATTAAAAATGATGATAAATACGTCAACCAGGCATAGGCGTTTACGCATCATCTATTATTATATTTTACCGACCACCTGTAAACAACGTCGACAATGTAGACAACGTCGATAATGTAGACAATTCCTAGAGTGATTTTGAGAATTAGTTCTAAACTACGGAAACTAAATTTATTTAGGATCAATGCGATACGGGTTGGTGACAATTTTAAAAAAATTTTTTCAATGCATTTTAAGTTTTTCCCAAAAGATCGATCATATTTAAAAACAAATTAGAGTTGGGCGGATCACTCCAGGACTCAATGCCACCAATGGGTGCACGATGCAAGTCCCAGAAAAACGCACACATATTTACACATTAAAAACACACAACCTTGATTTCACCATTGGGAATTGAACCCGAGACCCTCGAATACCAAACTACCAAACCTAGGACACTATATATACTGTGCTTTCGGTTTCACTCATTGTTCGTCTGTCTAGTCTGCCAGAGGGTCATAACTTTTGAACTATATTCGGTTAGTAGACACTCTCGGATGCCGAAAACAAATACTCTGAATTCAATAACGAAACGGCCGTTTATCCTGCCAAAAATCAAAAGTAAATTTTCTAAACTTTTCTCGGAGTTAACGAAACTCCTCGGCTAACATCGGGTACAATCAACGGCTTGCCCCATAAGGCAATGTCATGGGCGAACGCTCACACCAACAGATCAAATCTGCTCTCAAGGTTCGAGGCAACACACAATTAATTGGATCTCAGAAGTACCAGCCGGTTTACTTGGTATCGGTAAACAAATCGATATTTTTGTTCTGAAATCACTCGACAACTTCGATTATTGTCTTGTTCAGGGTTCGTAAAATTCGAACTGGATTAAACTTTCATACGGTGGACCATACAAGGTTAGGCGCCGCATACGCGAGCAATTTATTGTCTGAATTTATAGAGACAAACAAAAATCAATCTCGAACGATACATTGAAACCAGCATACGGTATTGTCAATTCGGCTAACCAAATATCACTCACGAAATGATATAAAACTGTCTGATTTGTAGTATAATACCTCAAATTTTATGGTTTTCCGTCTGCGAAGGGAGTCATGTACCAGCTCAAATAACAATAACCAAATTAGAGAAATTCAATGGCTGATTTTATTTGCCCAATTTTTAATTAATTTACTTAATATTTTTCTGAAATAGTAGTTGAGTTATCTGTGGAGTAAAAAATGATAAAAATTCTCGACACCAAAATTTTATCGAATACGCCAAGCCGTCACACAGTTAAACACATGGAAAATTGTCCAGCGCTGATTCAAGACAAAATTTCGTGTGATTTACTACGTGAGTATGGTGTCGAGAATTTTTTATTTTAAATATTATTTAAATTTTATTAAGAATAACATTTCGTTACCAAGTTTTAGTCCACCTTGGCTGGCACTCACATAAAATACGCAAGATTATAAACTTCCATTAAAAATAATCCAAGGTTCTTTGATTATGACCGTACCATACAATTGAGTACATCCCGTTCCATGCTATAAGACGAATTCGAGTTCAAAAAGGCTATAAAAATTACAGAGTTATTAAAAAACCATAAGTTCCATTACCGAGTTATTAAAAAACCATAAACCATAAAAAACCACCTGATCAGCCATCTCATTTAAAGATGCCAGACAGTGTCCGTAAAAACCATAAACCATAAACCATAAAAAACCACCTGATCAGCCATCTCATTTAAAGATGCCAGACAGTGTCCGTAAAAATGTCAATATCCCTCGTAGATATTACATTATATTTCAACCAGTCCATGACTTCAATTATCGCGATCAGTTCAGCTTTAAAAACACTGCAAAAGTTGGGAAGACGAAATGAGAGGTTAACTCCTAGTGCCTCACAGAATACCCCGCAGCCAACCGCTATATCCCTTTTTGAGCCATCCGTGCAGAAGCTTATCGCCTCATTGTCCATAACTGTTTCGTTCACCTAGTCCTCTCTAATGGGAAACTCAGTTTGGAATCTCACCTTAACAGATGGCAAAGGAATTTCGTAGTCGGTAGCTTCCGGAATACCCCTGTTGCATATAGGATAGATGAGTGCCCTGCATTGTTACAGGTCCACATAGATATGGATTTGAGCCGAATGACTGTTCAAGCTGCTCGGTCGCAATATCCAAGGGAGTAAGATGAAAGAGAATCTCCAGAGCTTGAGTAGATGTGCTCCTGAGACCCCACTTATACATTTTTATCTTAATTGGCATAATTCTACCTAAAAAACGACCCATCTATCTTAACTATCCGATAATTACATTTAATTTGGTAGCCAGAAATTTTAATTTAATTTAAAACAGTTTTAAAGGCCATTACTGGCCCCTTACTGAGTCAACAATTTGGCTCCAGCGGTTTCGATCCCGAGCATGGTCTTCATACTATCTAAGATTATCTGAAGAGGCCAAGTCGTTCTCTACAGTGGTACCCAGAAATACATTACAATATTCACTCATTTTTCTCATATTTGACACCCTGCAGTATCTTGGGATGTGGAAGAACAAAAGAAAAAAGCTTTGCATACATTTTTTCTTTAGTCAAGTAGTAACTAATTTTTCACTAGGTGTATACCATAGTAGATTGCTAATAAAAATTCATTGTATTCAATATTTCACATGACAGGACCCAAATTTAATTGTTGATCCATCAACCCGCATTATGGCCCAGATGATTTTTCATAAAATTTTCTATCTTCAAATTCATTTCTAGAATTTGTTTCAAAAAATTTTTTTTTCACATGCCTTTTGATTTCACATACAGACATTTTCAAAAATGTTTAATTAAAGTTCATGCGACATCTAGCCAAGTGATAAAAACCAAATATGTGAATCAATTTTTTTTCGATTACAATACTTTATCTTGCACTATGTACGTATGTTATGATAAAATAAAAATATTTGTTATGAAATTGTAATTCTTAAATTATTTAAATAAAATCAAAAATATTTTGTCCAATTTTGAAATTTGAAACGAATAATGGCGGCCATCCAGAGAAATTACATTTTTGAACCGACAATTTACGGATCTACATATGTGAACTTTGTAAAGTAAATATCGTAACTATGAAGGGCTTGGAAATTTAAAAGGCCTCATAGATGAATGATATTGAGGAAATAAGGCCACATCTTTAGGAAAGTCTAATTTAAACTGAACCCAAAATTTTAAATCTGTATAGGAACCAAGCGAAAAAAACACTCGATATAGAAAAAAAATGTTAAATAAAAATGTGAATGCAACCAAAACTACAGTAAAATAATTTTGGGTATGGAACCAAAAAAAAAATTAGTTTTTTCAATTTTAAATATATTTATATAAAATATTTCTTTAATATAAAAACTATTTAATAGTTTTAAAAGAAACATTCAACTTGTTCAAAATGGTATAAATATTTAATAAATTTACAAATATTTTAAAATTTTGGTCGTTTGAATCCATTTTAAAGACCTTTTTTTTAAATAATGATGTTATAAATTTTTTCAAGATTGGGCAATGAACAAAAAAATGCTCTAATCGGTAATTGGTTCAAGAGAATTTTTAATCCATTCAGGGTAAAATATCTTTTTTATTTATTTTCACTCAGTAAATTTATTACAAAATTTTATTTATAGCAAAACATGCGACAACGCTTGGAGTTTCAGATAAAAAAAAACCGCTTGGAATAATATTGCAGACACATTAAATTTAATCGGCCCATTACAAAAAACGGCGAACAATGGCAAAATGTAAATATGTATAATAATAATAAGCAGTATTTAAAGGCCATTACTAGCCCCCTTATACTGAGTCAACAATCCGGCTCCAACGGTCTCGATCCTGCGCATGGTTTTCATACTGTCCTAGACAACCTGAAGAAGCCAAGTCATTCTCTACACCGTGGAGCCATCGTCGCCAGCAACGACCTCTGCGCCTACCATATGGTGGCTCTCCTTTCAGAGATCGCTGTACAATTCGTTTCGGATCAGCACGCAGAACGTGACTGAGCTAGCGTACTCGCTGAGATCTTATTTCATGTACACTATCGGGGATCTTCATCAGATCTCTGATCTCGATAATGTACAGAGTTCGGTATGTACCATCTATTTCACGTTTTGGGCCGTAAATCACACGCATGACTCTTCTCTCAAATGTAAGGAACCATCTCTCGTACTCATCCGTCAGCGCCCAACTTCCACATCCAAACATAACAACGGGCCTGATCAACGCTTTGTAAAACTTCAGCTTCAGCAGTAAATATGTATACTATTTTATAATAATTATAAAAAAAATGATTTAAATTATTTTTTTAGCCTTGGAACTCCTTACGATATAAGGTAAAAGAAAAATTAAAAATCATTGGCTGGATCCCGAGGCCACTATAATTTCCGAATGAGATTGGAAAATTATAAATGTGTTCCATAGAAGCAATGGACGGTCATACCGATCTGGAAAGTGGCTTTAACACTATAGACTATCTATATATATATATATAATTCTACTGTACGTGTGAATGTCACTGAACTCCTTCTAAACGGCTGGACCGTTTTGAATGAATTTTTTTGTATGTGTTTGGGTGGTGCCCTGGATGGTTTAGATTCACAAATCTAACAAATTCACACACATTGAGCTTATTATATTCAGATATAAGTTACGTGCGTACGATTTCGTTTATTTTTCGACATTTTAATTTTTTTGTACGGTAAATAAACGCACGCTGCCAGTACAACCATATCGAACAGATGGAGGAGCGAGAAATTGTTGATATTTTAGAACCGATTTTACAGAATCACAACCAGTTGGTCCAGTTGTTCAATACCGTTTCAAACAAACTATAAAACGACAACTATACGATCGTCATCAAAGCAGACAAAGTACCATCTGGGCAGCACGCGGGCCGATATAATGCACCGACCATTAATGAAGTTGCAGTTGTTATGGTTGGCTACGCATTTGAACGTCGATATATACGAATCAAACGCAGAGTTAACACAGTGTATACGATTGAAGACAGTCATCGCTCCTACGACGCTTTGCAATATCCATTGATATTTTGGGAAGGAGAATAATATTTTATTTTTATGCACTATTAATCACATGAAGCTCTCGAATATCTAAATAACAACACTAGTCTTTTCGGTGGTGCTTTACTGCTGCTGCCCGGTGATTTTAGACAGACATTACCGGTCATTCCACGCGCTACATATGCGGATGAAATTAACGCATGTATAAAACAATCATATCTATGGCGAAATGTCAGTACATTACGAGTTAACACAAATATACGTGTTCAGCTGCAAAACGCTCCATTGGCACTATCATTCTCCGAGTAATTACTCGACATTGAAAATGGAAAAATACCATTGCATGGAGACACACAATGCATCAAATTGCCAAACAAATTCTGCAACATTGTCAATACGAAAGATGCTTTGATTGAAAGCATATTTCCAGATTTACAAGCTAATTATATTAATCATCGTGGCTTCGTGAACGAGCTATTTTAGCTGCAAAAAATATCGATGTTGACGCTATTAACTTCAAAATACAACAGTCATTGTCCGGCAATGAGGTATTGTTAAAATCGATCGACACTGTTACCGATCCTGATGAAGCAGTCAACTATCCTGTTGAATTTTTGAACTCGCTGGATTTACCAGGAATGCCACCACATAACTTGCGATTAAAAATTGGCTCACCTATCATTTTGCTTTGGAATTTAAATGCACCTAAGATATGCAACGGTACAAGATTAGTAATAAAAAAAATTATGAGCAATGTTCTTGAAGCTAAAGTTTTGAACGGCAAATTTGAAGGTGAAGTTGTTCTCCTGCCACGAATCCCAATGATCACTTCAGACTCATCCATTCTATTCAGACGTCTGCAATTTTCAATTCGCTTGGCATTTGGCATAACTATTAATAAGTCACAAGGTCAAACAATGTCGATTTGTGGGTTGGATCTAGAAAATCCGGTCTTTTCACATGGCCAATTATATTGTTCATCAACTCACATTAAGATAAAATTAAACAAACATTATTGATTATAACGAATTGTTTTTAGAAAAATTGATGTTATTTAAAAATAAAGAATAATGAAAGTATTATATTATTTGTCTTTCATTTCATACATTGTTTAATTAGTACAATTTTTTGTACCTGTAATTTGAACCTGTCAAAATGCGCATGTTTTGATACAGCCGATCATACATTCGCTGCTTACATTTGCAAATATGTGAATAAAGGCAGTGATATGGCTGTTTTTGGAGTAGCTGGTGACAATAGCAATGATGAAATCGCCCAATATCAAATGGGGCGTGACATTAGCACTAATGAAGCTCTTTGGAGAATTTATTAATTTCCAATTCATGAGGGATATCCTGCTGTTGTTCAATTGGCTGTTCATCTTGAAAATGGCCAGCGTGTTTATTTTACCGATGCAAATTTACAGCAGAGAGAAGCACAACCACCAACAATAACATTAACTGCATTCTTTCAATTGTGTGAAAGCGATGAATTTGCCTGAACGTTGCTGTATTCAGATGTAACGCATTATTTCACTTGGACCACAAAGAAATGGCAACGCGACGTAAACAAGGAACATCTGTTGATGGCCATCCGGGTGTTTTTTTTTTTGCAGATAGCATGGGAAGATTATACACAGTTCATCCAAACAATCCAAACGTATCGTGAAGCATGTGAGCAATTAGGTTTACTTGAAAATGATGCGCATTGGGATTTAACGCTTCATGATGCATCGATTGCTTCTTCTCCACATCAAATACGTATGTTATATTCCATAGTCATATCAACATGTTTTCCATCAAATCCACTTGAATTGTGGAATAAATAAAAAGATTTTATGGCAGAAGACTATTTGATTGGAATGCATCATCACACAAGAAACGCTGATTTGGTGATTTCATTGGAAATGTATAATGAGGCATTGATAGCGATTGAAGATATGTGCCTAACGATTGAACAACAGTATGATCGCAATGAATTACAAACATTTGTGAATTTGAATGTTCCCAAATTAAATGTCTATGATACCATCATACAAGCTGTACAAAATGAAGACGGTGGATTATATTTCTTGGATGCGTCTGGTGGTACGGGAAAACCATTTGTGATATCACTTATATTGGCAGCCATTCAATTGCAACGAAAAATTGCATTGGCACTTGCTTCGTCGGGAATCACTGCTACTCTATTGGATGGTGGACGATACAAACACAAATGGATTGATTACGCAATACTGGCACCAAAAAATGTACACGTCAATGCAATCAGTTATCAGATTCAAGAAAAATTACCAGGTGAAGTGACATCATATAAATCTGTTCATAGCGCAACGCAGATGATGCAGTGAATTATCCAATTGAATTTTTGAATTAATTGGAACCACCTAGTATGCCACCGCATTGCTTGAATTTAAAGGTTGGCTCATCAATTATTTTACTTAAATGCACCAAAACTGTGCAATGGCACAAGATTGGCAGAAAATAAATTGATGCCAAATTTAATTGAAGCCACAATATTGACCGGAACAGCGAAAGGTGAAATTGTGCTCATACCACGTATTCCACTGATTCTAACAGACATGCCATTTGAATTTAAGCGTTTGCAATTCCCAGTACGTCTATCATTTGCCATGTCCATCAATAAGGCGTAAGGACAAACGCTTGCGGATTAAATTTGGAGGAGCCGTGCTTTTCACATGGACAGCTATACGTGGCCTGCTCAAGAGTTGGAACTCCAAATTGTTTGTTTGTGCTCGCTTCAAATGGGCAAACGAAAAGTATTGTATATCCAAATGTTTTGGATTGACATTAATAATTTTGAAATACAATGCATTCATTTCATAAAAAAAAATCTAGAATATTTCTTTTTTTTTTTTTTTGGTTGGTTGCAACGAAGTGCATCGGGGTTCGCTAATTTGTATATTAACACAAAATGACGATTTCAACACTTTATTAATGTCCCTGGAGGCGTCGCGCTGCGTAGCGGGCGTAGCCCGCTAGTTGTAAGTATAATTATTTTAATTTGTAAATAATAAAATTAAATAAATTTGAATTTTAGGCGGCATCACCACCTCGCCAAAACTCTTTGACATCGGATTATTCACCGCAGCCATCAACATCAGTTGCCTTAGTTAATGCTTTAGTTGAATCTTCACCAATTTCAGTAAGTATTATAATGTTCCATGTGATAGGGTGATAATTAAATGAGTTTTGTGATACTGTCATTTATATTGCGCAATCAAAATGTACTGTTTTAAAATTTACAATTTATTTTTAGTTAGTGCCTTTAACTGTAGAATTGGTAATAGAACCAATATTGCCAATATTTGAGTTTAACTCCGCTACAGGTAACGATGAGGCAACCCCAGTAATAAATCCGGAACAACCACCACTCAATGAATCGGAAAATTCAAACTCATTTGGCCAAGAGACAAATCACAATCATATTAGACGACCAAGAGTAAATAATTAATTAAGATCGATATAAAACAAAATTTTATTAAAATATAATACATATTTCATTTGAGCAAGCAACTTAAATGGAAAAAATCAAAAAATCAATTAGGCTCCAAGTTGAAACTTTTTGCTGGCTCATAAAGGCCAGTGCATCACTCGACATTCTTTTTTGGTAGCTACCACTAGCTAAAAAACTAAGGACAGCCAAAATCCAAAACAAATAAACAATAATTACATTTAATGTTGAGTAAAAAACATAGAAACATCTTACTTCTAAATGAAGTGGAATTTTTTTGTTTGTTCTGCACTCAATTTCTCTGACTTCCTCAATAAATTGTAAAGCCTAATTTATTGGAAATCGATACATTTATTTAAATCTACAAATAAAAACAAAAATATTTATTAAGAATCAGCAACATGGTAAAACTTATTTTACTTATTTATCTTTAGGCAAATCAAAAGGATCCATTCTGTCCCTCATCTTTCCCTTAAGATCCGCATATGATGTCGTTGTTCAGAATAATATGCGGTAGTTAAAGCTGGAACAGCAGTCATCTTTTAGTTTTTTAAATTTTTTTATTATTTTTTTCACTATTATTTATAATTAAATGCACTGAATGACAATTAAAGTGTTGTTATTTATAGAAATGTCAAAACAAACAAATAAAAACCAAAGTTAAATTTGCAAAACTACAAAAAATTAAATCGAATTTTTTTTCGCTAAAATTTTCGCTTGGTTCCTATACTGTTCACCTAAGTATGGCTGTACTTTAAGACTCTATTCAAATACTCAGATATACACTAGTTTTCCATTCAATCAATATTTAAAATTTTACAATCTTACATGTTGATCGTATACCGGGTGTTTCTTTTAAACTGAGACGATCAAATATCTCGAAAAATAGCCACTCTATGGAAAAAATGTCCATAATCAAAATTAAATCATACCATGGGGAAAATCCATTAGTGCAAAAAAAATAGTCCCCCAGCCCCGCTTTGTAGGTGGGGCGGGGGTAACTTTTGTACTAAGATAGGAAGGCATATTTTTTATTGCAGATACGGATTCTACGACTAAAAGTACGTATGATTTGAATGAAAAATTTTGTTCGGTACATGATAGATGGCGTTGTAATCGACGAAATTCAATTTTTTCAATTTTTCCTTCTAAGTGTGTGTGCCAATCGAGGTTAAAATGTTAAAATGTTAAATATTTTAACTGTGGTGAAAATAAAAAAAATTTCCTCACTTTTTAACTGGTTTGCTATGCCAATTGGAACCAGTTAAAATTTATGACGTTTAACAATTTTTGCTATCGGCGCAATTTCGAGATTTTATAATTTCATTTTAATATAAGATTCTTGAATTAAAATAAAGTTGAAATCTTATAAACATTAAAATTAGCAAAGGTTCTATTAAATATTTGCCTAATTTGTGCAAATTATACAAAAATTTAATTGAAGTTTTGTCAAAGTTCGAAAAAAGAACTTGCATTTTGTAGCGTACAAATATTTACCAAGTTGGCGTGGTTATAACCAAATCAAAAATTTTAACTGGTCCGAGGCCAGTTAAAATTTTTGTGGTGAATAAATTTTGTTTTTTTTAACTTTTTAACTTTTAACACACACTTAGAACACACGCATTCGATTCTGCAATACGTTTGAAATAAAACACATCACGTTTTCATTGGAAATACTCGAAATTCGTCATCAAAACAATTTATTCAGTTTTGTAAATCTAAAATAAGTGTTCAAAATGATGGCCTGCGACTTCAATGCACTTATTAATCGGCATTTCAAATGATTGTACACAACTGAGAACTGTGTCTGGTTGAATTTCAGCACACGCATTTCTGATTCGCTCAATCATGTTCTCACGTGTTGTTGGTTTTTGTGTGTAAACTTTGTTTTTGAGGTAGCCGCACAAAAAAAGATCCAGCGACCATTGAAATCACGATCAAGTATTTGACGTGCCATCAACGAATAGTGTGCAGGACAACCATCATGTTGAAACCACATGTTCCGTCTCACTTCTAAGCTCAAATTTTCAAGTAATATTGGCAGTTCATTTTCCAAAATGTTTCGGTACATTTGACCATTCAAGTTGCCTTCAATAATGTGGGGGCCTATGAGTTTGTTGCCAATTATTCCACAGCATACGTTGACAGTCCAAGGACGCTGATGTTCAACTTGACGAAGCCAGTGCGGATTTGTAACACTCCAATAATGCATGTTATGTCGATTAACCGTTCCACGGTTTGTAAACGACGATTCGTCGGAGAACATTACGCAACGAAAAAAATTGGGGTTTTAAGGTATTTATTCACGTGCCCATTGACAAAAAGTTACCCGATTTTGGAAATCAACGCCATGAAGATCTTGGTGTAAAGACACATGATATGGATGATACTTGTGCCGTTTTAAAATTCTTCAAACACTGGTGAGGGGCAATCCGGAATCACGAACTACTTCTCGTGTACTAATATGATAATTATGAGCCACTGCTCCCAATACAGCAATTTCATTATTTTCTCCAGTGACTGTTGCTCTACGGGTCCTCTTTTTCGGTTGAACATTTCCATCAGTAATAAATTGTTTGATAGTACGGCCAAATGAAGCACGTGAACGAAACCTATCCGGAAAACGTTGAGTGTAAATAGCAACAGCATTTTCAAGATTTCTGCCAGCTTCTCCATAAACCAGAACCATTTCAATTTTCTCTGGCACAGTTAAACGCTCAATTCTAAAGTATTTTGTCGTTTATTTTGCAATTACGAAAAACATGAAGATAAGAAATACCACAAACGTTAAATGTGATTGACAAAACTAAATAAATGGTTTTGATGACGAATTTCGAGTATTTCCAATGAAAACGTGATGTGTTTTATTTCAAACGTATTGCAGAATCGAATGCGTGTGTTCTAAGAAGGAAAAATTGAAAAAATTGAATTTCGTCGATTACAACGCCATCTATCATGAACCGAAAAAAATATTTCATTCAAATCATACGTACTTTTAGTCGTATAATCCGTATCTGCAATAAAAAATATGGCTTCCTATCTTAGTTTAAAAGTTACTCCCGCCCCACCTACAAAGCGGGGGTGGGGGACTAATTTTTTGCACTAATGTATTTCCCCCGCGGTATGATTAAATTTTGATTATGGACATTTTTTCCGTATAGAGTGGCTATTTTTCGAGATATTTGATCGTCTCAGTTTAAAAGAAACACCCGGTATACTGTAACCGGTGCAGTTTAATTTTGCTTCTTGCGAGTCCCATTGTTGTATACGAGCTCAAATTAATTAGCCCATCATTCCGGTATATAAAATGTATATCTATATAGAGATAAATTAAATTTCCGTTTAATTAAATCACACAGCCATTATTCATTTAGTCCGGAGACATTTTCTTATAACTATTTAGAAAATCGAGTTAAAAACATTTTCTTTCATTCGTCGTTGTTTATACAATGATTGTTTGTCTTTTCCTAATATAAACAGAAATTAAACGAAAAAAAAAAAAATTAAAAATCTTACGGTCCAACACTAGTATTAATTACAATTTTCTTTTTTTTCATTATAAGAGCGCCGTCTTGTAAATAGTGTGCATGGTCTATTATTGTGTATGGATGTAGGTGACAAGTATTTCAGTACAACGCCTATGGAAAATTTAATTACAGTGAAGTTTTTTTATAGTTTATGTGCCGAAGATTAATTTTTTATTTAAACGAGTGATATTTATAATAATTCCAACAAGACACACAAACACACACACACACACAAAAAAAAAGAAAATAAGAAAACAGAAATAAAGAAAAGAAAAACAAAGTTTAGAATTGTGTCGACAGAATAGAATTACAATAAACAATTGTTTTAATAATATAATATAAAAACCGGAAGTATGGCGAGTATTTTTCTTTAAGAAACGAAATAAGCCTCAATATTATATAAATAGCATACAGCGCTGCTCGGTATATTATGTATGTACGTATGTATATACAAAAATAATGTGATCGTAAAATTACAAATTATGTTCAATATTGTTGAATATTTATAGTATGTATGCATATACAAACATGATACGCGAGACTAAAATGCATTACACCGATTTCACAATAGACCGCGACCCCCGCGACCGCGTACCATAATATGTATGATCATATATAATATAATGCAGTTTAAAAAAAAATTAAATAATATCAGTATATACTCGTATATACATACATACATATTCTAAATTTTTCTTGTTATTCTGCAAATAACATAAAACAAATTTATTTTATGATCAACCGATCAATTCAACCCGATCGTATATATGAAGATTATATGATGAAAATCTATAAATTTTATAAATAAAATTATAAGTAAAAGTTGACGATTGTTCAATAATTTTCTGTGTTATTGTTGTATTGTACTGCACTAACAGAAAAATAACTACTTTAATTCTGTTCATTCAACAAACAAATCGTAAAATCAAAAGTAACAAAAAAAAAAAAAAAGAAACTGCAATAAATATGCATTAATTTACGATCGCATCTCTCAATATGCACAGACTTAATTTATTTTATATAAATAAATTTCTTAATTTATTGTGATTTACTTTAATTAGATCATATGATAAACTAAATTTTTATTTTGTGCGGTATTTTTAATTTTATGGTTTAACCGAAATATAAAAATGTAAATATAATTAAATTTTGAAATAGTAGTTTTGCTTTAAATTTAATTACAGTCAATGTACACAAATATAATATCTATTATTAGACTTTCACTATTCAGTGACGAAAGTGGTTTGATACTCGTCCCCAGAGATGGGCGAAGTAGATTACGCCATTAATCTACGCGGTTGTCGACACGTCAAATACAACGTAGATTTTTTATTTTTGTTATTTATTAAAACGGTTGGAACCTACAGAGGTTCCGCATCCAATGCCACAATTGGTGCAAACCTTGAGGATCTATCCTAATTCGCATAAGCGCACTGCAATTCACGTGAATTTTGTCCTAAATCTGTCCTAAAAACTAAAAAAACAAAAATTACGATTTTTTTAGGACAAAATTCACAATTCTATATAGATGAAGTTTGTCCTAAATCCTAAAAATGTTTACATGTGTAAGTGAGAATATCATATTTTATTCGGATAAACCGATAAATCTAATAATTTACCCGATTAAGTGAATTTTTTATAACTCATGTATGCCGAATAATTAAATTTTCAAATTTTCCTGAATAATCCCTCGAAAGCTAACATCATATTGACGTATTGCTCACGATGTCATTGGATCTAGGCTATCCGAAAAACATTTCAATTTTGGAAAAAGTAGGGGATTAGGGTTTTTAGGACAGCCAAATCTGGTATGATCTCATGTACGTCGAATATATGATTTTTCCGAATTTCCTTGGGAAAATTCTAGGAAGCTAACACTATAATGACGTATATTCCTTAGGTCTAAGATATCTGAAAAATATTTCAATTTTGGAGAAAGTAGGGGATTAGGGGGTTTAGGACAACCACGTTTGGTATCACCTCATGTATGTGATCCAAGGTGTCATTAGGTCAAAGCTATCTCAAAAATACTTCAATTTAGTAAAAAGTAGGGGATTAGGGGGTTAAATACAACCATGTTTGGTATGACCTTATGTATGCCGATTATATGATTTTTCCGAATTTCCTTGGAAAAAACCTAAGAAGCTAAGACCATAAAATGACATTAATTCAAAGATGTCAATGGGTCTAAGCAATCCGAAAAATATTTCAATTTTGGAAAAAGGAGGGGATTAAGGGGGTTTAGGACAACCATGTTTGGTATGATCTAACGTATGCCGGTTAAATAATTTTTCCGAATTTTCTTGGGAAAATCCTAGAATGCGGACACCATAATGACGCATATACCAAGATGCCCTATGGTCTTAGCTATGCGAAAAATATTTCAATTTTGGAAAAACAGGGGATTAGGGGGTTTAGGACAACCAAGTTTGGTATGATCTTATGTATATCGATAATATGATATTTCCTAATTTTTTTGGGGAAATCCTAGGAAGCGGACACCATAATGACGCATATACCAAGATGCCCTAAAGTCTTAGCTATGCGAAAAATATTTCAATTTTGGGAAAAGTAGGGGATTATGGGGTTTAGTACGACCAAGTTTGGTATAACCTCATGTACATATATCGATAAGATATATGAGTTTTTCTAATTTTCCTGGGAAAATCCTAGGAAGCGGACACCATAATGACGCATATATTAAGATATCTTAAGGTCTATGCTATCCGAAAAATATTTCAGTTTTGGAAAAAGTACGGGAAACCTAAACCCCCTAAGTTTAGGACAACCAAGTTTCGTATGACCTCATGTATATCGAATATGTATCTGACATTTCTCAATTCTCTTTGGAAAATCCTAAGAAGCGGACATCATAATGACGCATATACCAAGATGCCCTAAAATCTTAGCTATGCGAAAAATATTTCAATTTTGGAAAAAGTAAAGCGGACACCAAAATGACGCATATACCAAGATATCTTCAGATCTTAGCTATCCGAAAAATATTTCGATGCATTGCTAAAATATAGCAATGTCCTTTTGTAGCTTATAATCAAGGTGAAATTTCCAAGAGAGTTTACTATCTAGAATAGGTGTTTCACGTGCTCTGTCCTAGGTGTTTCACGTGCTCTGTCCTTGTAATTAGCAATGTCTCTACGTCTGGAAAACACAACCAGATCAGTCTTTGTGGGATTGACATGTAACCCCATTTCAACACCGCAAGCTTCCACTATATTAAGCATCAGATCTGATAAGACGTTCAGGTATTTCCCAGAAACTGTCAAGACGAGATCATCCGCGTAGCTTTGCACGATGAACCCAGATCGCTTTAATTTAACAAGTAATTCATGGATAACCATGAGCCACAGCAAGGGTGAGAGTACTCCTCCTTGCAGAGAGCCTTTGGCTACTTTGACAGACACTGATGAGCCATCTAACTCAGTCTCAAATATACGGGACTTGAGCATTGAGTCGATGAATCTAACAATGGTTTGATTAATATTAAAATTGGTACACGCACTCGTGATCGAAGAAAACGAAGTGCTATTAAAAGCTCCCTCAATGTCCAGGAGGGTACCTACAAGAAACTCTTGTAATTAAGTGATCTTTCGATTCTAGTAAAGAGTTCTTGTAGAGCAGTTTCGCAGAACTTGCCAAGAAAGAAAAGTAGAGATATAATCCGGTCGGTATAATCCGACTTGCCAGCTTTAGGTTTGAAAATTACTCTACTTCTGCTCCAGGATCGTGGTACAGTACTAAAAGTAATGCACGCCTGGAACATCTTGAGCAGATGAGTCCGGATGGGAGAAAACCATGCTGCAATTCAGCAGGGAAAATGCCGTCAGGACTACTCGATTTGAACGGTGCAAACGAGAAAACACTCCAGTGTAGATCATCAGTTGTGATCAGTCTACGGGCTAAGTTCCAATCCGGCGTACCGACAAAAATGGCAGGAGGCTAGGAGGCAACCACACTCGAATCAACATTGTCACATCCAGGAAAATGGGCAGACAGCAGTAGCTCACCAATTTCTCGATTGCGGGAGGTGGGTTTCCCGCAAGATAGGCGAAGGCTATCAAGCTTCTTCTGGTTGTGAATAAGAGGGCACGACTTTTCAAAAGCAGTCGAGGTTGCTTTCGTTAGTACAGTTACCTGCAAATCCAGATCTGTGCTAGATCTAATCTGATTAGGCAAATCTAGTAGTGAAACGAGGTCAGAGGAGAAATAATCCCAGTTTGTTAGTTTCCTATTACGATATGGTTTAATCGGTGGCCTTTTAATGTTATTATTAAAAGAGATGCACCTATGATCAGAGGTGAGAATATCATCCGTCACCCTCCAATTTAGAATCAGGTCAACGATGGTCATAGAGCACAAACTAATATCAATGACTTCTTTACGAACCGAGTTGATAAAAGTTGGCTCACAACCAACATTGAGAATCTCTAACTCAGAGGAGTAAATATAATTGAACAGTGAACAGGATCCTCTATTATTGGTATCCGCCGCAAGATCAGCCGTGCTGCACTCATTAATAAGAGCTTCATCAACATCATTAGAAATATAAATGCATGCTCTGGTTTTAAGGACGGCGGACTTTAGAAAAATCCTACCGAACTTCACATCTAAACCAGAAACCGCGCCATTAATGATGTATCAACGTAGATTAGTTGGCAGTGGTTTTGTCAACGTCGACAGTTAAAATAATGTCAACAACCAACGATATTTTAGCAATTTGAAATCAAATGCGCCAGTTCACGGGAGTATTTTGTAAAAGCGTTCATCTAGAGGTGGTTTTTTCATTTGTTTCATTTTGACAAATGATGCATTAGTAGTTTCAAACTGACATCTTGTTTTTCTTTATTCAATACTGTTTGCCATTTCATTATGGAAAGACTGAGCCCGGCATAGCGTCTACAAATTGTTCAGCTTTATTACGAAAATCAGCGTTCTGTGAGGAATGTGTTTCGTGCAGTGCTTAGGTCAAGTTACGGTTGGCATAATCGGCCTGTCGAGACCACTATTTGGAATACCATCAAAAAATTTGAATCCCAGTTTACAGTATTGGATGATACGCGACGAAATAGACGGTTTGGTGTGGTTTATGCACCTGTGAAATCATCCGTCCACATTTCTTGATTTCATAAGACCATTTTCTTTTCCAGCGATTCAACCGTTTAGTCGCCTCCTACGACATGTAGGTGCGACATGTGAACATGTTCGTGCAAATTAGATTTACAAGACATGTGAGTGTTCCCCGACCAAACTATGATAACCATTAGTCATAAACTCCAAATTGATTCGAGTAAAAAATGTAAAAAAACAATTCGTTGGCGGGATAAACTGTTGGCCGTGTGATTCAAGAAAGTTTAATGTATCTTCAGTAATTTTTTATAGTTTTCTTATGAGGAGGATTTGAAGTTCGACTCAATTATCAATGATCTTTTGCTCATTTGGTCTCATGATGTCACAACGAATTTCAGCATAATCGAGGTTTTCATCGATGTTGGAGTCACATTTAAAATTGTGATTAGTACTTTTTTCACACAGAGCGATGCATCATATATAAATTAAGAGTAAAGCTCGATTGATATTGTGTCCACATTGATATGACTTCTGTGGACACCTTTTGGCGTTTTCTTACATTTAAGCAAATGTTGAATTTGTCTAGTAGCATTCTTTTTGAATTTAGTTGAAGCCGGCAAAACTCTGTTCCGAGGAATACAATCATCTTCGCGATGCCATCAATGCTGACGGAAATGCACAAAATGTCGGCAGAATGAGAATTCTTCCAGCAACACGCGTCAGAAGTTCCCAACATATGCACGAAAACACTCAAGATGCTATGTCGTATGTACGCCACTATGATACATGGCAAAAATCCGAACATTATTTTTAAAAAAAATTATTTCAAAAATATCGTATTTATTGTGATGATTGTTTTTCGACACGGGAACAGGCGACATACAATCGGCCATTTGAGAAACATGAATTTTCAAGATTGATGCCCAAACACTTAACAGCTGCCCTTGCGATTTTTTATCGACATTGCAAATGCAAGCCGCACTTAGGCAACGGCTAATGAAGCAACGGCTAATGCAATGTTACCTTGAGAACTTATTTCTACTAATAAAAGTGGAATCATGAAAATTTTTCCATTTCCGCCAGGAGCATCCAAAAAAAAGAAGCCCCCGGTTTGGGCTGGAAAATTGCATGTAAAATTCTGTCGTAAATAATTTTTGGCTCCTCTATAAATTTTTGCTTATTAATTTGGGCAAATTCAAGTAAATCCAGCGTATTGTATGATTCTTCTCGTGAAAGTTCATAATTAATTAGATCATTTGCTAATCTTGAAGGTGATGACAACCCTAAAGTTTGAAGATATTGATTTGAAAAAGTCATGCAGATATCCTCAGGTCGAATTAAACAGTCATTGAACATGATTGGTAAGAAAACAATTGCGTTGTCGTTGTGAATACTGCGATATGTGTGACGAATATCCTTAGTCATTGTATTTTTGAATTTTTCCCATAGTTTATCTGGATTGGAAGGACTGCAAATTGTAATGATAATGGCGAATAATTGACGTATTTGTTTTGGAGATGAGGTAAATCTGCTTCTTATAAAGCCAAACATGCTGCGTTGGTGTCCATTAACTGTTTTTAAATTATTAAATGATGTAGGTTCTCGAACATTAATTAATAATAAACGTAAATAGAAACATTCTTTTTGATTTGGATGAATGGTTGATACATTGATGCAAAATTACGACCAACAAAATCAATATTGGTAATTTGTTTTGCGCCAAAAGATGTCATTTGGAAACATTGATTAAATTTCCTTATTTTTGACAAAAATAGCTTTGAATCACTTGATTCTCATGTCATCAAGATTTTAAAGGTTCAGGTGATGGATTTAAAATTGGTAAAACAACATTACCTGAAATATTTTACGATAATATTTTATGAATTTGTAACGTAATAAAAAGGAGGAAGGGGGTGGTTAATGTCCAAAAAAAATTACCTGAAGAGCAACACATCCCAAGAGTTTCATTTTCAAATTTTAATGCATGACAATAATTGTATTCTTTATCCATTTCACCGATAAAAAATTTAGGATGGACGTAATAGACGACATCGATCTGCTTCATAATTAAAGGCAATACGATGAAATGAAGCAATTACTAATGCTCTTCTGTTCCGCTCGTATTGAGCGTTCGATGCTCAGCTCGAGCATTTCTATTTGCTCTTCGAGTAGTAACTCTTCGAATTTCGGTTATATTTTCTTGTTTAATTTCACGTTGTAAGTTGCGTTGCCCTTGTGTCTTTAATTCTGATAATTGTTGGTCAGCATTAATATTTTCTATAAATCGTCTAATCGCTTGGTTTCTTCGCGTATTGCGACAACACTTAATTTTACAATACAATGGAATTATCTATAACTGTCACTTCGTGTTGTTGGTAACACAATCAATGATTGAAAATGTATGCACTTTTAAACGTCCTGCGATCAATGTTTTCGACTACTCATTATTTTTGTAAAATTTTATTTTTAATCGTAATTTTACTTTAATTAATTCGTTTTTAACAGTTATTTTGTGTAAATTAATAAAAATCACTACGTAATAACGTTTTTTTACGATTAATTATAAATTTATTTTTTAATTTTGCGTCCTACGATGTATTCTTGCGCGTGCTGTAATGAAACTAAATAAATATCGGGTCCAAATCTGACAGAAACCCAAATAGCAACGAAACAAACCTATGGTTAAAATCTGAAGTACCTAAGATGCTTCGTTGCTAAGAAACAGAAAAAACGTTATATCTTGAAAACAGCGCCAAATATCGGGCCCAAATTTCACAACAACAAAAAAACCAAACCGCTAAAATCCTAATCTATGGTGAAAATGTCAGCTTCCTGCGATGTCTGGTTCCTGAGAAAGGCTATTACAATCATTACAGACACCATTTTTATATATTAGATAAGTGGCACTTGGTTAATTTATAAGTAAAGGTAACTAGTTTTAACAAAACGAAAACTGTATAGTTAAAAATGTTACATTAAATATATTTGTAGCAGCTGTTATCAACATTTTCTTATTTTTAAATGGAAAGAACCGTTGACAATTTATTAGAAATTTAATCTACTAAGGGTTAACTACTATTTTATATTATTTTTACAATATTTTTAAGAAGAACCAATTGTCTTTAAGAGGACAGTTAATCCATTAGGTTTCATATTCTTCTTAATTAATCATAGATGGTTAATTAATAATGTATGGTTTTTTATTATTATTTATTATTTTTTATAATTTTTATATTATTTATTTAATTTATTTTCAAAATATTATTAGAAATAAATAAATAAAATAAGCTTAAATTAAACAAAATATTTGAATAACTATTTTGATCTAAATGGTATGGATTTTTACCAAATGGTTCATCCTCGGCTTCATTTAAGTTCTGTTAGAGTTCTGTTTTTAAATACAGTAATCCCTCCGACTGCGCGGTTTTTGATTGCGCGGTTTTCCACTGCGCGAGTTCAGAAGTTAATACCAATTTTCGTCTTGCGCGCTTAAAATTTCGCACTACGCGGCTTTTAATTTTTTTTTTACAATATGTATATTCGTTTTAGAGTAAATATGTATACCCAATGTGTAAAATTAATGAACTTACCTTATTTTGTTATGTGGGTATTCGATCAGAAAAAACGCAATAGAAAAATAGGGGATTCACCTCATTTTAAATATCCTTTATGTTCTTTTATATTGTTTCAGTTTTGTTATGGTCGCGTTAGAAATAATATTGTAATTATTTTTCATTGTAATAAGACAACGTGTTTGATATAGTAACTAAAAGTAGAATTTATGATTTTTGTGATTTCATAAATTACAAAGAAATTTTAATTAATTCGCCAGCCAAACTAAAATGGAAAAACCCGGGAAAAGAAAAGTTTTACATCTAGAAACAAAGATGGAAATCGTAATGCAAATAGAAAATGGTGAAAAAACGCCAGTGTTAGCTAAAAGATACAATTATGAATGAATCCAGCATAAGAAGAATTAGATCAAATGCAGAAAAAATAAAAAGTTCATTTGCTAGTTCGCCTCAAAAGTTATAATAGCCTCAAAAGTTATAAAAACGCCTAGAAATTCTATAATTGAAAAAACTGAAAAAGTGCTCAGCGCCTGGATAGAAGAAGATCAGAGTCAAAAGCGAGTGCCTCTGAGTTCAGATATTATTCGAACAAAAGCGTCGTCAATTTTCAAACGTTTACAAGAAGATGAATCTGGAACATCATGTAGAAAAAATTCAATTTCAAGCCAATATAGGCTGGTTTGAAAAATTCAAGCAGCAAGTGCTGACCAATTAGCTGCATCATCATACCCAAAAATCTGGAAAAGCGTTATTGACGAAAAGGGATATTTGCCAAGTCAAGTTTTCAATGCTTTCAATACTGGCATATTTTGGAAAAGAATGCCTAGTAGGACTTTTATTTCCAAGGATGAGAAAAGGGCTCCAGGTTATAAAGTTTCAAAAGAGAGACCGACAATTTTATTATGTGGAAATGCAGCTGGAGATTGCAAAAACAAACCATTACTAATTTATACTTCGGAAAACCCTCGTGCTTTTAAAAAAGTGTCAAAAAACTCACTTCCAGTTCATTGGGTATCTAATAAAAAACGATGGATGACCGCCAAAATTTTTGAATTGTTTATGTATTGAAACTGAGAAATATTGCAAAACAAAAAACATTGCCTTTAAGATACTATTGATTGTTGATAATGCATCAAGTCACCTAGCCTATTTGACTAAATTAACCCCTAATATTAAGGAGATATTTCTACCTGCCAACACAACGTCGTTAATTCAGCCGTTGAACCAAGGCATCTTCGCCGCATTCAAACGTTATTATTTAAGAAGAACTTTCAAGCAATTGATTGAGGGTTCTGATAGACCAGATGTATTAATTCATGACTTTTGGAAACAGTACAATATTTTATTTTAAATGTTCCAGATATTTCTGAAATTGTGACATTAGGAAAAACAATTGGTGGAGATGGTCTTGAAGAGATGGTATCAGAAGATATTATGGAAGTCATTGAAGATATTCATGAAACAAATATGACTGTTGATGATATTTTAAGTCAGTTCAATAACGATGATGATAATGATAGAGAAGAAGAAGAAGAAGTAGAACTTATAAGTGCTAACAAGTTAACCACCGAAAATTTAGCAAATCTTTTTAAACTTGCTAGTCAGCTTCAACAGGAGGCTTTTTTAATGGATCCTGATGTACCTAGAGCGTGCTTTAAATTTTAAAGAGAAATGTAACAGCTGCTTTGGCTCCTTATGAAAAAATTTATAACGAAAAGAAAAAGACTGGTAAACAATCAGTGATAACTAGTTTTCATAGGGAAAAAAGCTCATCAGAATATAGCAGCGACTGACCTTTTTTCATCGCAGAATAGGCTTAACACATATTTATATTATTTTTTTAAGTTTTAGTGGTTTTTGAAATGTTATTTATGTTAATTTGTTTTTAATTTATGAAATATTTAAGAATCAGTGTATAAGAATCGTTGAAGTACATA
Organism: Tipula unca; assembly: GCA_951394425.1. NCBI lineage: Eukaryota > Metazoa > Arthropoda > Insecta > Diptera > Tipulidae > Tipula > Tipula unca. The sequence goes on from OX596380.1 coordinate 59,319,352, forward strand.
TTTCTTGTTTATAAGTTTATATATTATATTAATTTCTTGTTGAATAAAAACATTTAATTTTTTAAAAAATATTTGAAACCTAATTCCCCATTTTCATACAAAATAAGGTTCACATTGCACGGTTTTGTATTGCGGGCGGTTTTTGTGGACCGGAACTACTGCGCAGTCGGAGGGATTTCTGTATAGTTCTGCTTTTTATTCTAGTGTACAAATTAAAATAAACCCCATTACTAAGTAAAAACTTGACCTTTTGATTTAACCTTTCTCTCGCGTCATAAATTACCACCACATTTCAGGCCTAAAAAGTATTTGACGCCTATTCCAAACACAGTTTTTTTTTTAAATCGATTTTGATTTTCAATCACTACCACAAAATTTCTCACGACGATTAGACACCTTTATTATTATTTATTATCCAGATATAATTTAAAACAAAAACAACAAACAATTTCTAATAGAAATACATTAGTTTATAATTTTTATATGTATGTATGTATATGTATATTGAATGAAGATCGCTCATCAAAAACAATTTAAGACCGCGTCATTGTAATTAATCGACCAAATAAAATAGCGCCTTGTTTTACATTTCATTAACGATCAGAAATTTTAATTTTAAATTGATTACTTTCTACCGATCAAATTTACATGTTTTTTCCCTATAGTTTTGTTGATTTTCATCTTAATCGATGTCAAATTAGATGTATACAAAAAATAATCTGTGGTATTCCTATATATATACTTACATATTTTATGATCAATCAAGTGATCATTTGATCATTAAAAACAAATTAAAATCAATTTTTTTTAGATATATCTCTTTATCTCTATATGTATGTCTGTATGTATGATACGGCCGTCTCGTGTATTTTAATTATGGTAGCCAATCGATCGATCGATTTCATTTCAAACTAATAAAAACAAAAAAAAAAACGCGCACAGCGACACCAAATTACACATAACAAAAAAAAAAAAAAATACCAGATCGATTGATCTGTTGAAAATATTCGATTATTCTGTTCGTACATATTATGTTATTTACGGTAGTCAGTAAATCTTGGTAGCTCGTTACGTATATGGAACGTAAACAAAATATTTTGTTTATACTGCGTGGATGTCGCGACACATATTTGTTGATATTTTTATTGTAATATGGTTAACGTAATAATAAAAAATCACGATTGTATTTTTATTTTTATGTTAAATAGACGAACAGTTTATGACAATAGGTACCGCACACAGAAAATAAATAGACTCGAGAAAAAAAAAAAAGTTTATTTTGTTCCTGTGGTAGAGCCACCACCGCACCACCATACTAGAAAAATGTTAAATGATGATGAGAATGTTACTTCTTTAAAAAATTGTTACGATCGCGCGCAACCATACGACGTTTTTTTTTATAGTTAGTAGTGTTGTTTTCAATATACAATTTTTTTTTGTGTGTTCGAGAAGATCGACAACCGCATTGTTTGTTTTTGTTTAAACTTTTTTTTTTTTACGTTCTCGCGACATTTGATAGAAGCCATGTGTTTTGATTTAAACAAAACAAAAAAAATATGTTTTTTTTTGGTCGTTACGATCATCTCGAAAATATATTTAGAATATTCATGTACAGTAGTCAATAAATTCAATTAGACCGTGTGTGCTAATGAAATGGTACATAGAGTTTTAATTGATCACCGCATTTAATGTGTCAACTGTATATTTCTTGGTTCGATCGTATATATCTATACCCAGATATTTATGTTATGATCATGTCGTTTTATTAGTTGATGTCCATCCGTTAATTTTTTTTTTTGTAGTTATAGTTTTGTTTATATAGTAACATCAATTTAATTCCTTTTTTTTACTTCTTGTTTAATTATTTTAACTTTGAGTGACACAATTGAATAAAAACATGTGATGGGCTACGGTGATAAATTTAGAATTTAATGTAAATATAAAATGTATATTTATGTAGGTTGTTTTCGGGTGAGATGATTTTGTCAAATATTTGAGATATGGAGCACAACAACCATTTTATTATTTTACATGAGCAAGTGGGTAACAACTAAATAAAAATTATTTTATATATAAAAAGGTTAGAGACCTTATTCAGAATTCAATTGGATAAATGGGATGGAGGGAAATGATATGACAGTGGGTAGTAATTTCAAAAGTATGATCACAGAGGACCATCGAAACAAACAACACTCAACGCTTTCATTGAAAAGGAATGCTAGAATAGAGAATTTATGTATAGAGTTATCTTTTTTAAGACTAAAGAACTATATATACGTAGCTTCATCGTTCCCATCAGCATATTTAACTGTTAAGATTGCCACTTCTTTACTTTACTCGTATTGTGTTTAATGAAACCCGAAAATTGTGCAATTTTAAAACGTGACCAAATTCTGTTTTTTTTCCTAATGAAAGCTCAGAACCCGTCCATCCAGTTGTGATCGTACCCACAGCCTCTTATTTCGTGTACCAAAAATACTATTGTATGGAACATGAGTATTCTGGCAATCCTCAATATCTATCACCACGTGGCGATCGTTCGGTAACACCTTACGAAGCAAGGTTGTTTCCAATCGAATTGTCTACATTCCGGCCAAGCAGTGGCTCTTTTCAAAACATTTCATACTCGCCTCTTGCGTCAACTGTATTCGATCAGCATGCTAGAATTCGTATCAATGGTACAATAGCACTTTCGATCCGTTGCTTTCATTTTTACTCTTAGTAGTTTGTAATTGAATTTCACTTTCTTCACAGCTTATGGCAGCTAGTACGAGTCATAAAATCTACATGTCCCATTCGACGACCGCTGCCATCCTGGATTGTATATTATTAGATTTCCAACGGCAGTGCTCTTCGGACGATCCGACCATTTAGATTTTTTTTATTTAGAGTGTCATTGATTTGCATAGGTGATAATACGAAAAGGTTTGAAAAAAAATGCATGCCTTCCAGATAGACGCGGGAACGCTGTAATGCATATACCATCATCAAAGTTCCATTTAAAGGTGTGGTATTGTGGTTCAGCAGGCGTCTTGCTCTTTGAAAAATAGGCAATAAGACAGCTCCAAATCCCAAAGCACTTGCATCACAAAGCAATTCAGTTTCATAAATCGAATTGTAACTAGCCAAAACGAGAGAAGTCATTAAAACATCTTTCAATATGCTAGAAGCAGTTACGCAAAAATTTATTGCCAGTCGGTTTGAGTTAATATTTTTCAAGAAATCGTTAATACTTTCGCTTTTTCTCTCGCCAATAACAGAGTCTTCCAGTTTTCATTAAGAAATCATATCGGATTTTACTTTCTTAAATTTGGTTTGCTTACAGTATTTGTATACTTACAGTTTAGATTACCTGATTTTATTTTTCGTGTCCTTCATCAGAATTTCTATACTCTACAGCTTTCAATTAAACATTGGTAGGGTTTAAAAAGAGCATTTCAATGCATTTTTTGTGATATGCAGTATTTGGACACCCAAACTTAACGACCAAACCTCCTAATTTACTATATGACGCCTGAGTTTTTTGTGATAGTAAAAATCGAATCGTTCACAACATCAAGTTTCAATCTACTTTTCAACACACTGAGCACAGATTCATTTTGAATATAGGGTCTTATACCTAAATTTCAGTTTGACCCCAATACACCATTAATCAAGAGCTATTATATAAATGTAATCGATCAATTATAAATTTAAATAATGTTGTGTTTATGGACTTGAGGTTTTGTAGTTCTGGACGTACAGAACAGTTAACTATTAAAATTGGTAAATCTCTGAATGTTCAGCTCCCACTCACTTAGTATACAAAACTGTAATAGTTATGGTTCCAAGAATTGACATTTTAGATTTAACATCTTCTTTTGAAGTCTACTACTATTTTGAGAAACCTGTACGATTTGTTAATTGAGCTTTGAGCTATTATAAAATACATTATAAAAATGGCCAGTTTGTGAAAGCTCTGAAAAGCAGTTATTAAACGTTATTAATAGTTTGAGAGACTTAAGTATAGGGATTAAACTAGCTGTATATAAAAAGCCAACTGTTTGGGAAGAGCTTTTGATTTGATATATTCAAGTACAGATTAAACATTAAATTTAATTGCGTCATGTTGGGAAAAATTAGGGCGTTGTGCACTTGATGAGGAATAAATAAAATTTAAATAATCTTTAATTGTGATGTATGATACGTCTATAGAAGTAATTCTGGATATAATACATACATACATTAAGGTATTGAAACTAAAAGAAATTTAAAAAATAATTGCGTACTGCACATCTATACAATTCTTTACGGACAAGTGAATATCACTGAATGACTATTGCCTGCCCCAAAAAAAACGAATCAAATTTTTTATTGTTCCTAATTAAACGCGATCTGCGCTGGCTCTCAATGCGGATTAATTACGCTTAGATGAAATTGGCTGAGGAGCTGCAAATCGTAATTAACTGTCGTATACACGTTAAGTTCCAGTATTTCGTTCTACCTAAATGGTAATTTAGATGTATACAAATCGGTACTTCAAAGTTGGGCCTTAGCAATTTTTAAAAAATGGGGTGATATCAGACTTTCACTCATAACGTAAAAAAGTGTCTCGGCAAATTATCACGATGGCATCCTGCCTACTACAATGTTTGATTTTAATAAAATTAATGATTTCCAAAGCAAATTTCATTCTGATGGAGTTTACTATCTTTTTACAGAATTGAAATGTTTTGCAATTTTGAATAATTTTTTAAAATTTGTACCGGTGATACAAGAAAAGTATTCGGGTATTTGGACGAAAATATTTGTGGGTTCAGCAGTGCAAATTTTTCAAAAAATTTCAAAATTATTTATTTTCTAAACGAGGAGGTGCCACGCAAAACCAACTTTATCATATTTTTTTAAAATCGAGATATCAGTTGATTATCAATTCTAATCTTCAAAGCTATTAGAAAACTTTTAAAAAGTAGTGCAAAATTTGATTTATCCCTTAAAATATCGTGTCAAAACGTATACGGTCAAGCAAAACCAACTTTATCCACAAATTTGTTTGTAAAAAATCGTAAAGATTGCAGCAAAGGACGATTCAAAACCAGCTTTATCCAGTAAAATTTGAGCAAACCCAACTTTATCCAGTAATTAACGTTGTTAACAAATAGTAAAGTTAAAACATACAGATTCTTAATGGTATAAACTATCTGAATATAAAGACCAGTACGAACATCTCTAGAGTCAGCGGGTCAAAATTTTAAAAATCCTGTGAAATTTAAAGGGTTTTTAAAATTTGGTTTAAAAATTTAATTAAAATTGTCCAAATTCACTGAAATTCTACATTCTATGAATAATAGTAAAGTTCATTAGAATTTAGTTTTTGACCACACAGATTCTAGTTGGTTGATAATATCCGAAAATATTGACGAGTACCCTTGAAACCCATTTCTAGAATCGGCAGTACAAAATTTAAAAAATCGGTCAAAATTACATTACTTTTAATTTGTGTCATAAAATAAATTATCTCCATCAATAAGTCTCCTTTACCATAATGGCAGCAATTAGTCTAAACTAAAATTTATGTGGGATTGGCCTGACTACACAGATTCCAAAAATTTCTCTGAAGATGAAGTTCTCTGGGATCGACGGTATCAAATTTTAAAAATCAGTCAAATTCACATAATTTTTAAATTCAGTAGAAGAATTTAGTCCGCCTAACCACAAAAATTCTAGTAGGTCTAAAATATCCGAAAATGTCCATAATAACCCGGGAACATCTTTAGGATCTGCAGAAAAACTTATTAAAATCCGTTTAAAATCACGAAACTTCAAAATTTAGTGAAAATGTAGCAGCAGTGTAGGCAAATAAGCTATTTAAATAAGAATGCGAAAGCATGTGATCAGCTCCAGAATCGGCGGCACAAAACGAATTCAAATTTTGGTATAAATAAGAATACAATTGGAAAAATAACCAAATTTAACAGTGTAATGTTTTATATTGTTATTTTTGTTTAGTATTAACTTCACGTTCATGGTTCTGTCGTGGGATAATAATACATTTTTTTTTGTATGTTAATTTTTAGAATTAGTCGCTTTATTCACAAAAGGACCCTAATAATTATAGTCCAATCACTGTCAATCATGAACTATTTAAGCTCATGTACTATAGTTGTCCCATATCCCGCTTCAGAGGCATTTCATTATCGTTTTTTAAATTTCATCTATATAAAATCCTGTTGAAAATGTTGTTAACCAAATTTATGGTGATAAAAATGATCCTCCAGATTGTAACGATCAATGTTACAAGAGAGTTTATTACCTCCGACAAGATCGTAACGAAAGAGCAAAAATTTCCATCAGAAGATTTGTTGAATTTTATAATGAAATGATGATAAGAACAATTGAAATAATTCATTAAAATACTATTGCAAAATAAGAGTACAGGATTGCAACACACACTTGCTCTCAAATCATTTCTGAAAATCGTTCAGTTGGTGCTGTTGTATATAGCTGAAATATTTAAAGTGTCAGAATCACTCAATCCATTTGTTGTTAATGAAGTTAACCACAAATCTATGGAAATAGTTTTTGATTCAAATGTGATTAAGTCAACAACATCCAGGCATCATATGCATACCATACGTATAATTTAAAAAATATAAACCACTGGACTTCTGCAGTACTTAGAAGCTATTCAATGGGACGCTTCTTTAAACACTAATAATGTAAACCAAAATGCTAACAAATTTTACCAAAATTTATTACAAGGTTTTGAAACATTCCATTGTGCCGGATAAAATTTAATATTCATCCTCCTTGGTTTGACGACCATCTGATTAATCTGAAGAACCGTAAATCTAAAGCCTGTGCCAAGATGATTAAAAGAGGTTTAGAATCGGATAGGACTGCGTTTCTCCAATCTATTGAAGAATTTGATACATACTTCAAGGAAAAGCACCTCTCACATATTGCAGATGTAAAACGAAGCATTACAACCAACCCCAAACAATTCTGGAAATACTTTAGATCCAACCGAGTAATTGATGGCTATCCAACTAATATGTATTTGAACGATATTAAAACATCAGATCCCAAAAAAATTGCTGATATGTTTGCGGATTTTTTTCAATATGTACGCAAACCTAAAAACAGTAATTGGTTTACCACTCAATCAAACGTAAATAATAATGTACTTATCAATTTACCGGTTATTAGTGATGAGGATATTTTATATGCACCTAATCAGTTTGGTGACGGATGTGGGCCGGATAATATTCCAACGTTTATATTTAAAAAATATGCTAATATTTTAGTAAAACCATTACGGAATATATACAACCTCTCGTTAACATCCGGAATATTCCCTGATACATGGAAAATATCTAAAGTTACACCTATATTTAAATCGGGTAAAAGAGAAGACATCTCTTGTTATAGAGGGATATCAACCACTTCAACCATAGCAAAATTATTCGAACAGGTCGTATGCAACAGCTTAAAAGGAATCCTAGCTCAACATATATCACTCAATCGGCATGGGTTTATACCTAGAAGATCTACATCTACTAACCTTGTTGAATTTACCAAGAAAGTTATTTATGAAATTGAAAACCGCAACCAAGTAGACGTAGTGTTTACTGATTTTAGTAAAGCATTTGACTCCATCTGCCATCACAAGGCTCTAGAAAGTCTTTACAACTTTGGCTTTCCATCCAACTTCATTAAATGGTTCAACTCATATTCGTCTAGTCGCGTACAATATGTGTCAATTGGAAGCGAAAAATCTAAAATAATCAAAGTAACGTCAGGAGTTCCTCAGGGTTCCCATATTGGACCATTATTTGGTATAACTGAAGTCATAAAATATTCTAATCTTCTCATGTTCGCAGATGATATAAAAATTTATCATACAATCAAAGATATACATGACACAAAAATATTACAAGAAGACATCGAGAGATTCAGTGAATCGTGCCACAAAAATTCTTAGCTATTGAATATTGACAAATGCAAAGTAATGTCTTTTCATCGCAAGAGAAAAGCGATTAACTTTACTTACAACGTTAATAATACGGAACTGTCAGGAGTTAAAGAAATAATCGATCTAGGAGTCACATTCGCTGAAAATATGAGCTTTAACAACCACATTGATAAATGCATTGCTAAAGCAAATTCTATGTTTGGTTTTGTTAAGCGTTGGACTGGAGAATTTACAAATTTGTCAACTTTATTCTCACTATATTTTGCGTATATAAGATCCAAAGTTGAATACGCATCAGTAATTTGGAGCCCGTATTATGCTAACCACATCAAAAGGATTGAAAGCATTCAAAAGAAATGTATGATCTTTATTTTAAAGGAAACTGACTGGTACTATGACCATAACTTACAATTTCATGAGAATATAGGCCACCTACCACCATACACGACAAGATGTTCAGAGTATAAAATTTGTACTCTGGAAAATAGACGCTTATTTTTAGACTCAGCTTTCATCGGTAACATCCTGCTTGGACATATTGATTCACCTTACATATTGGAAAATACGGCTATCCATGTTCCAATCAAATCGCTGCGAAACCATCGATTTTTGGGGATAGTACGCCACTCAACTAACTATGGTGACAATTGCCCAATTAATAGACTTCCAAAATCATTCAACATCGCTGAAGAAAACTTTGACTTTCATCTCACAAATCACTGCTTCAAAAGGAACTCGAAGAACTATTTTAAAAATTTTAAAACTTAGTTTCAGTTTATTTTTTGTAAAAAACGAAATCGAGAGATTTCCATCAACAGCAGTAGTTGAGACCTCTTCCACTAATCTTCTATATAAACCGAGTGTAAATCAAATGTATCCTTTAAGAAGATTCTAGGGGACGACGGGCTGCGGTATAGTCGATTTATCAGCAATTGTTCTACACTTGAAGCTTTTCAATCCGCTGGAATTGGTGGCCAAGCATCTTTTAACTCACTAAAAACTCTAATATTAGCACCCGTTTTAGTCAAGCGCAATTTCTCTAAGCATTTCGTAAAAGAAAAAGGCTTTTGACACCAGGACAGCTGCCGAGCAGATTTTCTCTTCTTCGAGTGATTATTCTATGGCATCTGTGATTATATAAACTTTATGAATTGTTGAGTGGCTGAATCCAAATTGTGCCAAATTATTGGTTTCATTCGTTTTATAAGGATTATGACACGAATTATAATAGTAGTGTCACTGCTCTCGTTAGCGTAAGTAGGGTCCTTGCTGTGTTATTCGAAGGTCTCGGGTTCGATTCCCGGTGGTGACCAAAAATCACGGTTGGGTTTTTTAATGTGTAAGTATATGTGTTTGTCCAGGTATTGCACCGTGGGCTCGTTATTTCAATGCTGGAGTAATCCATCCAATTTTAAATTAATTTAATTTAGTAGCGATATTGGTCTAAAGGAACTCTTAACTAACCTCTATGGAAACTTCCTATACATTTGGTACATATTTTATTCTACAAGCAGTTTTTATTAGGTTGGTTAATTTATTTATCCTTTTTTCGGTAGTTGTTTAAAAATGTCTCCTGTATTCAGAGGGAAGCTTTTCTTTAAAGTTATTCATATGCTTAAGTTTAGAGACGATCATTCTTTAATTTACTTTTCCAATGTGTATATCTACAAATTCGTTAATGTAAAGCATTGCATTCTGTTGAAATTATCTTGTCGCTGAGAGTAAGCAGTACGGATGAGTGGCCAGAGTTCGAACCATAATCCTCGTCAATGTTCGATGCGTCATGATTAGAACTAACTTGAACAATCGGCAGTTTTGCTGCGAAATTGTTTTACCTTTAGCTTCTAAAGTCTCCTCCGATGATGAATTTTTCTCCTAAGCTTTAGAAGATTTGCTTAGGTTGAATCACAGCGGACAGAGTATTTTATCTGACACGTTTTGCATTGAGGGAATAACCTTGTTTTTCTTAGCGCTTTAAACTCAACCCTAATGTTAAAAATATATCTTATATCATATTTTATTTATCTTCTTTTTTCTGGAAGGTCAGCATGAAGAGGGATAGAGGGGTTTTATCTGTTCTTTTTAGAATTTGGGTAACTTCAAACAAGAAAGAATTACTTTCTAAAAGTTTTATAATAAAACTTTTAGAAAGTAATTATTTCTTTATTTTCTGTGGGTCTCAGGATGGCGATGCAGCTCTGTTACAATGATTTCTATTGGTTTAGTTTGTGTATTCGCAAAAAGTACCTCGCATTTATTTTTTCGTAATAGTAAAGTTCCGTTTTCTGTAGTTCTCTACATCTGGGACATTGACTTTACGGTCGCCGCGGCTGAGCAGCGTGTCCTTAGTTTCTTCGATTTGTTGTTCTGTGTTTCTTCGATTTGTTCGAGAGCGGTTAAAAGGGTTTTTAAATTTTCTGATTTTGAGGGCGGAATTTCTATACTCCTTTAACCTGATTTACCATTTGAGATAGCTACATCTTATGTATTTCCCATTGCGTTTCCTTTTGCGGTTAGTCCGAGGGAGTATTTTTTTTCGCCATATAGAAAAGATACAAAATAAATAACTGATATTTAATAAAATAAATTTTAAAATTAGCAAGCACTAATCAACGTAGATGTGGTAGTATTACTAGTCAGCACTGGTACCCAATTATGAATTATCCATAATATTCCATTCAACATATATACAACCCAATTACGTCACTCAATATAGAAAATTTGAATTTAAATAACTTCCCTTCTATACTATCTCATATAATATACATATACATACATGAATTGATGACACTTTCAAACCTAACTAGATAAATTGATTCTACTATGACTCTCCAAAAAAAAAAAAAAAACTGTTCCGCACAATAAAAATTCCAAACTTATAAAATGTAAATTAGACATAAAAGAAATTTGATTTGATTGATTATTGTAATCTAATTTAAAGTTAGAAATTTATACACCAAATAACAAGGGGTTGACATGAATATTAAACGTTTTTTCGGATATATGTATGTATTCCCAACTCGTTAAAAAAATATATCCAGATGGGGTTATGTATGACATCAATTTATAGATGTAAATTGGATTAAAGAGTCTATCAATAATGTCCATTTGTTTATAGACCGAGTGGTGGTGTGAAGTGTTTTTCTTCATCTTATACGCAAAAACTATTTTAAATAAAATGGAAACCATTAATTTTAATAAAAAAACACTTTTTATTTTAGCTCAGTGATACGCAAAATAATAACAATAATAATAAATATAACATAGCACCATTGCCATACCTTCGCCCCTAATTAAAATTTATCCCATTTTTACGGAGTACACAAAATAAAAACTGCATGTCACAACCCATAACCATTTCATCAATTATCTTCATTTACCCATCATCATTAAAAAATTTCGTAATTTCGAATTTTTTTTTTGTACATAAGCAAATATGTATACATATATATCTGCAGTGTATATTATATAGCAACAAAATAAAAAGTGTACTTATCCTCACAACAACAAAAATTATTTAATAACTCAACCCTTAACCCTTTGATTATTAAATTTTATGTATATATACCTCATTAACCCTTTCCCACTGGAAGCACAAAGATAAACAGTTTTTATTTTTATTTTCGTGTATTATACTCCAACTCTTGTTTCTATTTATGTTTATTCTTTAAAAAAAAATATATTTTGTTCCCAATTTATGAATAATTAAAAAATTCAAAAATTAAATAATTTCAATTTTTCCAGAGTACGAAAAAAAAAAATTTCCCAAAAGAATACAAGAAGAGAGATATTTTTGCTATCTTTGTTCGTTTTTTACTTTTTTTTTTTTTTTTTTTTTTTTTTTTTTTAATTTTCATAATCATAACAAAGGCATTATCATTTTCTTGTTATTCATATCCTTGTGTACAAATTTTGTTTTTCTTTTGTCTCCTGTTTTTCCGTTTTTTTATTAATTTTTTTTTGTTCAAGTTTCAGTTTTTCATTATTATTTTTGTCAGTCGGTTGGGTTGTGTTCGGTTTTTCATTTCGAAAATATCGTATTTTTCTTCTATGTATGTATGAATGTATGTATGTACACGTATATATAAATGAACATTCAAAAAAATTAATCAAAAATTATTTTAGAATTCTCAAACCTCTTTCTTCCCAGTGTATATAATGTGTAACCCCTTTTTCCTGAATTGTATGTTAATAATATTTAGGTTGGTTTTACTGGAACTGGGAATTGGTTCATAAAAAACTACTATACGGAAGAAAGCAATAACCGAAAAATTATAGAAAGTAAATTAGGATGGTGCGATGACAAAATATTTTTTTAATAGACAACGCACTAATATAGGGGTTTCCAATACATACGGGAGCTGAATTAAACAATCGATCTGCTCAGATACCTGATCCTTGATGATGATAATACTGAATTCCAAAAAGGAGAAAACCCATTGTAGCAAAAATACACAGGTGACCGCTGTGCAACGGCTGAAGTGAAAATTGTGTAAGAGGATTTATCGGAAAGCATCCTGTGAGGCAGTGTCGGTTTTAAGCATAGCCAACCAATGTACCTGCTTGAGTCCTCGCCCTTTTGGGGCCCTCGAGCAGGTGAGTTTTTAGCAATACGTTAGCACTCATGAGACGAATATAATGTCTCTAATACAGTAGTCGAACGATATACAAAAACGAAAACCTGTCTTGTACTGCTAGAAAGTTTTTCGTATGTTTTAGAATTTGTTTTACTATTATTCATCAACAGTATTAAAAAAAAATCGGTACCAAATACAACCCCTACCTCATCCTGATTCGTCCCGAATAGGATCCAACTCACATCTCCTGTAGAGCGCTAACCGCGCTATATTTGCACCACCTTCAATTTTCCTTTCTTAATCCTGTAGACCACGTCGTTTATTTTGGTGATGATGGTGTACGGCCCTTCCCATAAGGTTGCAGCTTCGTTGATATACTCTTCTTTCGTTGTGGATTGTAAAGCCATACTAAATCTTCTTCTTCGAAACCTTTATTATTTGCTCGTATGTCATATCGAGCCTTCATCTGGTCACTTGATACTCGTATCTTCTCTCGTATAAACTGGTGTATTTCATCGAGTTCTCCTTTGGTCATCGAGTTCTCCTTTCATCTGATCAACATAATTCTGCCCACATAGAACTGTTGGTGGAACAGCTCCAAACTTTAGATCTCCGGGTAATCGCAGATTATTTCCGAAAAGTAGTCTCGCTGGTGTCATTCCTCGTTGAGTCATGTACTGCTGATCAGGAACATCGGAATATGTCGATCCCAGTTGCGTTGATTATTCAAATGTTTTTCCAAAGTCCCATTGAATCTTTCCACCATATCATTCGGCCGTGGATGCAAAGGCGTTGTTCGTGTTTTATTTATGCCGGGCAACTGACAGACTTCCTGAAATACAATTGACTCAAAATTTCTTCCTTGGTCCGTGTGAATCTCCATTGGTACTACTTAACGACTAATCCAATTATTAACTACTGTGTCAGCTATCGCTGTGGCCTCTTGATTGGGTATGGGATATTTGTTGAAAAAGTTCTTTATAACAAGCACATATCTGTTACCAATATCTGTAGTCCGAAATGGTCCCGCCACATCCATTGTAATTCTCTTGAATGGTGCTCCGACGTTATATTGCTGCATTGCTACCCGATTTTTCCGTGCAGGGCCATTTAAAGCCACACATTGATCACATTTCGATGTGAGCTTTCCCATGTTCGCTTGAAGTGTTCTAAATTTGGTGGCTGTCTCATTGTGCCCAGTAATCCTTTCTTGTGGGACTCTTATCTACAATTTCACACCAAGAAGGACGTTTTCCTTGCATGATTATTGCCAAATCCGGATCTGCTAACTGCTCATCCCTGACCGTTTCATCTATCTACTGCTTATCCGGTAATACTTGCATAATCCCTAGATCGATAATGCCTTCCTTTGCCGCTATACGCCCGCAATGCTTGCTATTCTATTTAACATGGCCTTTTTGACAATGCATCGGCATTTCCATTAGCACTCCTTTTTCGATGTTCTTGGTAATCTGGTAATGTTAACTTTGAAGACGGTTGAACCACCGTGCTACTTGCCCTTCCAGATTCTTAAACTGCAGCAGCCAACGTAATGCTCCGTGGTCCGTTCGTATATGAAATTTTTGGCCATTGAGGTACTTATTAAAATGTTTCACTAAAGCCAATAATTACGAGTCACCCAATAGTTACGTTCTGGTTTCGATAGCACCTTTGAGTAATAAGCTGTCACTCTTTCGTGACCTTCAATCTCTTGTGACAACACTCCTCCGATACCATCATTACTTGCGTCCGTGTCACGAATAAACTGAACACCGGGTATATAGGGTATGCCAATAATGGTGCCGTACATAATCGCCTTCTCAATTCATTGAATGACTCCTCTTGCTCGTCATTCCATTCAAATGCTCTGTTTTCCCGGGTTAAATCATGTAAGCTCATTACCACGTTGGCAAATTCTGGCACGAATCGCCTATAATAAGTGCACAATCCGAGAAAGCTTCGTAATTCTCATAAATTTGTAGGTTTTGGCCAGTCCTTTACCGCTGATATCTTGTCCTCATCGGTGTGGATTCCATTGGTCGTTACCTTGTGGCCCATAAGTTATACCTCCATTCTAAATAGAGAGCACTTTTTCGGATTCAATTTAAACCGGCTGATTGCAGTCGCTCCTCGAATTCCTTTCCCATAACTAGGATGTCGTCCAACGAGGCGTGTTTTCCAATATAGTCCCTTTAACACGTGCTCCATTAGTTGTTCAAAAGTTGCCGCACCATTACATATAATCCAAATGGCATCACGTTAAACTGCCATAGCCCATTACCCACACTGAACGCCGTCTTCTCACGACTTCCACCTGCCAGTACCCGCTTTGTAGGTCCAATGTTCAACATATTCTAGCACCTGATAATGTGTCCAACGTGTCATTCTTGGTAACGGGTATAGCTATCGTTTTTCGTCACTGAATTGGCTTTCGGTAATCAACGCAGAAACGCATTTTACCATCCTTCCTTTCGACCAACTCTACCGATGAACTCCATGGACTGGTTGATGATGTAATCACTCCAGCTGCTTGCATGTCCGCTACCATTCGATCCACCTCTTCTCGTTTTGCTAATGGTAACCTTCTCGGTGCTTGGCGTATAGATGTGTCCGTTCCGGTATCAATTCTATGCTTTACAATCTTAGCCCTCCATTACTGTCCGGTGTTCTGTAAAAGATCGATTTATACTACGTTCGAACAGTTGTCGTGCTGAATTTTTCTGGTTCATGGTTAGATCTCCAGTCCATTTCTTCTTGAGGTGCTCTATTACTGCAGACTCATCCATAAGATGACTTCATCCACTATTTTTGTAACCAGTATTTCATGATGGAATTGAGTATTGCCTATCCTGATTCTCGAAATCTTCCTGCCCGTTATGCCTGCGCTCTCTCCGGTGGCTGTGTGCAATTTCAACCCATTGGCTGGGTTGTACTCTTCCCTTGACTAGATCCTCGCGGATAAACGATCGCTACGCTCCTGTGTATCCATGGTAATAAAACAGTTCTTCCTAGAAATACTGCCTTCAATTGTTAAGCTGTCACTGCCTCGTCCCAATCTCGAAATACGGATAGAGGTTATGGGGCAATTGTTTGTTGGAGTCATTTCCTGCCACTTTAGGCTGACCCGTTGTATAACGACTCCTTTCGTTCTTCACCATCTTCCTTGGCCAAGGTTCGCTCTCTACTTGATCCTCGTTGCATAGGAGATCGTGATCTTGTACGTCTCCATTTTCGTTCTCTATAGTTTTTCGAGATATCACCCATTTGTCACACGCCCATCATTTTATTTTGCTACCACCTTCTCTTAATTTTAGTACCGACCGCTCGACGTTCGTACTGACGTCCATTTCCACTCGTTGCACTTTAAGTGACGGTTTAATGATGTCCTGTGCATTCCCGTTTATTAACACTTTGGGTGACAATATTACTGCTCGGCGTGTCTCTGGATCCCGTATTCCATCATTGAACGCATCCAGATTAATTCTCTTCATGTAATCGGGAGTATTTGTATGTGCCAAATGCACTAGCCGTTCGACCGCTGATGAATATTCTTGCAGAGTCTCTGTGAGTTTATGATATCGACTCGTCAGCTCCATACAATACATCTCTCGTTTTTGATCACTTCCATACTTTCAATCCAGCGCTTCCATTATTTCGGTCATCCACTGCACCAATTTAAGTAAAGACAATTCGTATCAGGATACTCCTCCCGACGAGTGATAGGGTGTTCCAAAGTTACTATGGCCGAAATTTTTAAAACTTACCAGCTGATTATTAACAATGCGTGCATGAATGAAATGATTCGATAAGTCGTTATGCCAGTGCTATCTTGTTGTATCTCTAAATTGTTCGCTCTAGAGGTAAATATTGATTAGTATTAAACAAAACCTGTAGTTTTCGAATCTACGATCAAAGTTGGTGTATCTCCTTGCCACGAAAATATCGGTTCAATAAATGAGCGGGAAAGTGATATCAAAATTATTGCAGTCAGATATTGCAAAGATGGAATCTATACCTTATGTGGGTCAAATGTTCATCATTTAATAGCGAACCTGTATCACGATTTAAGTTGACTCAGGCAAAAATCGGTCTTATGGTCTCAGCAACGAGCAATTTTAACACGACAAATGATAGATTGGAATTTATTCTTTTGAAAAGGTTGAACTCCTGGGAGTCCTGCACTATATAATTGTTTTAGATTGAAAATTGGCGCTCTTGTAATGTTAATACGAAATTTAAAACTCCATATAAACTTTGCAATGTGTTTGGTGTATTTTGATGACTCAGAAGAACCGTTAGCCTTTATTTACAAATCTTCTTTCTCTAAGCAAGCTAAGCCTAAAAATATATTTTCAGTTTGGAATCGAATGTACTTAATACCACCCATTTACAAAAACATTCGATCTTAGAAGTTGTAAATCGGGTATCTTTGTCAGCTTCTTTATAAATTCTGGTGATTGCGGCACAAGAAGTCGCTTGAAAAACCTCAGACTATTATGAAAATCCATCGAGTCTCGACTATAACTATAGGAACATTTACAAAAGTCCTGCATAGTCTATGTGCACTCGAGTCAAAAGCTGGGTATTGGCCAAGTTGACAGCTTTTACTGAGCCCCTAGCAACTGATTACGTAGATGACTGCATTCACGATATTAGTTGGCCATTTTGTTATTTCGTTCAGAATGCTGAACAAACACGCAAAACCGAGTGTGAAAGTCTTCAATCGCATAATTACAGGATGTAAAGCCTGTACCGATAATGGATTCACTACTCTGTTTTTAAAACAACCTATACGACAGTGATTTTCCGTAAGTTTATCATTTTGACATTCACTATTATAAAGAAAACTATTTTATTTTTATGATAAACTGCCAATAAAAAATTCACATTCCTAAAAATCGATATAAGTGATACTGGGCGGCACTAGCATTTCGCCACAACGATCACATTATCATATTATCTTAAGATAACAGACAGCGGCGTGTTCACGATTTCTTGGTATACGTATGTAAAACGATACCCACGATAAGTGCTTATGGTTAGTAATTAATTAGTTATGGTGAATAATTCCATCGCATCTTCACACATCTTACATAACTTGAAGATTAGCGTTAGATGCCATCAGGTGTAACGGAAGCGGATATTAATTCGAGTATACAGCTATAAATATTTGAACCAGTAGAATCGCCGCAAATTCGCACTGTGGTCATTATAAATAACCAGACTACGCATATAGAGATATGCAAATGAAATAGGTCGCTTAGGTTTGAACACTGGTTGTGCTCCTAGCTTTAGATCAAGAACTGTATAAATTTGCACGCGCACTGGTTCTGGTACTTGATTAATAAATTGACAACCGTTTGAAAACAATAAATACGTTAAACATTTCCAAAATGAAACAGGAGCACCAAAGAGTGTTTGACTGCGGTACAAGCGTTGGAACACCGGTTAAGTATAACGGCTTGATTATATTGTGGTAATGAAACACCCCAAGTTAGCTCATCACCAGGCAAAAAGTAGGATATGGTTGAAAATAAAAATAACAGTGTTGGTAATCAACGACTTTCCACATTAAATGTCTTTTCTAAATTTCATAAAGGGGTTCGAAAATATCGATAAAATAAAATAATTTTCCAATAAATAATAACATTTTTTTATGATGATCATTTTATGTTTTGTCATAAACTTTTTTTTGTTGGGATCCATTGGTTTAACGAAAGAAAGAAAATCTTTCAAATTAATACAAAAAAACAATATCCTTTTTTTTCATTTCTCTATGGTCGTAACCACGATTATAACAAAAATATCCTTAAGAAGCAACCAAAAAAAAAAAACTTTTTAATATAAAAGGCCCATTGAAGAATATAAATCAATCTCGATTGAATAAATTTAACCTTTTTTTTGTAGCCATAATACATTGGATGCAAAACCCTTCCAGAAAAGAAAAAATATAATTTTCCATATTTTCCAAATGATATTGATGATAATGTGTATCCAGAAATGAATCCTTTTCTATATACATAGTAAAAAATAAAATTTATGATTGGAAAGGGATATTGTGTCCAAAAAATTATTATTTCTCGTTATACGTACATATATGATGAAATGGACACTTAAAAATGAATATCTTCTTCTTGTACATAGTATAAAGGGGTTGAAATATTTTATGGCAAAACACTTTTCGATTTTTTTGTCGGCTATGTATTCCAAGTCATTTGAATTTTTATTATTTCTTAAATTATGCTTCAGGGTTATTATTAATATTATAAAGTTCGAATCAATTCTGTATATACGTACAAATATATATTTGTGCGCCTTCTATACAAATTTCCAAATTGCCACCAAAAATACAAAATGAAGAGTAACAACAGAATGGAAAATTATACCCTTGGGATAGATAATTTTACCGACGAGAGACCAATTTGAATATTATTTGACAGTATACTTTCCTATATATAAATCGACTCGGTTTGTTGGAAAATTTATTAAGGGTAAGAAATTAAATTTTCATTCTTCGTGCGACTTCGATCGGGCAATAAAAGTCTTGCGAACTTGTTTGATTTTGATTTAAGATTTCGGGTTGCTAGAAAAGTTGTAAATCTAATTGGTTTTATTGAGATTTGGCCCTCACTACCTGTATATGATTAGCATTTAGATTAAAACTATTTATATTTTTGTGCTCTAAAACATTTAATTTTATTTATTTAAAAACTAAATAGTTATTTTGCCATAACTACGATGACACAATCATTGGATCAAAACAGCTAAAAGATTTCAATTGTACATATATTTTTGTATTTTGTTTTGTTTATCAATAAATCAATCAATTGGTTAAAAAATTTATATCAATCAATCAAAATGTGTTTTTCAAGAACTAAGAATTCTTTTTTTTTCGTAATTTTTATTTATTTATTTCAATTAAAGTGAGAAAATATAAAAAATAAATTGAATTTAACAACAAAACAAATCGTGGCTGAAAAAAAAAATTGAAACTTAAAAAAGGCGTACACATATAAAATGACTGGTTGGATGTTAAAGTTACACGGTCAAATGAGTTTTTAATTGTGATTGTAATTTTTTTTTTTTCTAGCTAACCTTACGTTTAGTATATGTTTTGTGTATGTCGACGAATGACAGAATTTTCTCACAGTTTTTATAGTGGTGTATTGTGCCAGTGACCTAAATATATATATATAAAATAAATGGAACCAATAAACCAGAAATTAATTATGTTTAGGCCGCAAAACGTCACCCTCCGAAAA
The DNA here is from genome assembly GCA_951394425.1 of Tipula unca. Classification (NCBI taxonomy): domain Eukaryota; kingdom Metazoa; phylum Arthropoda; class Insecta; order Diptera; family Tipulidae; genus Tipula; species Tipula unca. Next base: position 59,339,145 of record OX596380.1, read on the forward strand.
TAGGACATGAGTGTTATAATGTACTTGTGAAGGTCATGGTTCACCTATGCGTAAAACAATCCCAACAAATAATTAAATTTTCATATTTGGCCCGATTTCAAGGAAATCAATTATTGTTGGCCTCTTTTCTTCTCGAAGGGCGAGGTGTAGAAAACTTTTTTACCAATTTTCAATACAAAATAAACGTTTTTTAAAATCACAGAAATAAACTTTCAAAAATAAATGATAAAAACTTTGGTGTTAAAATTATCATTTTTTTTAATCAGTTTGAGATTTACATACAAAAAACTGTACCCTGATTATGTAGTATCGCCTGAGTAGTGTTATCGCCTGAATAACCATAACGATATACAAATATAGAAACAATACAATTTTTTTTTTAAATTTCACGATACCAAACTTTATTCGACCTTGCCAAGCACTCACATAGTAAAACACACGAAAAATTGTTTTGTATCAGTGCTAGACAATTGTTTATGTGTTTTACTATATATAAGTGCTTGGCAAGGTCGACTAAAATTTGGTACCAACATTTTTTATTTTATAAAATTTAATTTACTATAATTCATAAATAATAATAATAATAAAATTCATAACCGTAGCGCAAAGGGTAAGGCTGGAAGGCCTTAATTATTTACGCTGAATATTTACCATGTAAATGGAGTTAGAATTATGAATGTTTTAGATTAAAAAGCTAGCTAAAGCTATCTATGGAGTATAGTACTTATTTATTGTGAAGGGGCCTGAAAGCGCACTGGGTATACACAAAGGGTGCAGTTTAACTACCCTTATCTTCTATATATGATAAAAGGCCAATATTAGAAACATTAAACTTGGCAAACATTAGAAATTCTATGGGCAGGGAACATTAATATCGAAACTCATTTAGTTGTTCAAAATACACGAATCGGCTGGATAATTGGAGGAAAGATGCCTGAACATAATGGCAGCATGAGATGGAGTTGCAACTCTTACAAACATTTAGGGAGATTCAAGAAATGCACCCGGATGGTAAAATGAACAACAATGCAAAGACTTTTACGAAAAATCAACAACCAAAAATCAAATTCTAGCGGTCTTGGGTGTATTTGGGAATATTCCAGCCTGGATCATATATGGAGCGTATCCCATAAAACGAATTACAAAACCGTCAAACTAAACCTAGCTTTTGACGGGTTCTGTAAGACGACGCCAGGTATTTCTCTAAATGATGCCTTATTAGTGGGTCCGACAATTCAAAAAGAACTTTTATCAATTTTTCAACGTTTTTGAAGATATGATATAGTATTATCAGCTGATGATCGTGACTTCCAGAGGATAGTATGGAGGAACAAATTGACTGATCCAGAGATATATCCTGAAGCGTCGGTCACATTGAAGAGAGACTCTTATGTTGATGACATGCTTACTATAGGTGCGATAATGCTCATCAAGTAATGAAAATATTCAATGCAATCTGATCTACTACCCGAAGGAGGATTTAAGTGGCGCAAATCGCATACCCAATGAATTATGAGATACAAACAATCTAGTATACTTGAGGACTCCACTAGTATAAAGACATTAGGTTTACTTTGGAATCCAAGCCGAGATACATTTCAATTCAAAGTACCTCGTAAAACAATAAACATACAAAATGATCATTGCTGTCGGAGGCTTCAAGAATGTTTCATTCCATCAGGTGCATCTCTCCAACAACTAAATTAATTAAGTTGCTGTTTCAACAATTGTGGCTCCGAAAACTTGATTGGGACGATGAACCCCGAAAAGATATACACGATAAGTGGAGCAAACTTCAAACTACATTACCGAGCTGGAGCAGATTCGAATTCCAAGACCGTTCTTATTTGCGAACCGAAAAACGAAAGCAAAAACCACAGTACCTCGAATTAACCAGGCTTCATTGCCGAGACTTGAACTATGTGGTGCCGTTCTTACTTGTCGGTTGGTCAGGTACATTCAACGACCCGTAGCAATCAATTTCTGAGAAGCTTTCGTATGGACCGACAAGCGAATAGTATTTGCATGATTAGCGGATCATCCTAGAAGCTCGAAATGTTTTGTGGCTAACCGAACAACCGAAATTATAGAAAGTATTCCAAGAAAACATTGGACTCAGGTGCCATCAAGAGACAATCCAGCTGATCTAGGATCCCGTGGAATAAGTCCGTCTAATTTAGTTAACAATCAATGTCAATGGACTGGCCCAAGCTGATTACGTAGAAATAATGAACTCATGTTATGTAGATAAATTCATATTGTAAAAAACTAAGCGCCGCACTGCAGTCAATATCTCCACCAATACGCGTGAGGATGTATTAAGTGGGCACAAGAATAGTCATTTTTTGGCGAGATGACAAATCTGAAAAAGAATTTTAAGTTACCAGTTCGAAGCAATCTGTTAACCTTAACCCCTCTGACAGATGATAACGGAATATTAAGAGTTGGTAGGAGACTTTACTATATGCAAACTGCAGTTTTGATTCAATATCGCTATACATCATAACGTATTATCACATCAAACATTTGAAGCCAGGTGCCACATTATTAAACACTCTTATCAAACAACGCTTTTGCATAGTTGCTTGTCGAAATAAGACTAAATTCACCGTATCAAAATGCGTTACATGCTTCAAATACAAACGGCATAGCAATCAGCAATTAATGTGCAATTTACGGAAGGCTCAAGTTTCGTCCAGTCAACCAATAGACCCGGGTACAATATGTATTAAAGAAAGAACTGGCAGAGGCTCATGCAAAATTTAAAAAAGGGATATTGTCTTGTTTATTTGAATATGTTAGTAAAGTTAGTTAGTACATATTGATATCGCCAGTGAAATAACCAGTGAATCTTTCATAGCTGCACTCCAAAGATTCATTTCACGCAGACGGTTGACATAATAATAATAACAGTGTTAAAGGCCATTACTGGCCCCTTACTGAATCAACAATCTGGCTCCAACGGTTTCGATCCTGAGCTTGGTCTTCATACTGTCTTAGACAATCTGAAGAGGCCAAGTCGTTCTCTACATCGTGGAGCCATCGTCGCCTGCAACGACCTCTGCGCCTACCATATGGTGGCTCTCCTTTCAGAGATCGCTGCACAATTCGTTCCGGATCAGCACGCAGAACGTGACCGAGCCAGCGTACTCGCTGAGATCTAACTTCATGTACAATATCGGGGATCTTCATCAGATCTCTGATCTCGAAATTGTACAGAGCTCGGTATGTACCATCTATTTCGCGTTTAGGGCCATAAATCACACGCATTATTCTTCTCTCAAATGTAAGGAGCCATCTCTCGTACTCATCCGTCAGCGCCCAACTTTCACATCCAAACATAACAACGGGCCTGATCAACGCTTTGTAAAGCTTCAGCTTCACAGCACTTGATAAGTGTTTAGATTTTAGCAGTGGCCTTAGAGGATATAAAGAACGACTGCCAGCTGCCAGCCGCACTTAAATATCCTCACCCACACTGTTATCGTGAGTGATAAGAGAGCCCAAATATTTGAACCTCCTCACTCCCTCAAACGTGTGGTGGCCACTACTAAAATCTGGTGTGCCATTGTCTCTAAAACCAGAGATCACGTATTTCGTTTTGGACTCATTGATCTGGAGTCCAACAGAAGCTGAAAACTCTACAAGCGGATCAAGTATTTCTTTCACTCCGTTGCTATTCAGTCCAATCACGCATATGTCATCTGCATACGCAAGCACTTGATTGGACTGGCGATATAAGATGTTGCGCTGAGGTGTTTCAGTTTTACGAAAGATGTACTCCAACATGAGATTAAAGAGTATCGGGGACAGAGCATCTCCCTGCCGAACACCCGAGTTAACTGCAAAAATTGTCGATAGCCTGTTCTCAACTTTAACACAGCATTGAGACTGCGTCACTGTCATCCTACACAGTCGTACCAATTTTGTTGGCATTCCTAGGTATTCCAGGGCAGACCACAAACTCTCTCGATTGATCGAGTCGTAGGCCTGCCGGAAATCCAGGAAAACCTGATGTACGGAGATGGATGTCTCATAATATTTAGATAGAATCATCCGCAGCGAAAAGACCTGATCAGTGACTGATCGATTAGGACGAAATCCTCCCTGATAGTCACCAACCAAGCCCTCCGCCAGAGGAGTGATTCTATCCAATAAAATGTATGACAGTAACTTGTATGCTGTGCAAAGGAGAGCTATACCGCGATAATTCTCACACTTCAAGCGGTCTCCCTTCTTGAAGATGGGGCATATCGCGGCCACTTTCCATTCATCAGGCATAACTTCGGTTCGCCATACTAATCGAATAAGGTCGAAAGGACAGTTCCACAAAGTATCCCCTCCGAATATCAAGAGCTCCGAATTAATGCAGTCCACTCCAGGTGAGCGGTTTCGTTTCATTCTCTGCATGGCCTTAGTGAATTCCTCATGGGATGGCTCCTCAGTGCAAATCTCCGCAGACTGTTTTAGAGGTGGCTCAACAACAGTCTGTGACGCATGATGAACATCAAGCAGCTCAGTAAAGTGTCCACTCCATGCGTCAAGTACTGCGTCGATGTTGACACAGAGGTTTCCATCCCGGTTCCGAATGGCGGTTGACGAAGGCCTGAAAGTATGGTGCAATCCAGTAATTCCTTTAAAGAAATTACGTGAACTACGCTCATTGCTGAGTTGTTGTACTTTCAGAACCTCGGCCTTCCACCATTCTCGCTTCTTCCGTCTACAAATCCGCTTAGCTGCCCTTCTTGCAAGAGCTGCCTTGTTTTTCCTTGCGATTGTGAGACGTTGTTGCACTTCATTATGGGCTATATTTTGTTGCTCAACTGCAAGACGACACTCGTCATCAAACCAATCATTCTTGGGTCTGACTTTCACAATACCTAAAGTCTGTTGAGCACCACTGACAACCGAAGTTTTCAGTACCTCCCAGACAGAGTTCACGCAGTCAGACTGGTAATTAGCTCCCTCAATGTTGTCGCTGACAAGATCCTGATATCGTTTCTTTTGATCTTCATTTATCAGACCTTCACAGTCGAAACGTTCCATCCGTTTTGCTGTGTTCCCCGACCTGTACGAAAACTTTCACCGTAGCTTTGCAGCGACCAAATAATGATCGCTGCCTACGTATTTGGTTGCTGACCGATAAGTTCTCACATCCTGCACAACCCGAGCTCGCCCTTTTGAAATTAACACGTGGTCAATTTGGCTCCGGGATGTTTTGCGAGGATGTGTCCATGTCTCTAGGTGTATCTGTTTGTGAGGGAAGAATGTGCTTGCTACTCTAAGATCATGAGCAATTGCAAAGTACATCATTCTCTCACCATTATCGGTCGCAGTTTCGTGTCGGGAGTACGGACCTATGTTTTCACACAAGTCGGCCTGATTTCTGCCAGCTCTAGCATTAAAGTCCCCAATTACCATTCTAACATCGTGTTCGGGTATAGATCCCATCAGATCGTCCAAGTCATTGTAAAATGAGTCTTTATCTTGGGGCTGGCTGACTTCTGTGGGCGCATGTACACAAATTATCGCCAGGTTGGCTAGCTTCATGCGCAGGCGAAGCATACACAATCGGTTATTGACTGCTTGAAAATCCAAAACAGCCTTCTTTACCTGCGGCCCAAGAAGAAATCCAGCTCCAAGATTTCCGAGGTCATCTCCACTGTAGAACAACGTATAGTCCTGGGACACATGGTCTCCACTTTGAGGCCAGCGAGTTTCTTGAAGAGCAACGAGTTCCAGCCGATACTCTTTCATGCACGTGATTAGACCCTCCAACGCTCCTGGTTTTCTAAGTGATTGCACGTTCCACGTGCCGATCCTAAATCTCGTATCCGGGTACTTGAGCGGGGGTCCGGTGTTGTTTTGGCGGTATCCATTTTTCTTTTTGTTGATTTTATAAACAGTTGATTTTTTTTACGGATGCGGGTCGTCAGCCCAGCGATCCAACCGTTTAGTCGCCTGCTACGACAAGCAAAGGATACTGTGGTGGTATTATTAGGAAACATGTTCGTGCAATTTAGATTTACGAGACATGTGAGTGCCCCCCGACCACAGGGGCCCAGACGGTTGACATGAGTGCGTTATAATGTATTTGTGGAAGCGATCCATGCGTGAAACAATCACAACAAATAATTATAATTTCATATTTTGCCCGCTGTCGGAGAAATTAATTATTCTTATTCATAAAGCTGAAATATGTTGACCAATTTGGTAATCGCCTCAACAAGATGTAATCAATCTTCTCGAAGGCCGAGCTAAACCATTTACAAATATATGAAAACATATTTCCATTTACCAATCAGGAACCAGTAACCAAAACGATATGCAAATATAGAAACAATACAAACATTTTTTAATTTTTTGATAACAAACTTTAGTCGACCTTGTGAAGCACTCACATAGTAAAACACACGAAAAATTGTTTTTTTCTCAGTGCCAGACAATTATTTGTGTGTTTTACTATGTAAATGATTGGCTAGGTCGACTAAATTTTGGTATCAAAATTTTTTTTTTTAAATTTCATTTACCGTAGCGCAAAGGGTTAAGCTGGAAAACTTTAATTATTTACGTTAAATATTTACAATGTAAATGGAGTTCGAATCTGAATTATAGAGGTTTTAGATTAAAAAGTTACCTAAAGCTATCTATGGATTATAGCCAACAAATATAACTTATTATTAATGTTAAGTGTTATAGTTTAATTGTAATTTAAATCATACATAGAATTGTAATTGTATTTTTGTAGACCTAAAATTATTTATAACAGACTGGATTTATTTTTGTATAAATGATATGTGAAATAGACAATTGACTAAAAAATCCCACACAACTTTATCTTATATGCATTTAACAAACATTTTGACAAAAGCATTTGACGAACAAAAATACTGTGCTCTTGTATGATATTAGATATTCATAGAGCATACCCTGATTTCATCTTACCAACGAATGAGAATCAGGACTAATAAAAGACATATTGCTAAAAGCAATGCGAATTCTTTTTATAATGATATTAATTCACTGTGTGCCAACCCCATCAAGTTCTCCTTTATAGATTTATGGAACGGATTAAAATCTGGAACATTTTTGTTTATAACTGCCAAAGACTTTGTTTATCACTGTATGGAATTTGAATTACCACTGAAATGTGCCGACTGATACAGCATGTGTTCTGCGTAATATGGTGCAGTATCACTACTTTTATGGATAAAGGAATCTTTCCAAAATCTTGGAATAATGTAAAGTAGTGATCATTAGAAGAGAAGGGAATATAAACTCTACCGATTCTATATCGTACAGACCCATCGTAATGACTATATGTTGTTACCAGTTTAGAAATTATTTGAGAGATTGATTCCTGACAAATTATTGATCATGTTCCAGAAAGTGGTACATATATATAGTGATAACGTTAACTGTATGGTGCATAGAATGAATATTACAGAAACAAGCATCTTCGAATATGATCAAAGTGAACGGACCGTAGGCCAGCTATATAATTAAGAACCGGCCGATGAACCTAGGATCAATTACGTATGAAATTGAGACCAGTAAGGCGAGAAAAATGTTATCACACTACATATATACTAATGTTGGCCGGTTTTACCATACTAACGCATTTAAGGGATTCTATGACACTTTTACCATATTTTTAAGTGGTTTTAATATTTTACATACTGAACGCAAGATTTTTAACCTGTGCAGAAAATTTTAACTTTTATAGGTATACTTATAGGAGTTTGAGTCTGCGGACGTTTAAATAATTTTGACATCGAATCTGAAAGTATTTGTGCAGAAAAATTGATGAATAGTTTAGCGCAGTCGGACATATCTTTGCGGCCACATTACAAATTAATTTAAAAATAGATGTTTTCACTATATTGTCGACCATTTGTTACAAATTAAAATTAATCAAATCAAATCAGAATGACATAAACAATAAAAAAAACTGCAATGAACAAAAATCCTATATATAAGGTCTAAAAGATTTTGACGTCCACAAAAAGCTATGCAGAAACAATGGAGATTCCACTATAGCAACATTTGTGCTTAACAACAAAAACCATCGCGGCTGACTTAAATTGGCCCATCAATTGATCTAAAAACTACAGATCCGATACTGAAATCAGAATTACTCACTTTTGGGAAGACTTGTGCCAAATATTGATAACCAAACTAGTTCGACTATTCTAGATATTGTCGCCATTGAGCAAGTTGGTTTCAGATCACAATGCAGTTGAGGGACAAAAATAAAAAATATTGGTGGTTCATGTCGATTTCACACATTATATCCACGAAAGTGTTAATATTTGCAACAACTTGAACTATTTTGTAGCTGAGTACTGCGCTCCTTAAGTTGATATAGTGGTTCAATCGATCGGATCATAGAAAAACATATCAATAGAAAATGCACTATCCACACCGAAAGTAATCACTGTTGGCTTTAAATCAACAATACGTATATTAATTATAATCATTAAATTGTCGCTTCAATTTGACATTTTTTTAAACAGTTTATATGCAAAAACGCTGTATTGTAATTATTGTAATTAAGATGTATAAATTACCATCGTTTTCAAACAATTTGACTACGAAATTCAAATTGTATTCATTTTGCGTTTGATAATGTTGACAAGTTTGTAACATTTCAATATTGATATACAATGGTTTTTTTTTTAAACCTTTATCTTCAATTTAGGAGCATAGGGCGTCTACTAGGTGGGACCATCTAACTCTATTGGCGGCTACTGTTTTAATTTCCTTCCATGATTTGCCGAGATGTTTCGCTTCCGCTAGCACCGTTCGTTTCCACGTTACAGGTGGGCGTCCAACTGGTTTTCTTAGTGTATGTCCGATCCATCTCCACTTACGTTTCCTTATTTCATTTTCCATATTTACCTGATTAGTTACTCTATGGAGTTCATACAATGTTACTTCTGTGAAAAAGTGAAAAATCAAAATATTGGTTGCAACTACAGTTATTTTTAATTCATATACAGTTATGATAATAATTTGTCGAGTTTTGGGACATTTTACTAACAAATCGTAACATTTTGTATACACTCATTGTTATTTTGTGTTTTTTTCTATAACAGTAGAATATACAGAAACACCTTTTTTTCAAAACGTGCCCAAATATTTTAGTGCGAAGACGTATAATACCGATTTATAAGTAAAAAATTTTAGTGTAAACTATTATAATCAAATATTTTAGTGTTCATTTTAATTTGTGATATTAAATATATGCAATATTATTTGTGACTATAAGTGTATATAAAAATGAACGTGTTAACTAAATCGATAGATTTAGCAGAAATCCACAATGACATAAATAGTGATGATAATTTCATAAGTAGTGCTGATAATTTGGCTACAACGCACATAAATTTGGAAGAAGCACCCGATACACCTTTCATTACCCTTTTTGACAATGATGGCCTACTAGAACTATTAAAATCATGGGAGATGGAAACACATTTTGCTAAAATCATAAAATAATTTTCCAAACCAAGTTTTTTTCGCAGTTTTATATTATGGAAATATTAGCATGTTTCAATTGACAATTATTTTATTTAAATTAAATTTAAAATAATCGTGAAAATATTGGTCGTGAAAATATTGGGTTGAGAGTACGACTACGTGAAAATTTATTTTTCTGGAAAAAATCACAGGTAACTGTCCAACTGAATTGTTACGATAACATTTCGATTATAGAATTATTACATATTTAAAAACGATTCCCTTAAAAATTCCCTAACGAAAATTTAGACATTTATTATATACCACGGAATAACACCAGAAACCCTTCGGGGAGACTTTTTAGCGAATTTATAAGAATAAATAGAAAATCAAAATGCACAATTGATGTGGAAGTAAACTCGTAACAGATGAAAGCAAAGGGTAATAATATTGAAAAACAGGATCATAAAAATGCAAGACTCACAAGAGATGGCATCCACTGAAGTTGACAATGAGATAAATACTGAAGAAATGAAAATTTTGAAAAATAAAATTCAACTCGTGTCAGAAAAAGAGAACTCAGCTCGTGACATTTGGACTAGATAATATAATTTACGACGAAAAGAAATTTTAAAAAATAATACACCATTCTATAAAATTTTGTACGAATGGCCATATTTCAAAAGTTCTATTGGAGATACATTTGTAAGTATACTTTAATTAAAATATTTTAAATCTTTATATGACATATACATATCACACAGTACCTTGGGAATATGTTAAAAATATTTTGTTTGAAATTTAATCTAAAAATTTTACATTACGAGGTAATATGTTTTAACTCAGTTGTCAAAACAGGGGCCCTACTATCACTTTCGAATACGATTTTCGACGACGGTTGTTTTCTTATAGTAGGCAAAGGAAGAAAAACGTAAACAATAGTAAATCTATAATATTGTTTCCTTTTTCCTTCCTTTGCCTACGATAGGAAAACGTGTGTTTCTTTTTTTACGAACAAAATTGTATTCTATTTTGCAATTTATATTGTGATCATAGCCTACTCGATTCTATTTCTATAAATTCATTCGATAAAATATCACCAATATTTTTATTTTCGATGGCAAGTGAAAAGAGGAAAAAGAGATAGTTTGCAAATTTATTCTACCAGGCTGAGATCGCAATAGACAAAGCGTAATCGTTCATAATTTAACATTCGTTCTATTCAGACGTGTTTTTTAATTATTTTAATTTTAATTTAATTTTAATTCTCAACAATTTTGTTGAATTTGTTCTTTTTTTTAATTTTTATAATAAGTTATGTTAATTTTGTTGTTGTTCAAATTGTTCCACTTACTAAGTGTTATTTGTGACCTAGTAATTTTAACGTAGGAATTGTGTTAATTTTATTAAATAAGTGGAAAAGTGCTTGTAGTGTTAATTTAAAATAAACAAATAAATACAAAAATTATAATTCAAAAATGAGTGTCCCCAATTTAGGTGAAAAACGCTGTTGCATATGCAATGCGGAAGCCGTAATTGATAATTTTTTCATATGTAAGGGGATTATGTGTAACAGTGTGGCACATTATTCCTGTGCTGGCATTAAAGGCAAGTCCGTTACAACATTTAAAAATGCCATAGCCAATTGTAAGGGTTTATCATGGTCCTGCCCAGATTGTGACGTGAACTTAAAGGATTTGATAATGAAAATTGCCGCTTTAACTAATAAAATATCGAGTGCCACTCCAAGTCCCCCCACAGAAAAAGAAGTACCTGGTCCACCCACGGAACGACGTGTACCTAGGTTTCAATATAAAAAGTTACACCTAAATATTTAACATAGGGAAACAACAGATACCGCACCCCAAACAATTAAAACACCAATCAACGATGGGGTGTTAACAAAGGAACCGGTTACTATAAATAGTGAAAAAGTTAATGTAAATATATCGGATAAAGAGCTGGATTGTTACCATTGTTGTGCTAAAACCAAGGCGATGGTTATTTATCAGTATAATCGATTCATCCGTCACCGATTTACAGTTCAAAGAATTCATCAAAAACAAATTCCATCTAACGGATGTAAATGCTTTTAGAATGATTCCTAAAGCCAGGAATGGAGGCCACTATAACAATGTATTATATCGCCTCAGTGTTGATGATGAATCGTTCTCTACAATGTTGAATTCAAAATCCTGGCCACCGGGAATTTTCATGAAGGAGTTTGATTTTACACAAAAAAAAACTTTTTTTTGGAATACCAGGGTCACCAATCCGGAAACTTAACTAAATTAAACAGAAATACCGTAGCTTCATGTAATAATCGTATGACCTCTAAAACCGTTGATGTAGTCGATGGCGTAAATGGTGGCTTGATGTCCTTTCATGCCACCAAGATACCGAGAATGATTGAAATTCATCAACTTCAACAGTTACAAGCTTTGACTGCCGATGATATTAGTTTTGTTCCCTCAGAAGTAACAGCTGATTTTGAAGTTAATATAAACAATAACTCAATTTGCGGTGCAATCTGTGACACAAATGGAGGCTTGCTGCATTTTTATTGTTCCGAAAACTACAACAAGACGCCAAGGCTGTCAAATATTTTTGAATTTCAACATTGTGAAATGCACACTGTGGATGATATTAGGTCAACTCCTACCAAAACTAAATCATTCATCTCATTTTTAATATCTAAGTTGCAAAAGAGTGGCATTGGTGGTGATTACTCTGAAGACTACTATGTATGCTGAACCTCAGATCTCAACCTGGATTAATGGCAAATATCTACCTAAATCATCAATCATAATTTGTGTGGCTATGACGAATAAATTAGATAAATGCATTATAAAAGAATTTCTTTCGATTAAGAGTGCTAAACTAAAAATTCCTTGGAAACCTCGGTTGAATTTCTTAATTTGCCATCCACATTATCGATGCTACCTGTCTTAGATAATATATATTATCTAACATTCACCAAGGCGGATAATCAATTAGTTTCTCAACTCACCATACCATCAACTAGTAAAGTCATGACGATCCATGAAGCGCAAGGTTTAACATCACCAAATGTGATATGTGTAAGAACTAATCCGAAACCGCATGAATTATTTGACAGTGTGCCTCATGCTATAGTTTCTATATCAAGACACACATGTTCTTTTAAATATTTTTCACCGCAGTTAAGAATGACAGACTACACTCACTTGTGGCGAAGGCTCGATTTTACACAACTATTATAAATCAACACCAGCCTTTAATTTTCAAGCCGTCGGAAATTTATCACAATCAACAATCAGCTAAATCAGTAAAACATAAGAAATCCGAAAAATTTACGATATACTTCCAGAACGTGAACAAGATGGCATCAAAAGCTTCTAAATTTTTCAATTTTGTTCTGAAAACTAATTATTTCATTTATGTAATTTGTGAAAGCTCTTTGAATCCTAACATTAACAGTAAGGAATACTTTGGAAATGATTACGCTGTTTTTAGATGTGATCCTTCATCATCAACAAGTGAAAAAAAATCAGGAGGCGGTGTACTTATCGTAGTACATTCAATGGTTTCCAGTATTGCCATAAATTTAACTCCATTATCTATCGAGTGCGTAAAAATCAAAATAAATCAGACAAATCTGTTTATTTATACAGCATACATTCCACCGAGTTCGTGTAGTGAAATATACGGCAGGTGCAGTGATGCAGATGACGAATTAATTAATCTCACAAAACCAAATGACTTAGTCTTAGTACTAACTATTCCTTTCTACCATGCAATATCATATCAGAATCGGAATATGTCTTTCTTGATGCTATGTTTGGTTTTAACCTAAAGCATATCAACAACATAGCGAATGCTCTAGAGAAAATATTAGATTTATTCTTCACAAATGTTGCAGATATATTTAAAGTGGCAGTATCACTCTATCCATTTGTTGTTAATGATGTTAACCACAAATCTATGGAAATAGTTTTTGATTCAAATGAAATTAAGTCAACAGCATCCGGGCATCATATCCATACCACCTATAATTTAAAAAAAATAAACCACGAACAAATAAACCACCATGTGAACCGGATAATATTCCAATGTCTATATTAAAAAAATATGCTAATATTTTAGTTATAGAGCGATATCAACCACTTCAACCATAGCAAAATTATTCGAACAGGTCGTATGCAACAGCTTTAAAGGAATCCTAGCCCAACATATATCACCCAATCAGCATGATGGGTTTATGCCTAGAAGATCTACATCTACTAACCTTGTTGAATTTACCAAGAAAGTTATTTATGAAATTGAAAACCGCAACCAAGTAGACGTAGTGTTTACTGATTTTAGTAAAGCATTTGACTCCATCTGCCATCACAAGGGTCTAGAAAGTCTTTACAACTTTGGCTTTGCATCCAACTTCATTAAATGGTTCAACTAATATTTGTCTAGTCACGTACAATATGTATAATCAAAGTAACGTCAGGAGTTCCTCAGGGTTCCCATATTGGACCATGGATTTTTCTCGTTTTCATTAATGGAATAACTGAAGTCACAAAATACTCTAATCTTCTCATGTTCGCAGATGATTTAAAAATCTATCATACAATTAAAGATATACATGACACAAAATTATTACAAGAAGACATCGAGAGATTCAATGAATGGTGCCACAAAAAATCTTTGCTGTTGAATATTGACAAATGAAAAGTGAAGTCTTTTGACGAAAACCGATTAACTTTACTTATAGCGTTAATAATACGGAACTACAAAGAGTTAAAGAAATAATCGATCTAGGTGTCACATTCGCTGAAAATATGAGTTTTAATAACCACATTGACAAATGCATTGCGAAAGGAAATTCTATGTTTGGTTTTGGTAAGCGTTGGACTGGTGAATTTACAAATTTGGCAACTTTATTTTCACTTTATTTTGCGTATATAAGATTGCAAGTTGAATACGCATCAGTAATTTGGAGCCCGTATTATGCTAACCACATCAGAAGGATTGAAAGCATTCAAAAGAAATTTATGATCTTCATTTTAAAGAAAACTAACTGGGACTGTGACTATAGCTTACCGTTTCATGAGAATATAGCTCACCTTCCATCATACACGACAAGATGTTTAGAATATAAAATTTGTACTCTGGAAAATAGACGCTTATTTTTAGACTCAGCTTTCATCGGTAACATCCTGATTGGCCTCATTGATTCTCCCTACATATTGGAAAATACAGCTATCCATGTTCTAATCAAATCGCTGCGAAACCATCGGTTTTTGGAGATAGTACGCCACTCAACTAACTATGGTGAAAATTGTCCAATTAACAGACTGGCAAAATCATTCAACATCGCTGAAGAAAACTTTGACTTTCATCTCACAAAGGACTGCTTCAAAAGGAACTTGAAGAACTATTTTAAAAATTTTAAAACTTAATTTATCTGGTAACTGGTAATTATCTGGTAACAACTTTTCAGTTAATTTTCTATTTTCGATTAGTAATTTTTAATTTATACACAAATTTAGGAGTTCTTTATAACTTGTGTCAAATTTTCAACAAATAATGCCATAGTAATAGAAAGGAGCATTAACATTGAATCAACTCCATTATTAAATGATTAAGTAATAAAATATTTTTCATAAACCTTTCTGCTTTTAGATAGATTATGATTTTGGTGTGGAATATCCGAAATCTCAGCTATCTTTATTTCGAAAGTGGGATAATTTATTATGTGAATTACGTAGGATAATATATCTAGATAAGCTGGAAGATAAACATAATAAATTGTTGTATAATGATATTATTATAAACAAATTCGATATTAAACATCATACTTATAATATTATACATACTGAAATATACATTTTTTCAGATACTGCCAATTATATACAAATAGCTGCACTTTACGACCAACTTTATGTCGTCATCATAAAAGAACAAGTATTAAGGATGCAGTGAATAGTATGATTACTCATCTTTATGCTACTAATGACCTACAACGATTCAAGTTTGAGAAACAAAATGAAGCATCATCATGTAAAACGACTATTCAGCCATTTATTTTAGTAGTAGGACCGTCTCCTATATGTATTAAAGAGTTTTATATTATTCTGGATAAATTTACATTACAATGTAATTAATTTTTAACAGCACTTGATATATGCTTTAAGTGCTTTCAGGTATTCAATTTGGTATATCCTAAAGAGTCGGAATTGGTTTGGCAATGGATTCAAAATTATATCTATGAAATTACGACTGAAAATAACAAAAAAAGCTCAGATCTAGCAGAATTTTATTTAATATTAAAAAATAATTAAAATGATAAAACTTTTTGAATTGCCTAATGTAGTTGATGTCACCATTAAAAATATTTCAGAGTTATTAAACAGCACAACAATAACCCATTTCGTTAATAGTGAATGTTTTAAAAAGAGACAATCCTAATAAAACACTTATTCCTATATTATTATAACACAGCCTATACTATATTGTCTGTAGCCAAATATTTCGAAAATATTTTGGTATGCAACGTATATCATTACTATGAATATTATTGTAAAGACCCGATAAAAACAATAACTTTTATAAAAGTTGGGATTGATCCCATATAAAAGTGTAAATAATTAATTAACACTACATACTTGTTCTTACAGAGCCATTTTGCAAAAGACCAGAGCGGTTCGATTTGACATATCAAAATGTATGCAAAATTCGGTATTAAATCGATACCCGAGGTTTTTATTAAATAAAATCCATTATAAAAATGGCTATCAAAGAAAATTCTTGGCCACATCTTATATCAAATATAGCAAGAATGGAGTGCCCTAACCAAGAAGAAATGGGACAGTGATTAAATATTTAAAACAAATTTATACTAGTCATGCTAACGACTGTTATATGCGCGTATATACATACTTAATGATTCACTCATTAACTGTGTGATTTTTGATCACAATCTAAATTGCACAATTAACAAATTAATCAAAAAAATCGTGCACAATCAATACTGTATGCTCCGAAATACTATATGGCTCCGCGCGTACATATCACAAATTTGTAAAAATCAACATTAGGCAATTAGTATAATTTATACATTACTACGTCTATATCGATGCTTAACCTATTATCGAATATATTTATATAGTTTTCAGTTTTATCATTCTTTATCATCATGATCGTCATCACCTCGTACGAATTGTCACCGAAATATGCATATAATATTGATGATAAAAATGAATGAAAATAAATAAAACTATTTACATTATTTTGGTTGTTGGTGATGATAGTGTCGATTAAATTCGAACCAAAGTTCGAAATACTTAATTTTAGTTTTGGATATTATAAAAACACTAATAGCAACAAAAACGATTGAAATATTAAGTTTTGGTATCTATTGAACACATTATATATTATATGTATGTATATGTGCGGTGGCTTAAGACATGAAATAAAATTTATTATTAATTCAAACTATATAGAGACGAAACATTTATACTTTATACAGTCGAGGAAACTAGTATTATGAAATTAACAAAAGGCAGCGATGTAATAATAAAGCTTCCGATTTTCACGTTCAATAGTCAATATATTGTTTTATAAAATATCTGTAAAACATAGGTATACCGAATCAAAGTTTTTTGCTTTGAGGACCTGAACTACCTAGTCGACACATAAAAATCACTTTGTTGTTGTTAACTTCAAGTCTCAACGGCAGATTTCCCGTGGGAGTTGCAAGGCTCCTATCGGGGGGGGGGGGGGGGGGGGGGTTGTTCTCAGGTGGCGGATAGGGATGCCCTCTCCGGTTCGTGGACCAAACCTTGTGAGAAGTGTCTCTCTTCACCTGGAGGTGCGGCTTCAACAGCGTGTGTTCCTCATGTAATAGGCGTATGAATTCTTACCTGGCAGTAAGTATATAAAATGTTAGGGGAAGGATACCCCGATGAAAAAAAACTTGATAGGTTGTGAAGTAGAGAATTTTCCGGTGCAGGGACTCGGAAACCCCGTATCGGCAACTGTCAGGAGTGAGCGATTATTTCTCAGTCGTAGAAATCCAACGGCGGCAATGCTGTATAGTACACCACTCACCACTACAGTAGATACTGCAAGTCAAGGTGTAAATGAGCTATTACGTCGAACTGAAAAGGAGAGAATATTCGGTAAATTGAATAATCACGTAACATCAAATCTTTTCTAAAGAAGACCAAATATAGGAAGATCACCTATAAAAGAAAAAAGTAGCAACTCGTTAGCTGATCAAGCCGACGGCTTTTCTATTGCTAGAAGTGATACCAGTGGAAATTTTACGTTTCGAGTAGGTCAACCCAGGGAAAGAACCTTGGCCTAGAAAAAGGAAATATGGATTTCTATTGGAAGCTACAGTAAATGGAGCAATCATTTGCCAAGCTAAGCGAAGAAATCGACCATATATAAAGCGAGAAAATGAAAATTTAAAATTGAGATATTGAACCAGAGAAATTCAACTACTTCACTGATGAGGATAAATTAGATATAGGGAGACTGGCTGGATCCTAAAGAAGAGAAAACAGTCTGAATAATTACCGAGAAATTGAGCCACTGATGAAATCGATTACAGGAGAAAGAGTATAAGGTAACAACGATAAACAAGTACGTTTGAAAAATTAATACTCTGGACTCAGATACTTATAGAACCTGATCTATATATGAAGTTGAATGCTGAAAAGTATCAGAGGTTTACCTATGAGGATAAACTTAGGAAATGAATTCATCACATGAAGGTACAAATTGCACCAATGAGGAAAATGGATTTAATATTGAAATCGGGATCTGAGAGGTGTAAAATGCTCAGGTAAACATATTACCCAGCCATGTACAATAGGGAGAGATGTGCCAGCCATTGTATAAATTGTTACGAGCAATATCCGGGTAATTATCGAGGCTGTGAGGTTGCTAAACAACTACAAAAATTAAGAGATAAGCCGAGAAATCAACCGAAAAATCACGAAAATCAAAGGATTCTAACATCAAATCAGATGGATCCATCAAAATCCTACATGATAGAAGAAAACGTAACTCCCACAACGCAAACCGACAAAAAATGTTAGGTAAGAACACAACTTTCAGAATAGCAATTTGGAATGCGAATGGTATTATGGATTATGCAGCATATGCCAGAAATAGAAATATTTTTAAATATACAGAAAAAATCGACATTTTGTTAATAAGTGAAAGCCATTTTGTTAAATCTTCGTTTGTTAAAATCCGATTTTTTATAACTCTGGTGGTTCCCCAACATTCTGGCCCAATGACGAAGCTAAGATTCCGGAACTAA
Source organism: Tipula unca (assembly GCA_951394425.1). Classification (NCBI taxonomy): domain Eukaryota; kingdom Metazoa; phylum Arthropoda; class Insecta; order Diptera; family Tipulidae; genus Tipula; species Tipula unca. The sequence continues at coordinate 59,357,914 of OX596380.1, forward strand.
TAGCCTTTTATGTAGCAAGAGGTATATCTCAGAACTACATCCACATTGAAAACAGCAATTCTCTATAGAGTATCGGAGTAATTCGAAGGGAAAATACACCCTGTTAAACCAATTCGTAAACAAACGGGCGACTCTTCCATTCCTCACCAGTTGGAAGACGAATTGGAACAACTAAATGAAACAATTCACTATGCTGCTTTGGCAAGCACTTCCATTAAACAAAATAAGAAGGCGCTTAACATATCCTACCCAATGAAAGTTGGACAGATGGTAAGAGAAAAACTAATCGAACACCGGAGAACAAAATAACTCTTAACAGTTTATGTAACAGTCTCAAATCCCTTCTTAAAGAAGTTAAAAATGAATCAATCAACAGATATCTAGTTATAGCCTAACTAATGAAAAAATATTCTGATTACTTACTGTTGAAGACGACGAAAGGACTCAAAATACCCAAAATGCAAGTGCTGGATGATGGATGATGGGACTCCAGGTCAGAGGCCATCAAATAGAAGGCTGATCTGTTAGCGGAGTATCTCCAGGATACTTTCCACCTACTACCAAGACAAACTGCCAACGAAAATATAATGTCAATTCACCAGCTAGATGAGTTTGACATATACGCGCAGTAACTCTCAAAGAATTGAAAGAAGAAGTCAAAAGTAACATGAATGTTAAAGAAGCCCCTGAGTACGACTTCAAGACTTGCTAAATTATCAAGGCTCTACCTGATAAAGGATTTCGTAAGCTATTACACATATAATCGATGCGGCCTTTCTGTTAAAATATGTCCCGCGGCAATGGAAAGTAGCAGCCAATTATGTCAAACATTTTTGAAAAATTATTACTCAAAAGACTAAAATCTATAATTGAGGATCAACAACTAATTCCTCCACATCAATTTGCATTCAGAGAAAAGCATTCTACAATTGAACAGGTGCATGAAATCACAAGCATAATTGAAAGAACGTTAGAACGTATAAAAGTATGCTCAAACATATCCCTGGACGACGCCCAATGCATTCGACTAAATATGGCATTGTGGTCTGGAATACAAGCTGCATAGAGATCTTCCGAGCAAAAGAAAATCTCTTCTGGTGTCCCGCGTGTTATGTTTTAGGACCGATATTTGCTATGTACAAGGGATTTACCAACCACAAATGAAGGAATCACAGCCACCTTGGGCGATTGGAAGTAATGGCGCCGATGCAAAAAGCAAACTCCAGAAGAAAACCAATGCTGTTTGTAACTGGACAAAATGTAGGCGAATTAAGCTCATTGAAACGAAATGCACGCTTATTAACTTTACATAATATCAAAATGCTTACTATCTACCGATAGAAATTAACTCACGACAGGTATGCCATATACAAACACAGCTAAATACCGTGGCAGGACCCTTGATGCCCTCAGCTAAGAGAACTTGTCTAAAAGAAAAAAGAAAATCTTAACATAAAGTTCAGAAAAATGTATTGGCTCATAGGTATAGAGGCTCTGAGATCAATAATGAAGCCTATATGAACCTACGGTTTCCAACTCTGAGGATCCCTACAGGCAATGTCAGGGTTCCCGGAAAGCAATCCCAACTTTGGTCTGTTTATTTTGTTGATTTAAATTTTTTAAGCTTTTGTCAACCAAATATGTTTATTGCAGAGACGTAAATCAGAGACATTTTTGGTTCTGTTTTTATTCTGTTTTTAAAATCCACTTCTAAAATGAGTGAACCCTACAATTTTTGGACGAAAATTTGTACACCACAATACACAGAAAATTACAACGAAATCGAGCTATAGAATAGTAAAATCCCAACAGAATCAAATTCGGAGTGAATTGACGTAGAATTTTTTTCCGAGCATATATTCTTCAATGGAAGAATTCTGCAATTTGATAAATGACCATGTTATGAGAAACGTTTCTTCCCGGATATCTCTTATTAGAAAACACTACGGTTCTTTTCAAAATCGTTAGTAAACGATGAAACCTCGTGTGCATTTGTTTACGAAATTTCAGACGGCGAAATAAAAGGTATTCGTTCACATTGAGTCGACTTGAATTTACAAATAAATCTGCATCCCAAATGATGGTCGATGAATGTTGCGAAATGGATTCTCATATGTTTCAGAATTTTGATGAAAATGAAATTGTGCTACAAGCTCGGAGAGCAAGCTTATGTACTGTAAATCTTATGATATCAAACAAAGCCTCTCGTAAAACTGTATGAGATCCTTTTTAAAATAAAACAAATCGCTGATCCGAATTTAGATCCGAGATAAACTATATTTACACGGGACGACGGCGTGCTAAAAGCACGGATTATAAATCACAATAAAACTATTTCCGGAATTAGTTGTAAGGATCCCGCTGTCGCTGAATCGAAGTATGGAGATAAATTTGACATCCGGATAATACGATCGAAAACACACCTGTCGCAAAAACCAATATACACGACGAATTACCACCGTCCGTAATCGTAACGAATGTGCACAGACGGTAAGCAGATGAACTAATCGACCAACTTAATTCAACTAAATCCACCGTTGAAATAGTAGCATCGTTTATTTCCTGTGACAACTCAGAACTTGAACTTACCCAATTACGTCCGGTTCGTCGTAAAAGTGAAACTCCAAAAAATGAATAGGGAAACTTCCAAAACAACTCATCAAACCAAGGGAAAGCCACTAAATTACCAACAAGTCAATATAACAAAATACCAACAGGTTTAATATTAATTCCAAATTCGAAAACGTTTAATTTTTTCTGTGTTCCATCTCGGAGTGGCTCGCAATGAGGATATCATCAATATAAGAAAAGACGAAGTCTAGCCCTTTTAAAACTTCGCTAAGGAATCGTTGGAATGTCTGAGTTGAGTTGCGAAGACCAAATGGCATTCGGGTGAACTCGAAAAGCCCAAAGGGAGTTGATATCGTTATTTTATGTATATCCTCTGGAGCCACGGGAATATGGTGATAGGTCCGTACCAAATCTATTTGTGAGAAAATAATGGCACCGGCGAGTTTCAACGAGAAACTGTGGATATGTAGATTAGGGTATATATTCGGTCTGTGACAGTGTTGAACTGTCGATAGCCTCCACAAGGGAACCAGTCCTTGTCTTTTTTTTTTGTATGTGGTGGAGGGGGAATCTTCATAAGACCTCACATGTGGACCTAATCCATAAACATGTAAGAGTGTCGGATTCTTACCGACTAAACCCTAATCTGCCTATTGTTGTCTCGTGGAACTACTGTTATGTATTACTTCGCGAGAACAGGCTCAGCCTTAGCTGCCTTCTAACTTTGTTGTCTTTGTCTATTTTTTTCTAGACTTCTCAGTTTCTTAATAATGCTTTCCCTCATTTTACACACCACCTCTGTTAACGGTGATAAGTCCTTTCCCACAGACCTATATAGTTCCAATCTTTCTTCTTCGAAGCGCGGGCAGTCAAAAAATACATGCTCGACGATCTCCAGCTTTCCTTCGCACATTGGGCAATAAGGGGAATCATCTTGCTTACATTTATGTAAATAAGCTCGAAAAAAACCATGCCCCGTCAGAAATTGGCATAAATAGAAGTCAATCTCTCCATGTTTCCTATATATATAGCCATTTAACTATACCGAAGGGACTAACGATGTGTCCACCGACCTTTTCTCGAGCTGTCCCAACGCTGCTGCCACATGTTAACGGTCTCTGTGCGAGCCACAATATGATTTCCTCTCTTATCCCTATTTGCACGGCGAGAATATATTCTTTCACGCTCCTTATAGCCAATAAGTCAACTGGAGGCATCCCAGCCAGTAGCCACACCCTCAAAGCGCTTAAAATTGGTGCTCCATACATCAAAATAGACGTCACCACACTAAAAAAAAAAAAACTCAGTAACAACCCAGTCTTTGTCTTTCTTCTGAACCATATGTAGTGGTGACGAGACTGTTCAAGGTAACCTAACTTGTATGACAATGTAGTGAACTACATTATACTTCATTGGCAAATTATAATTTGGAGCTTCAATGAGCATTTCTTTAAAAGAGCGTCGTAATAAGAATTGTTAACGATGAAATGTTTTAAAGTTTTAAAATGTTGCGTGCACGACAAAGGTTGTAAGCGAATCGTAAAGTCTTCTGTTTTTCAAATCGACCACGTGGCCGTATTTATACTGAAAGTCAGCGGCTATGTAGGTATGTAGGTAGGTATGTCTACTGCCGCAACTATAAAAGGATGAGTAAACGAACGCCTGAATACCATTTGCTGCAGTAAGAATCCAAACGGTGTCTTTCGCACTTTTTAACGCATGTATATACGTGAGCCAAAATGACGGTGGTATAACAACAGAATCCGGAGTGAGAAGATGATCTCGTTCGTGATATGGGTCTTTTTTGAAATTTTCTTCTGTTTGGTGATCCTCATGTTGGATAACGTTCGTTGAAGATCAGCTAATTGTTGTTGCGTTTGGTCCAGTTGTCTTTTTAGTGAGCTGTATTTATTTCCCGGCGGTGGATTCCTAAGGATGTTGAGTATCATTGCTATCGTCATTTGTTGTATAGCACCAACGGCATGGGCGAACTTTTCACTATCATTTTTCATACGGTGTATGAAGAATTGTTGTTCGATGAGTGTGAACCATTCCCCTGAGTGTTTTTTTTGTTATTTAATTTATGTAAATAATCATGCCGCTACAATTTATCCATTACATAGTTTAAATTTAGTGTTTATTCGAAATCAAATTTATTAAAAGTTATTATTGCGGTTTTACAAATTTTAATTTTATTAACAATTAAGACATTTACAATAAACCATAGTACTCGGTATATTATATTCCCGTACTGTATATACCTCCTTTTAATTCTCACATTAATTTTAAATTTAACCAAACTCTTTTTTTTTCACCTTTATAAAAAGCGCCGTATTCCAGTTTGTCGATAACAACATAACAAACATTTTTGTTATTTATTTATAGTTCGCATACGACATGAAAATAACAAATTGTAATATTTTTCTATGTCACCTACAAACTAACTTTGAACACCTTAAATGAACGAAAAAAAAAAATAAAATGTATGTATTGATGACATGTGATAAAATTCACACCATTGGTGACAATCGGTGTTAGCTATACGACGATTATTTGAATGTTAATTTATTATAATCATATTTTTATTGTTCTCGCATTGAATATGAAAAAAAGAAAAAACTATAAATATTTCGATACGTATAGAAACCACTCTGTTTACTAATGGTGTATATACACCAAACGTGTCTATATAGAGCTGAATGTAAGTGAATGACTAAGAACTAAAATATGATAATTATCTATTTTGAAATTAAATTATTATAATTTGAACTATTTATTTTTAGACGATACAAATATTCTGACGATATCATGAAAATTAATTTTTTTTTTTGTAACACAATTGGCGTTAAAGTGGTTAATGCCATAGCTATCTACATACGAGTATATAGATATATATGTATAGGTAAACACTATACATACAATTTTGAATTCATTTCTTTACTAAAATATGTAATAAAATCATTAATCTTAATTCGACGTACACAGACTATTTATAAATAACATTTTATACATGAATTTTTAATTGAAATCTGAATATACATTATATCGTCCATCCGACCGCTAAAATAATAATTTCTCGTCTTTTACATAAACTTTTGAACTTGTCAAGAATTGCAAAGTATTATACACACGTCGTTTTCTTCGTTTAGCTATCTGTGCGCTGCGCTTGCCATGTTAAATAAAATGATTAGTTTGTTTCGAACATTATACACGCGAATTATATAAATTTTAGCCCCTGTGGTCGGGGGGCACACCACAGTATCGTAGAATACCATCACAGTATCGTTTGCTTGTTGTAGAAGGCGACTAAACGGTTGGATCGCTGGGCAGACGACCCGCATCCGTAAAAAAAATAAACTGTTTATAAAGACAACAAAACTAAAAATGAATACCGTCAAAACAACACTAGGAGCGTTAGAGGGCCTAATCACATGCATGAAGGAGTATCAGCTGGAACTCGTTGTTCTTCAAGAAACTCGCTGGCCTGAAAAAGAAAAAAATTAAAATTGGGCGGACTACTCCAGCAAACAATGTCACTAATGGGCCCACGGTGCAATACCCGGACAAACACATATACTTACACATTAAAAACACCCAACCGTGATTTTTGATCACCACCGGGAATCGAACCCGAGACCCTCGGATAACATAGCAAGACGGTTTTAAAGAACGCTGTTTTGGATTTCCAAGTAGTCAATAACCAATTGTGTAAGCTTTGCTTGCGCATGAAGTAAGCCAACCTGTCGATAATTTGTGTACACGCGCCCACAGAAGTCAGCCAGCCCCAAGATAAATACTCATTTGCTTGGACGATCTGATGGGATCTAGGTATAACCGAACACGATGTTAGAATGGTAATTGGGGACTTTAATGCTAGAGCTGGCAGAAATCAGGCCGACTTGTGTGAAAAATAGGTCCGCGTACTCCCGACACGAAATTGCGACCGATAATGGTGAGAGAATGATGTACTTTGCAATTGCTCACGATCTTAGAGTAGCAACAACATTTTCCCCTAACAAGCAGATACATTTGGAAACATGGATCCATCCTCGGAAAATTTCCCGAGAACACAGCTAAACGAATGGAACGTTTCGACTGTGAAGGTTTGATAAATGAAGGTCAAAAGACCCGATAACTGGATCTTGTCAGCGACAACATTGAGGGAGCTAAAAAGAAGGCACTGAAAACGACGGTTGTCAGTGCTGCTCAACAGACTTTAGGTATAGAGAAAGTCAGACCCAAGAATGATTGGTTTGATGACGATTGTCCTCTTGCAGTTGAGCAACAAAATATAGCCCACAGTGAAGTGCAACAACGCCTCACAATCGCAAGGGAAAACAAGGCTGCTCTTATACTAGGAGGGCAGCTAAGCGGATTTGTAGACGGAGAATTGTGGAAGGCCGAGGTTCTGAAAGTACAACAACTCAGCAATGAGCGCAGTTCACATAATTTCTTTAAAGGAATTACTGGATTGCAACATATTTTTAAGCCTTCGTCAACTGCGATTCATGACTGCGATGGAAACCTCTGTGTCAACATCGACGCAGTACTCGACGCATGGAATGGATACTTTACCGACCTGCTTGGTGTTCATTATTCGTCACAGACTGTAGTTGCTTCACCTCAAATACAGACTGCGGAAATTTGCATTGAGGATCCACTAAAACGAAACCGCTCACCTGGAGTGGACGGCATTAATTCGAAGCTCTTGATATTCGGAGGGGATACTTTGTGGAACTGTCATCATCAAGAAGGGAGACCGCTTGAAGTGTGAGAATTATCGCGGTATAGCTCTCCTTTGAGGATTTCGTCCGGATCGATGTCACTGATCAGGTCTTTTCACTGCGGATCATTCTATCTTAATATTATGAGACTTCCATCCAATTACATCAGGTGTACCTGGATTTCCGGCAGGCCTATGATTCGATCAATCGAGAGTGTTTGGGATCTGCGCTGGAATATATATGCCAACAAAACTGGTACGATTGTGTAGGATGACAGTGACGCAGTCTCAATGCTGTGTTAATGTTGAGAACAGGCTATCAAGAATTATTGCAGTTAGCTCGGGTGTTCGGTATGGAGATGCTCTGTCCCCGATACTCTTCAATTTCATGTTGGAGTACATCTTTCGTAAAACTGAAACACCTCAGCGCAACATCTTATATCGCCAGTCCAATCCGGTGCTTGCATATGCAGATGACATATGCGCGATTGAAATGAATAGCAATGGAGTGAAGGAAATACTTGATTCGCTTGTAGAGTTTTCAGCTTCTGTTGGACTCCAGATAAATTAGTCCAAAACGAAATACATGATTTCAGGTTATAGGGACAATAGCACACCAGATTTTAGTAGTGGCCACTACACGTTTGAAGGAGTGAGGAGATCACTCATATGATAAGAGTGTAGGTGAGGATATTAAATTGCGGCTGGCAGCTGGCAGCTTACGGCCCAAAACGCGAGTACCCTGGCTCGGTCACGTTCTGCCTGCTGATCCGGAACGTATTGTGCAGCTATCTCCGAAAGGAGAGCCACCATATTGGTAGGCGCAGGGGACAGTGTAAAGACCAAGCCCAGGATCAAAACCGTTGGAGGCAGATTGTTGACGCAGTAAGTGGCCAGTAATGGCCTTTATATACTGAATTATTATTATTATTATAGAAATTTTAATGGTCTTATAAAAAAATATTTTATGACAAATAAAAAACTTGTACATACATACGTACATATAAGTATATATACATATATATGAAGTAATCTTACATATATACAAGTTTGTAATGACGACTTCACAGTATAATCAAGAAAATGATAAATGCATTAAATGTCATAAATGTCATAAAAACATGCAGTTTATTTTTTAGCATATATTGATTTGTCGTGATTATCAGCTGGAAGTCGTTCTTTTTTTGTTTTAGCTTTCTTGTTTTTATGTTTTATTTTTACATGTAAGTTGGAGACCTCAATTTGTAATTATACAAGTTTATTGGTTGAACGTGCATATACATATTTCTATTTTGTGATTCGAAACATTCGATCAGTTTGCGTAGTGTTATATAAATAAATTATTATAAATTGTTTTAGCTTAGTGTTTCCTTTACTTTTTTAACATGCCAAATAGCATCAGCATATTATGTATGTAAATAACGATCAACTAAGGAATTCACATTCGACAACCTATTTCGAGCGGTTCAACTAAATAATTGAAAGTATGAATGGAAATTAAAGCGCATAGTGGGCAAAGCAGAATTTAACGAATTTTATCATTAGGACAACAAAATTTGGTACGACCTCGTATAATTATTTCGAATACAAGATATCCGAAAAATATTTCAATTTTCAAAAACGTAGGAGAATATAGGATAAGCATGTTTGGTGTTACAACCAGGAATTCACTCAACTGTCGTTTACCTCAGAAGAAATCGATTGTTTATCCAACATTAACATCAATAAGAGTGCATGGTCATGATGGTTCACCGCCCATCTTTAGTACTGTTATCGAAAGTCTTCGAACCCAAATTCTCCCTATTCTGTGGAAAATATCGGTTAAACGAAGTGACATCATGAACTATCGTGGGATTGCTAAACTTTCATCCACTACAAAGCTCTTTGAAGCAATCAATAGTTCATCGATTTTTATTTTTTTTATACAAAAAATATATTTTGAGGTTGACTGATATAAACTTAAAGTCTTTCCCGCGATTGATTCCAGAATACAGCTGTGACAAAATTGACCACTCGATGTTGTTGTTGTTCTCACTTTTCGTAAATGATGTGATGATGTTTCAAATTCGAAAGGCGTCTGCTCTATACGCTGATGACATGGAAACTGTTGCTCCAGTTGCCGATATATCAGGCGTTTGATGTTGCGAGGTGATCAAATCAACTTTTGTTGTTGGACTGTTTTAATCAATTTAAAGTTAAATTTAAGCAATTGTAAGACACTTTCATTTTGTAGAATCTGATTCCCATTACTGCATCAGTATTTCTTGTATGGGCACATTGACATTTCTAAAGCTTAGATTTTGCTGGGTTTTATCAGGCGGAATTGATATGAATTTTCTGATCCGTTAACATTAAAATCTTTGTATGTGTTATTTGTTCGACCTTCTGGAATACACCTCTCAGGTTTCGTCAACTTGATTTTGTGCCACTCGACCAGAAGTGAGTCCGTTCAACGGCAAGAAATAGTAGCAGCGCTTTTCGTACGTGATCTTTTAATTTCGCGTATTGATTGTTCCGAGTTACTTGTTACACGTCGCATTGTTTTTTTTGATCTTTCCGATTTTAATATGTTTTGAAATTCATAATCGGGTTGGTTGAATTTTTTAGTACCAATTGGTATGATCTCATGTATGTCGATTTTATGACATTTTCGAATTTTCTTTGCAAATCCTAGGAACCTAGCACCATAATGATGTGTAAAATAAGACGTGATTGAGTCTAAGCTAAATAAGATGTCATTAGGTGGTTAAAAGCAAGCATGTTTGGTATGACCTATAGTATGTATTGTCGAGCATATCATTTTTCCGAATTTTCTTTGGAAAATAATGACGGAAAAAATCCTAGGAATCTAACACTATCCGATAAATATTTCATTATGGGAAATGTAGGATTATAGGGTTTAAGACAACCAAGTTTGGTGTGATCTCATGCGTAGAGACCATAGAGAAGTACAAGAAATGTAGAAAATATAAAAAACAAATAATTTCATCCGAATCATACATTTCACATGGAATTAGATATTAGAAAATGATTTTTGGATTAATATCTGGAATATGGCCACCTGGAAAGGAACAAGACTTTTTTAAGCGATAATGGTGAACTCACGAGCTTTGAAATTCTTATCTCTAATTCTGGTCTCTCTCTGTACTTCATTAGAGTTGAATTTTGCTCTATATTTAGGCTGTCATACAAACAACTGTTCGTTCCACGCTGCGTTTGATACCTATAGGACCCAAACTAGAAATAAACTTAAACTTCTTTGTGTGAATTTTACCAGGATTAACATATGGGTTACACCCCCTAAAAGTGAAGAAAAATAAAATATATAAATTAAGACGATTTGTAATAACAAAAATAAATATAAATATAAAAAATATTATCTGTATCAAAAATCTGAAACCACCACTCTACATAAGACTATTTCTCAAACATATTGCCAGTATTCAACCGATAAAAATTCCGCTCGAATTTGTAAGGGTGGACTACACTCAATGAAAGAATCAGTCTAAATTTTTATGAACGGTTAAACATATATACATACATAGGAGGGTCTCATAAATCCAAACCATAAATCAACAATCAAACCTTTAAAGATATGAGCATATCTGTTAATATGTCTACGGATTCATATGTGCTAAATTTATATTAAATATTGAAAAGTTACAAATGGTAAAACAAAAAAGAAGCCAAACTCAAAATTACAATAATTTGCATCTGAAAGTAAACGATTTATAAACAGTAATTTCTCCAAAGGAGTTTCCCTGTGGTCACGATATTCAGCATGATCCGAGTGTTTCTTCAGATGCCTAAAATAAATTCCTTTGTACGTTCACAAGAAACCCAATTAGCTATGTTTACACAACATAGATTAATGGACATTTTAAAAAACAAAGCTATCAGCAGAGATCAACCCGACCGCCAAAGAGCTGCAAGATGTGTTCCTAAAGTGATTATGGGCACAAGAAAAATTTGACTTTAACTCTCGTGTTTTTACAATTCGAAATTGGTTGGGTTAGCGTTAGCCTAGACTTAAATATATTTTTTTAAATTTTGTTATTCACAATTTTGCCTGTAGCAATTATGAGTGGCGGTTTTCAAAATTTTGAAAATTCTTTTAATATTACTTCGAAATTAAATGATTGTATTGAATTGACGAAATTTTAACTTCACAATTGCAACATTGCCTAGAAAATTGAATTACTCCTGCATATTATCAACCTAATATACACCGAAAATACTAATTAAAATTTACAATTTAGATTTTAAAATTCGGTTTTTTAAAATACTTAGTTCGATAATCTTAGTTTTCAATTATAATAAAATTTAGCAAATTTAAATTCGAAATTTCGCATAATTTCTGTTGAATTGAACTTTAAATTCAGAATTATAAATACTTACACAAAATTAGAAATTTCAAAATATTTATTATTTTCAAAATTCTAAATTGTATACGTAAGATCTACAAAAGTTTATTAGAATTTCTGAAAATTGTAGGCATTTGGAAATGTCCAAGAACCATAAAATTGTTAAATAACGTTAAAATCGAATTTTCTTATACTCGCAGATTTTTAAAAGTACAATTGTGCAATATTCAAAATTCAATAATTCAAATTAATATTTGGGACCCAGAATTGTAAAATTCGGTTTAAAAAATTAAATAAACGCAAACTTAATCCTCAAAATTTCTAAAATTTTCCAAAAAGTTCATCATTTAACTGTTATCGAAATTTACATCGATAAAATTTCTTATTTTCAAAAATCGAAGTGAAATTCCAAATTCTGAATTTCATAAATTTCAAATTAAGAAAATAACATATACCATAGGACCCAAAACCGAGGAACTAACTGGCCCGAAAAAAGCATTCTTAATTTTTTTTTTTTTTTTTTTTTTTTTTTTTTAAATAAATACCAACACATACATACATTATTTAGAGACTGTTCGGCTAGTGGATTTAATGTCCTTTGAAAGCTTCTGAACAGTATCCCTATTTATGCACACTGCATAGCTCCATGCTAGCCTGTACTAACATGAACGATGGGTCGGCCCATGAGTTCTACATTCACTTGCATGATAATTTGGCATAAGCTACCTGAATTCGCCCAGGAACATAAGAACAAACCCATTATTGTACATATAGGTTACCCCAAGTAAGGAAGTATAGGAAGAAATTACCCCAAGTAAACTTCTTAATATTCACTTATTATCACAAAAACCTGCAACAAAAAAATTAATTAAATTGGAATTTTATTTCAAAAGTATTCGTGGAGTGTTGGAACTAATGGAGTAGAGACCCGGTTGAATCCCAAGACTTCATTCATAGTCATAAATAATCCATCAACTCTTGTGTTGGCACAGCATGAATTGCCAAATTGCGACATATTTATTTTTATTGTGGAAATTCCAAAAAATTATTAACGCTGTCACACTGGTGGCCAACAAGGTCCCAAGCTCAATCGAGAAAATAGCCGTCCACACGATTTTTTGCCATACAATCTTTTTTCGATTTTAGTTTTCTTTGAAAAGATGGCAAAGACGATATATTTATTTATTAAGCGGCAATTCCAACAATCAAAGAATTATCGAAGCTGGCGTAATGGTTGCTAAACACCTATTGACCTAAAAGTCTGGGATAGTTTAAATGTAAAAAAATTTCTAAAATGTCTGGAATGGATTAGTTACGATTGTATTGTAAGAGGTATGTTTAAAAATTCCTGGGATAACTTTAAGGAGGAGATTAGAAACCTGGACAACAGATACTGGATGATGAACCAACATTTTTAATTGTGATTATATCATGTGACATATCAAATGAAACGTATTGTTATAAGCAAGGTAGTGGTACAGATTTTTTTAATCAATTATGAAAATTATTAATAAAATATTAATTTGCAAAGTAGTTTTAATTATATTTAAAAAATTAAATTAAGATCATGATTTTAACGAGATAAAATAACAAAAATTTGTCTACTATACAGTTCTAATAAATTCCAATTTAACAGATGGTAATTATCTCCTGAAAATCTTGAGATAACCGCTGAGCAACGAAAAACTAATCTCCTTAAATTATGTGATGCATAACCAGAATTGTTAGAATTTAATTGTTTTGTCCTTGAGGCCAAGTTACGAGCTTTCAACAAAGCTTAGGATTTAGAGTATGCAATCTTATTGAATATAAATAATTTAAGGTCCGATAGTTTAAACGAAACTTTATATAGTAACGTTAAAATGTTCTTGTAATGTACACGCACCTCTTGAACGAAACCGGTTTTGTTTTTTGACTGAAAGGTTTTCGAAACAGTTTTGATCAAAAATAAAGTAGCTCCAGTCAAATTTAGTTTTAAACTGCAATGCTTTTTCAGAATATATACTTCACTCAAAAAAAACCGTTTGACTGCGGGATCCTTTTTGGAGTTTGACTGAAGTGTGAAGTTTATAACAAAAAATGTTGGCAAAAATATGAACTGCATATATGAATTGGTGACGAAAAATCTGACAACATTTTACTCAAAATTTACTTTTAAACCATCGAAATTTTTAAAACAAATCCTTTTTAAAGCGTTATATAGTAAAACCTAGATTAATTCAATTAAAAAACTATTTTATTTTTTCTAAGACTTCCAAATTGTTTGTTAGGCTAATTGTTATAAATTGTAACGACATTTAATTTGTGGAAAATGTACTTTTGCGTTTGAGGTCCAATAACAAATAATCGTAGAGATAGCTCCCACTCTGAACTCCATTTAATGATTATTTGTGCCCAACCTTGGATTTTCAGAAACACTCTACATTAAACAAAGTGTAATTGGGCATTTGATGGCATGTAACAGATATGTGCCAAATAAATTGTTTGTGCAACCAGTAGAACACTAGTGACGAAAAACCCATTTTTATTTCTTATCTTTAAATTCAATTGTAAATTATGATCGATCATTATCAGCCATAAATCTCTTTAAATTAATTTAATATAAATTCAATAGTAGATATATGACAGTTCGACTAGGGACTGCATTACCGTTAAACAATTAATCGATTAACTGGTTTTACCATATCCAATTTGGCTTAATTGTTGGTAAAGAATTATCAGAATAAATTGCTTGGAAATACACAAATTTTAGATGAAAAATATGGCTTTGCTCCTAAATATTTAAATTTAAATTATGACATCACATCATCAGATGATCAATTCATTAACTCAAATATTGATTCTATTATTAATAATGTCGACTAACAGTGACAATGTTTCAATTGTCGTCAATCAAAAATCATTAAATACAGTAGAAAAACGTCACAAGTGAGTTTGGGATTGAATTCGTATTAGTCTTAGATTGCAATGTTGCAAAGTGAAACCGTAGACATAACGGTGTATAGATTTCTCATATTTCTATTTGCACTGTCATACGCAGTGAAAATATTTTCCATGGTATCGTTGTGTTGTCGATATTCCATAGTGTATACAGTATATACAATAAAAAGCACCAACCTAACGATGACATATAGGCAACATCAGAAGTTTGTTGTGGTCCTCTGTTATTGTACCAATGAGATATCTAGTATGAATGTCTATGGTGAAACAGCCTGTTAGGGTGATATTGTAAAGATTTCTTTTTGTTAATGGACGAGGTAAATTACGCCATGTAATATACGCGATTATCGACACACAGATTATTACTTAGATTACCTAGCAATATTATTTATAAACGTTTCACTAACTGCAGGTTTAAAAGCGACTCAATAAAAATATCACTTCCTAGTCCACTATCCCAACAAAATAAAACATTTTTGGTGTTTTGATTAGAATTAGAAGATCAAATTCATAAAAAATATGGTCGAAATATTACTTCTCGACAATATTTGGGCAAATTAAAATTACAAATAGAAACCTGCTGCTCCAATATCTAGATTTGACCGATTGCATGAAGTTCTTTGATAATGGATTAAAAGTTATCGTTAAAAATGGTTCGCAATTAATTTTCGTTTCCTTAATGGGGCATTCAAATCACAGGTATTCACCCAAACCTAGTTGCCAAGCTTTTGTTTTGCTCTGCATTAGTTAAGAGTATCTGACTGGCTTTATGAATTTGCTAGATTAGCTCCTACTTTAAAATATTTATCGGTCGCTAAATGCGATAAAATATCAGATGCTGGCTTAAAAGATATTGTTAAGAAAATACTATAAGTTACGTTATTTATAAACGAGGGGAAGCGAAACTGTTAATGACTAACGATTCAGTTTCACTAAATGTGAAATTGGTCCAGTTTTTTTTAAAAAAAAGCAGATTAGGAGGTTTAGGGGTATAATTCGGAAAAGTTATATAATCGAAATATATGAGGTCATAAGAAACTTGGTTATCCTAAACATCCCAATCCACTGTTTTTTTTAAACTTGAAATATTTTTCGAATAGCATGATATCTTCGTTTATACATCATTATGATGTTGGCTTTCCTAGGTTTTCTGAAGAAACGTTGGAAATTTATTTATTTGGTAGACCTATGCTAAAAGAAATAGCTTAGCAGGAAAAAGTCACATAATCGTTTAAATTATTAGAATTATAAAACATGATATTCTCACTAAATCATGTCATTTTAGGATTTGGACGAATTAAGGACAAAACTCAAGTGAATTAATTTAACTGGTTTAATTTTAATTTTAACTTCCCTAGCTGTGTAATAATGTTAGAACTTCAGGCTACAATCTAATTTTAAATTTCTGGAGATATAGGACAAAAAAATATTTTAATTTTAAACTTTTTTTACCTAACCTATTTTGAAAACAGTTTAAAATGCATTGAAAGAGATTCTAAAAGTGTCGCCGTAGAAAACAATAGATGATGCGTATATGCTCATCTCTGATAAGTGAGTAAAGTCATATACGATATTCAATAGCTGTGGAATAATTAAGTTGGAAATTCTTCGAACTACTGAGTTTTGATATTGCGCTCTAGCTTATGATCTTAGTCAACTGTCCATTAAAAAATGTTATACAACACAGAATTAAAAATTAAATTAAATTTTTGAATAAAACATTTTGTACATAACCTCATGAAATGACGAACAGGTAGTTATAACTACATTATACTACTTGTAATAACTTCTTTAAAACTAACCACATTTTAATTCTTGTTAACCGCGATAAATGTTACACATTTGGTAATAGTAAAATTATCTAGAGCTCCAGGTGACGCGTCACTATATCAGAACAATCGGTATCATTCACCATGAAAAAAAGTTTGAAACTATAGTGATCAAAATAATAAAATGATAAGAGATAATCCATACGATTACTAGATATTGGTAAAAGAAACGTCAGAATACCACCAAATTCATACAACTTCCCCTTAAAATTCATTTCGCAAGGTTGGATAGGTAGACTTTTCTCCTTACTATTATGTTACCAAAAAAAGTCTCCAACTGTGAGATAAACGTGTGAGATAGCACCACAGAATGACCACCCTGGTTTAAATGTTTGCAGTCATTATTACAAAGGTACGTTACTATTTTTGAAATCAAATCGTCTGTCCAAGTTTGTCTAAACATTTTTTTGACGCTTAAGACAATAACCTATTTTTTATCTCCATCTAAGATATTCCTATTTTTTATCTCCATCTAAGAATTAATTTGTGCACGTCATTTTGAATTTTTCGATCACTAAGCATTATATCAAGCTAATACCATTCGTTTTATTTTCTGCAGCCTCAAAAACAATCTTCGTTTGCCTCTCATGAAAAATAATTCCTTTAATATCAAATCTATATAGTGAATATCGTCTCTCGAGTTGAGTTGATTAGTTGTTTTTTGGTATTTTCACGTATTCGCCATTGAGGTCATGCGATGTTTTTACATTCTTTTTGATGATCGATTGAAATGTTTGTTTACGTTAGACCCCGGATGACTCCGAGCCCATCTATATACCCTTTTTACACATAACAAGATGGAAGGATAATAAAAACTGATTAAATTTATAGAATCGATCCGGTTCCAGATAACCAAATAGTCAATATATGTAATAATTGTTAGTAAAATATATAAAGAAATTCGGTTAGCACCGGACAACACAATCTTAATAGACGGCTTTTAAAATTTTAGACGCTATCCTTACTATAGGTATCCTAATATTAAAAACTTTTGTACACGAATAACATAAACAGAGTTAGACTATATACATATATAGATTTAGTTAGAAATTATAAAAATGAATATTTGTAGCAACACAATGCGACCTTAAAATTGACTAGTAGAGTCGGGCTTTTAAGTAACTTCTGAAAATTAAATTAAATGAATTACAAATTATATTTGCCCTACTAAACTATACATCTTCTTAATTTGAATCCATAACTTACTTGGTTTATAAAATACTATCTCATCTAAAATTGTAGCTATAATTAAGATCAGCTGCTTATTCAAACGACCCTACTTTATTTTAATGAAAATATGTTGAGTTTAATGGAAACTGTTCTATAAATTCTTCAGCCCATGCCGACTGAACACTGTAATTCAAATTATACATTGCCGTTTCTCTATACAGAAGATACATTATACGTGTTACATTAACAAAACAATTCACTAACCCAAAACTTCATGTTATGTGAAATCCCAGTCCTTCCTATAGTGAGTCTCCGTTTTCGGAAAAGATCGTGCCTTTACGCATCACACAAAAAAAGATGGACCTGTGTTTACATTAATTGTTGAGATCACCTTGCTCATTTCATCATCACTCTGGTAGTTGTTATATTTAGTTGTCGCTTAATTACATACCTGTCCTGTAGGAGTTGCCAAACCATGTTCAATATAATAATCTGCGTTAATTCCAAGTTTTTTGTGAGTTCGGTTGCTCTTTGTATTCTCACTTGCAGGAAAGACAATATTTTTTCTTAATGTAGTTGTGATGGAACTCTATTTAATTGCCAACGAAATCATTCTACGCCAATTTCGGATCTGTCTTGTCGAACCTCTGCTGCAGTTTTACACATATACAAATTTGGGTTCTAAGAGTCAATAAACCATCGGATATTCAAATATGATATTTTTACATTTCACTCCGTTATCCTTATAAATACATATACATACATGTATGTATAGTTAGTGCACATATGTTCAAATAGTGCTCCGAGGGCAATGTTAAACATCGTCGTTTATATTTGTACGTTTGAATAAAATATTTTGTTGAAACCTGCGCTCTATTCCTATATAATAAAATACAAATGTATAAATTGTAAATTAAACAATTTTCTTTCATTTCTTTCGGGACACAAAACATTATTTTATACATTTCCTTTTTCTTTTGTTTTTTTTTATTTGGTTTTGTAAAACCGTTATATTTTGTTCGCTAAAAATTGAAATTTAAGTGAAACATAAAAAAGTTAAATCCAGAGAACTCAGAATACACTATACGGATGAAAAAAAAATTCAACCAAATTCTACATATTTACATACATTCAACCAGAAACAGCACAGGAAAAAAGGAGTTTGGAAAATATTTTTATTGGCATGAGATGACCTCACCCAAAACAAAAAACAAAAAATTGGGCACGTATGTATATGTAAATTTATTTAACGTTAAAAAAGATCGGAGGAATCGCAAGGAACATATTTGTTTTGCTACCATAATGAAATGTATTCCAAATGAAATGGGACGCACAGTGTGTATATGAGTATATGCTATATGTACCTACACAGAAAAAAGTGTACGGAAGAAGACAAATAATATAAAAAGGATGCGAAATATCAAAATTGAAAAAATTTATCATAATTAGGGAATATAAAAACAAAAAGAGGAACCAAGCAAAAAAAAATTGTTTTTGTTAATAAATACGAGAAATCCCTTTGTATGTGTGTGTATGTCAGCATAAAAAAATTCCCTTTATATTTTGGATGGCGGAAAAAGATAATATTTGGTTGGAAATTAGATTTTATTTATTATTAGAAATTATTAGAAATTCTATTTAATACAATATGATCCTAAGAAAATCACAGCCGTTCATATAGGTGTTGTATATAAATACATACACATGATTTGCATAACGCTGTTTGTTTAGTGAAATTTAAATTTGTGCTTTTTACGGTACTATATGGTTTTATTAACACAAGATTTTGACAAAAGTTAAAGAGATAGACAAGCATCCATAGTTTGAACGTAAAATCTGCTATATATAGCAGAAACACGAAGGTCATTAAATATTTCCATATAACTAAAAGGCCAAAGACACTAAAGGTCACCGAAGGTCATTCAATCAATTTTCACTTTCGCTCCTACAACTTTCTTCTATAGAGCGATTTTGTCCCTAACTATCATAGTTTTGCCGAGCCAATCGAGAAACTTGTCCAGGCCCAAATAATAGAAGAATCATTGTATCACGATACTGATATTAGCACCGCTATCCCAAGTTCAACAGTTTTCAAAGTTGTCCATGCCTCGTCAACTCTCCACAACTCAGCAATAACATCATATGTGGAATTCACCAAAATTCGTAAGTCAAGATGCTTTATCTATATCTGGGAGTAATCAAAGTAAACCGAAAAGCCGTTCGAATAATAAAAACAAAACGAAGCGGTCACGGAACTAAAAAGATGCAGTGTGTTACTGAAGTGGTTCGAGAGCAAAAATCCAGAAAAGTTATTTTTCCCGATGAGAAACTGAACATTGAAAAATTAATCAACATTGACTTAAAACGATTTGGAGGCATTACGGGCTGCCATTGCCAATGTCTGGAATGAAGTGCCTTTAGTAGTGCTAAATGGTTTGTTTACAAGTTGATTTGATTTCAAATGATTTAGACAAAATCCTTAGACAATAATAAACAGTTTTAAAGGCCATTACTGGCCCCTTACTCAGTCAACTATTTGTCTCCCACGGTTTCGATCCTGAGCATGGTTTTCACTGTCTAAGACAATCTGAAGAGACAAAGTAGTGCTCGACATCGTGCGGAACCATCGTCGCCTGCAACGACCTCTGCACCTACCATATGGTGGCTGTCCTTTCAGAGATCGTTGCACAATTCGTTCCGGATCAGCACGCAGGACGTGACCGAGCCAGCGTTCTCGCTGAGATCTTACGTCATGTATAATATCGGGGATCTTCATCAGATCTCTGATCTCAAAATTGACAAGAGCTCGGTATGTACCATCTATTTCGCGTTTTGGACCGGAAATCACACGCATGACTCTTCTCTCGAATGTAAGGAGCCATCTCTCGTACTCATCCGTCTGCGCCCAACTTTCACATCCAAACATAACATTCGGGCCTGATCAACGCTTTGTAAAGCTTTAGCTTCACGGCACTTGATAAGTGTCTAGATTTTAGCAGTGGCCTTAGAGGATACAAAGAACAACTGCCAGCTGCCAGCCGCACTTTAATATCCTCACCCACACTGTTATCGTGAGTGATAAGAGAACCCAAATATTTGAACCTCCTCACTCTCTCAAACGTGTTGTGGCCACTACTAAAATCTGATGTGCCATTGTCCCTAAGACCAGAGATCAGGTATTTCGTTTTGGTCTCATTGATCTGAAGTCCAACTGAAGCTGAAAACTCTACAAGCGGATCAAGTATTTCTTTCACTCCGTTGCTATTCAGTGCAATCACGCATATGTCATCTGCATATGCAAGCACCTGATTGGACTGGCGATATAAGATGCTGCGCTGAGGTGTTTCAGTTTTACGAAAGATGTACTCCAACATGAGATTAAAGAGTATCGGGGACAGAGCATCTCCCTGCCGAACAACCGAGTTAACACAGCATTGAGACTGGGTCATTATCACCCTACACAGTCGTACCAATTTTGTTGGCATTCCTAGGTATTCCAGGGCAGACCACAAACTCTCTCGATTGATCGAGTCATAGGCCTGGCGGAAATCCAAGAATACCTGATGTACGGAGATGGATGTCTCATAATATTTAGATAGAAAAAGTGCAAAGGAGAGCTATACCGCGGCCTCCCTTCTTGAAGATGGGGCATATCGCGGCCACTTTCCATTTGTCAGGCATATCTTCGGTTCGCCATACTAATCGAATAAGGTCAAAAAGACAGTTCCACAAAGTATCCTCTCCGAATATCAAGAGCTCCGAATTAATGCAGTCCACCCCAGGTTAGCGGTTTCGTTTCAATTTCTGCATGGCCTTAGTGAATTCCTCATGGGATTTCTCCTCAGTGCAAATCTCCGCAGTCTGTCTTAGAGGTGGCTCAACAACAGTCTGTGCCGCATGATGAACATCAAGCAGCTCAGTAAAGTGTCCACTCTATATGCGTCAAGTACTGCGTCGATGTTGTCACAGAGGTTTCCATCCCGGTTCCGAATGGCAGTTGACGTAGGCCTGAAAGTAGGGTGCAATCCGGTAATTCCTTTAAAGTAGTTACGCGAACTGCGCTCATTGCTGAGTTGTTGTACTTTCAGAACCTCGGCCTTCCACCATTCTCGCTTCTTCCGTCTACAAATCCGCTTAGCTGCCCATCTTGCAAGAGCAGCCTGGTTTTTGCTCGTGATTGTGAGCGTTGTTGCACTTCACTATGGGCTATATTTTGTTACTCAACTGCAAGACGACACTCGTCATCAGACCAATCATTCTTGGGTCTGACTTTCACTATACCTAAAGTCTGTTGAGCAGCACTGACAACCGAGGTTTTCAATCCCTCCCAGGCAGAGTTCATGCAGTCAGACTAGTAATTAGCATCATCAATATTGTCGCTGACTAGATCCTGTTATAGTTTTTTTTCATCTTCATTTATCAGACTTTCACAGTCGAAACGTCCCATGCGTTTCGCTGTGTTCCCAGACTTGTACGAAAACTTTCATCGTAGCTTTGCAGCGACCAAATGATGTTCGCTGCCTACGTATTTGGTTGCTGGCCGATAATCTCTCACATCCTGTACAACCCGAGCCCGTCCTTTATAGAAACTAACACATGGTTAATTTGGCTGCGGGAAGCGAGGATACGTCCATGTCTCTGGATGTATTTGTTTGTGAGGGAAGAACATGCTTGCTACTTTAAGATCGTGAGCAATTGCAAAGTACATCATTTTCCCACCATTATCGCTCGCAGTTTCGGGTCGGGAGTACGGACCTATGTTTTCACTCAAGTCGGTCTGATTTCTGCCAGCTCTAGCATTAAAGTCCCCAATTACCATTCTAACATCGTGTTCGGCTATAGATCCTATCAGATTCTCCAAATCATTGTAAAATGAGTCTTTATCTTGAGGCTGGCTGACTTCTGTGGGCGCATGTACACAAATTATCGACAGGTTGGCTAACTTCATTCGCAAGCGAAACTTACACAATCGGTTATTGACTGTTTGGAAATCCAAAACAGCGTTCATTACCTGCGGCCCAAGAAAAAATCCAGCTCCAAGATTTCCAAAGTCATCTACACTATAGAGCAACGTATAGCCCTAGGGCACATGGTCACCACTTTTAAGCCAGCGAGTTTCTTGAAGATCAACGATACGACAATAGATTCTATGGTGGTATTCTATTGGGAAACATGTTTGTGCCATTTAGATTTACGAGACATGTGAGTGTCCCCCGACCATAGGGGCCCAACTCCTAAGGAATTATTAAAAATTTGTCAGTCTTCGTAGATTATTGTCATCAGTTATACATACATACATACTTATACACCACTAAATATCGTGAAAGATCAACTTGCCATAAACAGTATGGACCCAAATACAGACAACATACAGAAATGTTTTAGATATTCATCCAGATGATGATGGAAACATAAGTGTAACCAGACTTAAACTTAAATGAGTTATTATTACCAAACATCCGATAGGGAATTTAAACTTGATGTCAATTGACCAAAATCCAAAAAGGCACTAGCAAACACATAGAAATGAACGGAAACGTATGGCCATGCCTAAATGAATATTGCCAACTTCAAATCTCGTGGTCAATCTATTACACTATCTAGTAAGATCTAACGATTAAGTTCAGCTCTCACTCACGTTAGTTTTACTATTTTACGCCCTTACACATACAAGCTCCTATATATTCCCGACATATTTGCTGAACCCCGTTGCTACGTCCCGTTAGCATATCTTTTACTTGTTTTAAGGAGCGAAACGATGGAATCGCAGCATATAAATAGTTTAATTTTTAATGTTAATCTGTCAGCTTTAACATTTTTGAAAATATATTGTGGAGCATGCAGCTTTAAAAGGCTTGATAGGCAACTTAACCTTCAATATAGCCAAAACAATCCTTAAATTTCAGAACTTTGAGAGAGTATAGACAAAACTAAAATCATTTTTAGTTGTTCCACAATATTTTGCGAAAGGTATATGTCGGTACATCAAGAAACCATTAGAACAAACAAGTGTAAAATATAATCCAAAGAGACACCGCAACAAGAACAACATGAAAATAAATTTTATTTGTTTTCATTTGATGACACCACAGGGACCTCTTCCAAAAGATCTATCACTTTATTTTGTGTGATTTGTTCACTATTTTGGTTTTCATATAGTGTATATAGGTTTGACCATTGGAAAATAGAATTTCTCTCGATACACACATAAAACTAATGTTTAGCAAAGTACATAAATCCTAATTTTAATATACAAATTTAGAGGGGCAGAGAATTTATATATTTTTTTAAGCAAACAAAGAATTTAATTCGAATTACATGTACGTATCCAATATGATAGTATTGGAATGTATGTACTTGCGGTATGCTTATAACCTCCGAAGGACGTATACGTTTTATTATACATATTCGACTGGGTATATACAACATTGAGTTGTCAGTTTGACTATATATGAATATAATTTACCAATAAATTGTCAAATAATTATAATTTTTCAATATTACTTTATGATAAAACCTATTTATTGTTATTATATTAAATATAATACGCAGGTGAAAGATCAAGGTTTTCGTACATATACCTCTAATAATATACATATTATTAGAGGTTTATGTGATTTGAAAATTTGAAATCAATACACAAACACAAAAAATCGTGATTATAAGAATTGATTATTTCAGCTTAATAAATTTTCAATAGGTCAAGTTCAGTTGTGTTTTTTTCTTCGCGCAATGTACGTTTAACTACAAAAAAAAAATATTAAAATCTGTTGAAAGTGAATTTTTGTATGATGTCATGAATTTGTCGAATTTGTTTATATACGTTCGAGTAGATGATGTATATTCTAATCAAAATGATTAGTATTTATTACAATAAAATTCATTGTATAATTGCCATTTTTGTATAGATTGTGTATGTATGTACATTCAATTCAATTAGATTCATTAGAAATTGAGTACATAATGCAAGTTATATGAAATATCAAACAACATTGAAGTTGGTATAGGTCAAATAACGTCAGGTGAATGGTATATTATTTTAACGCATTTTGTATATAATTCTCAGGCTATACTGAGACACTTGTTTGATTAATAATTTAAATTAGTAAATAATTTAAATTAATTTAAATATTAATTAATTATAAGTATAAATAAGATAACTCATTGAGTTCTTCACCTCAACCGCTACAAATTTCACCTGATAAAATGTAATAAAGTTACATAAACCAAAATGTTACAAATATCCTTCAAGTCACCAGTAAAAATAGTACCAGGTATGATACTCTATTTGACTCCAGCATCCTATGGTATAACCAATTATTAATCTAAATTGTACCAGTTGTATATGGAAACCATATACATATTGTCAGTGTTGCCTACTATTATTTTTGGTGGGTGCCAGTTTGATGTTAAAATAGTGCTAGATTGACAGATAGAGTGCTAAACAATTTCTATTCCAAAACTTAGGCCCTGCTTCACAAAATGTAAAAATTCTATAGCTCTAATTTCACTGAATTTGTTTATGGGGGTGAAAAAGTTAATATGCACTTACCTAATTGAAGCTACATATTTCCAAATTGCACGCAACCTTTTTCAAACCGAATGAAACTGTTTTCGGATTGAATATAACTTTTTTCAAAATAAATTAAATGAAATTCACAAATCATTAAAAAAATTATTTTATTTACTGTAGATGTAAATAAATTATTATTATAAAATTTGTTAATTTAAAAAAATTTCAAAAATTTCAAATTTATTTTAAAATAATCTGTGTTGCCAAGCTAGAATTTCTTATATGGGTTGTCTAATACCCATTTTGATATTTCAATAAAATACCTACATATATCAATTGAGGAAAGAAAAACACTTTATTACTCTAAATTACAGATAATTTTCGTGGTAATTTCGATAGTTTATTTGTGATTTCATATTAGATTATTACAACATTTGTTCTACTAGTACAAATTATGTGCTCTAAATGATTTCGCATATCAACTTCAATTTTAGAAGCACAATCAGCTCTGAATTTTTTTCCTGTTTCTGCAATTTGATAACCAATGGTCTTTTCTTCCTGCTGGTGGGGTAACCATGAATAATCCGGGATAATCTCTAAATTGTCCTGGTTTTAAAAATTATTCAATCATTCATAATTCATAAAATCATACTAACAAACCAACATATTAAAATAAAACCTATCCTTAGAACGGTAATCGCAAAATGGTTTCAAAAAGAGCCCCGACCAGTTTAAACAGAAATGGCAAACATATATTCAATGGTATTCGACTACATTAAATTATGTTAAAAAAACCTGAGTTAATGCATATATGTGAAGATAACCCAATTTCCATCCCCGAAAAATACGATGGCAACACTAGCGAGTACTATCACGACATTTTTTACTCTCAGCCCCGAAAAATATTTGTTTTCATGATACTTATATATATATTAATAACTATAATTGTACACATTATTTATATTAATACATATTAATTAGATAAATTTTAATAAGATTAAACATGAAACACAATAAATAAAATTGCGGAAAAGCTATTACCATCCCAAGTGACAATGAAATTACTTTTTAGCTTTTATAGCACAATTTTGTCACTTTTTTGGTCTCAGTGACCAGTTTCTGTGACTAAATAGATAATAGCTATTAAGCATTATTCATATGTCAGGAAATCGTTTTTTTGACCAAAAATTTAGCTAATTTTCTGATATGACTAAAAAGCATTTATACGAACAATTTACCCACAAAAAAAATACCACAATAGTCACTACGACAGCGATTTGGCTTAATAGCATATAAGTCATCATAAAAGTTATTATGATATATTGTTGTTAATTTTCGTTTATGCTGGCAAATTAGCCCGAAAATAAAATAGCACAATAGTCACCACAGTAAAACGTTAGTCATAACAGCAAAACAGTTATCTCAAAAGATGTTACGCTATATTATTGCTTTCGTGGCACCTAAGCAAAATTTACTATATAGCATTGATAGAAGTTATTTGGTTAATTTAGACAGCATAATTTTTGACATCAATTGTTACCAAAATAGCAAAAAATACTGTTTCTGACTTGTTCATAGTAGTACAATATTTCAGCCTACTATAGCGGCTTAGCGTGGTGAATAAGTTGTACTTTTTACATAAAATGGAAAAATACTTTCGCTCATTAAAAAGACATAGATACTCTTCCACATATTACAGAAATGTAAAAAAAATACAAAATGAAACGCGGAAAGAAGTGGAAGATTGTCAAACAATGGGTAAGTCCAATATAATTATTATTTGAAAGCACATTAGTACAAGTATACAAAATCTAATGAAATTCATATTCCAAATAAATGTTTATTTTAGGGCTTAAATTTGTGCTGTCAAATTTGCCTTCGACATCTGATTTGCCCCCGAATTCAAGTTCTTCATTAATTGTTAATAATGAAGTAGAGATGAACAGCAATCTATCACCCACAAACATTTTAAGTCAAAGTGAAACTGTAGTGAGCGACTATGATGATATAGAAATATTCGACCAATATACAAACCAGAATAGTGATTCTGAAGTAGATGAATCGCATGAACTTTATTTTATAGATAGCGTAAGAAAATGGGCAATTGAGAACAACATTTCACACTCATCAGTGAAACAGTTATGCTCCCTTTATAATGAATGCTACGATAAACAAGTATTGAAAAAATTGCCACGAGATCCACGAGTCTTGTTGTTTACTCCAACAAGAAAGCTAGAATTTCTGGAAATGAGTAATGGATTATACGGGCATAATGGATTTGAGAACTGTTTACAATCCTTTTTTCAAAACTTGGATGAAAATAAAACAATCAGTTGCAACTTTAACATTGATGGAATTCCTCTTTATAGAAGTTCCAAAGCTCAATTTTGGCCCATCCTTTTTACGATTCACGAAATCAAAGATTTTCATAGGAATTTACAGCGGACCAAATAAACCAGACGCAAAGTTATTTTTAAAATCCTTTGTCGACGAGCTGTCACCCCTTCTACAAAATGGTTTAATAATTAACGGGCACAAGGTCATAATTAAAATTCGATGTTTTATGTGTGATGCTCCGGCAAGAAGCATGATTAAAGGTGGGTTTGGTTATTTTCTAATTCTAATTTATATTCCCTAATTTAAATTCGAAATAAAATAATTTCCAGGCACCGTAAATTTTAACGCATATTCTGGATGTCAAAAGTGTCTAGTAATTGGAGAATTTAATGACCGACATATGAGTTATCCACGAACTGATGCACGTCGACGCACAGATGATTCTTTTCGTAAACAAAGTGATCCTGATCATCATAAAGAAGACAGTGCTCTTCTTGCCCTACCAATGGATATGGTTCAAGATGTTATTGTGTGTGATATGCTGCATCAATTACATGTGGGAATAATGAAAAGGCTATTGTTATGTTACACCGGACAAATAAAAAAAGGAAAACAAAAACCGGCAAGTGGGATTCTAGAGCAATTATACAAATCAATAATTTTTTAAACAATTGTAAAATGCCTTCTGATATCAATCGCGCTGTTAGAGGTCTGGACACCATTTCATTTTGGAAAGCTACGGAATTTCGTACATTTTTACATTATATTGGGATTGTTGTTTTCCGCGATCATTTAGATAATGAATCATACGCAAATTTTCTCTGCTTATTTTGCGCAATTACAATTTGCTCCAACGAAAAATATTTTAAAGATTATCTCGATGTTGCAAATGTGCTTCTATTGCATTTTATTGAAGTGTACATTAATATTTTTGGCGTAGATTCCATTTCATGTAATATTCATAATTTATGCCATTTAACAGAAGAAGTATCACGATTTGGACCATTATCTACATTCAGTGCATACGATTTTGAAAGTAAATTATTCAAAATAAAAAATTTATTACGCAGTGGTGCGAATCCATTAGCACAAGTGGCCCGCCGAATGGCAGAGGCCAATCATACATATCTATATGAAAATGAGAAAAATACTAATAATTATTCTATTCTACATGGCGTCATTAAAACCCTTTACGCTAAACTACCAGATGGAACTAAATTCTACAAAAAGATCGAAATAAGGAATGGATTATCTTTAACAATTAAAAATAAAAATAAATGGTTTTTAACTACTGATGGTGATATAGTTGCAATGAAATATGCTATTGATATCAACAGGAAAATATGTATTTTAGGAAATTCGGTGCAATTAAAAGAAAATTTTTTCACAGAGCCGATGCATTCTTCGAGACTTGGTATATTTCTATCGGATCGTGTCATGAATATTGATGCACTGTATACACCTGCGCAAGTAAAATCAAAATTTGTTTGCATTGAGTATGAAGTGAATCTGAAAGAAAGCTTTGTATTCATCCCATTGATACATACCATTTAATATTTAATTAGTTTGGTTTTACTGATTCAGATTTAAAAAACAATAATGGAAACATTTCATAAACATGTATTTAAAATTATAATAAAATAAAATATGTTAAAAAAGTAATAATTCATATTTAAAAATATAATTCATAATACAATAAAATAAATAATAATAATAAAAATATATCAATAATTGTTAACACCATTAATCTGTTTTTAGCTCTGGTTCTTTCACGACTTTTTTGGCTTCGCTGCTTTGAAACTGCTTTAAACGGCTGTTTGCATTTTGCAGTTGTTTTTTTAGGAAGTCTTCCGCTTCTTGCTTAGAATAACGCGAATCAGCCAGGTGAACGACGGTGTAAAATGCCTCGAAAACTCTTTTATAACTGGAGAAATTGATTTTTTTCATATTTTTCTCTTCGGTATCGTCTTGAGTGTCATCGGAAATATGCGGCACAGAAACAACATTGGTGGTGTTAGGTTTGGTTTTGGTTTTCATGCTTCCCGTCCAACTACATTGAACGAGAAATTCCCTTTTAAACCATTTGTCGACGATATTCAAAGCGACTTTCTGCCCATGCATTGTACCTGATTGGCCCGCGTAGCGGGACATATCCCCAACAAAGGCTTCATATCCTGCACTGTTTCTTAGCAAATTATCCAACTTTTCCATTTGTCTTTCATCGGCGATTGGCAATAAGTATGATGGATTTCGATGACCATCTTTTGAACCTTCAAGCGGTTCTTTTTGCGAGATCCCCAAAACGGCAATAGCCTCGGTTATTTTGTCCAATCTTGCATGAATTTTGGCGAACACAGTACTTAATATTTTAGTAACAGTAGCTGCTATTTGATCTGTAAATAAATAAAATAATATATTAGCTTTGGCTGAACCAATTAGTAAATTAATTTATCCACAAATTGGTTAAATAACTTATACACACCAGCCAATGCTTCGGTAGTGATATTCTGCACTTGCGTTTCATTTAATGAATCAGAAGCTGGAGTATACGGAAGCTCATTATCCAATGTCAATGTTTCGGCAGTGATATGAACTTGCGTTTCATTTAATGAATTAATGTCTGCATGAAACTTGTTTTCATGATTTCCTGAATCCTGTTGCGATGTAAAAGCAAACTTGTCTACTGCTGATTGCATTGGCGGGTCCATTGGATACAAATCAGATGATATTGAGCTCGTCTGTTCTGCTGGTCTTAACTCAACCTTACTCACTATATTTTTATCCGCCAACATTCCCTCAACACTAAATCCCGTGTGACCTAATTAAAAGCAAATTCACATCTATCAATTTTATCTATTCATTTTAAGATATAGCTACATATATATTTAATTTTTTTAACTAAATGGATACCTTTGTGTAAAGCATTTATGCTTCTCGGATTAGTACGAAATGTCTCCTCTTCAGATGTATCCATCACTTCTAAACGTTTCGCACACCCAACTGCCGAACAATAATCATAAAATTCACCTTTTAATGTGGCTGGAACAGTTATCCAATTTCCTCCTTTGGAGAACGGTGGCTTATCGGTTCGCCCTTTCCAGGAATTAAATTTAGTGCCAGTAGGATAGCACACAGTCCCGTTCTTTTTAGAAAACCAGCTTAAAGGACACTCGAAAATTTCTTTTTCGTCTATTCCGTGATTAATTTCAACCACGCAGAATAATGCCTAAAATTATTTAAAATCACATGATTAAAACATACTATATTTTAAGAAAAAATCAGGAAATTCATAAATATATGACCAAATTATACATACCATATTTTTAGGTTCTTTCGATAAAGGTTATTTCGATACATACCATATATTTAGGTTATATTGACATTACTGCTTCATTTACAGCTATTATGACATGGCCATTTTTAAAAGTTATTTCTTTAATGACAATTTTGTGGTGTGGATAGCCGTTTAGTCATATGGAAAAGTTATTTTGCTTTCTCTGCGACTAATTTGCTATAAATACTATGTGGTAAATCTTGTGACAAAATAGCATTTTTTAAATGCATTTTTGACACCAGAATAAATAAATAGCTGTCGAATGAATATTTAGCATTTTACGTGAATATTATGTCATATTGACATTATTGCTTCAGCTACAGCTATTATGTCATGGCTGCCATCTTTTTCCACTATTATGTCATGACATGCTATCTTTCCCCGATTTTTGCATTATTTATTTTCTTAATTTTCTTCGTTTTTCTCTGTCGTCAATAGAAAAGAAATAGAGTTTCATTGCTATCTTTAAATTCCCTATCGAT
The DNA here is from genome assembly GCA_951394425.1 of Tipula unca. NCBI lineage: Eukaryota > Metazoa > Arthropoda > Insecta > Diptera > Tipulidae > Tipula > Tipula unca. The sequence goes on from OX596380.1 coordinate 59,389,177, forward strand.
TGCATTTACAAACTATCCATAATTATCCTTTATTTTGGAATTTGTTCATAAAATCATATTTCTAGGTACAATAAATAAGCCGTATTTCTGCGGGGCGTTATGCTTTTTAGACCTACTTTTAAAAACTATCTGATGTAACTTTCTTCCCAACTAATTTTGGGTCGACATATACGCGTATTTTTTAGGAGAAAATAATATCTTTATTATAATGCCGCCGTTTATCATAATCATAAATATAATATATATTAGATACCTAATAAGAACAATGCAAAATGACAACACAAAAACAAAATAACTATTTCATAAAAATATGCTTTTACAAAAGTTATTTTATTAATCTTGAAAACAATTTAATTTTTTTTATATCCATATGGTCATTTTACATTCTTAGCCATGTAAAATGCGAACATGCTTGTTTGTCTAAATGACTACATGAACCGCTATAATGCAAAATAATTATTTTGCCTTTCAAATAACTAATTTTCGATAAATGCTATTTTGACATGATTATTTCAAATTAGCTATAAAACCTATTTAGCTATGTAAGTGACTATTATACTTTATAGTAATTTAGATGAGCACACAGCATTATAGACCAAAAATTTAGCATTTGAGAAAGCTAAAATCATTCCCCACTTTGGTCAGCGTGACCAGTTTTTGTCAGTCATTGTGACGTTATTTTGACTTTTTAGCATTGATAGCAATGCTATTTAGCCCACAAAAACTGGCCAGCGTGACCAAATTTTGGACACAAAATGTTACTTGGGATGTGATTAAGGATGGTTTCATGTATCTTCAGAATTTTTTTTAAATTTTTTGTATGTGGAGGATCAGAGATATAGTCGCTTGAATTCAGAAACTATTTGCTCCTTAATCCTGCAAATTCACTATCTATATATAAACAAATTCACTATTCGCTATCTGAGTCCTGCAAAGTCTCGATGGAGTGGATTGCCAGCTCAGATGAGTATAGTATGTGATAGCGCATGGTGTCATGAACCTATGACGTAATTCTTTTTGAATTTTTGTATGTCGGTGAGCTGTGATATAGTCCCGCAAAGTCCGGTGGAGTGAATTGCCGGCTCAGATGAGTAAGGCATGTGATAGTGGATGGTTTGATAAACCTGACGTAATTTTAGTAGAATTTTTGTATGTCAGTGAGCTGTGATATCGTCCCGCAAAGTTACGATGGAGTGGATTGCCGGCTCAAATGAGCAAATCATGGGCAATCTATTCCATCGTGACTTTGTGGGACTATATCACAGTTCACCGACATACAAAAACTCTAAAAAAATTACGTTAGGTTTATCAAACCATTCTTTAAAACATGCCCTAAATATCTGAACCGCCAATCTTTATCTTTATTTATCTATACATTGATGAATATTGGTAAAATATAACAACTGTCGTGATATTAATATTTTTCGGGGCTGAGAGCAAAATACAGAAAAATATTGTATTCTTGTAATTTGAAAAGTTTTAGTTTTAATGTGTTACTTATTTTTGGCATATAAATATAATTAAAATTATTTTAATTTATTTATTGATAACTTTTCATTCTCAATAAACAATTTTTTTTTTCATGATATATTTAAGCAAATTTCGAAATTAAATGTCGTGATAGCTTTTTATATATTTTATGTATTACCATATGCAAGTTTTTAATTTTCGGGGATAGAATTTCGGGCTAACTTCACAAAGGTAGTTAATGCCAGGTATTCTCAACTTTATGCAACTCAAATCAGCCCCATTTTTAGACACAATATATTTAAAGTTTAGTAACTGTCTGGATTAAGTTCGATTTAGATGTAGAAAAATGTTTTGCATGCAATAAAAGAAGACACTAGTTTATTACAATTTATGTATGAATGACAAGAACAGCAATATAAACATGCAAAATTTTGCATGCGTTTTTGTCTTTTTTTTCCGGTAATGTTACTATAATAATGAAAATGTTACCATAAAATATATTCAACCCGAGTATATTTTATGGTAACATTTTTAGAAAATATATATCCAACCAATCAGCGAATAGACGTCAAATTTTTATAGTTAAGTTTGAAATAATAACAGAAATGGCTTGTATTGTGTCAGCTATTTATTGATTCAGAATTTTATAAACTGTCACTGAATTATGTGCGATCTGTGCATCAAAGCTAGATCCAAATGATGCGGCAATTCATTATAATCGTCAAAATGAACAAGTTGAAGATCAAGAGGGTTATATTGCGTATACATCAATTATATATTGTACGATAAGTCGCAATTGTATTGTGATTTCTCGAACCTTTTGAGCTTTGGGAGTGTGCACTAACCATTTTAAATTGTTTCCGGTGTAATGATCAGCAAGAAATTGAAAATGTGTATTAAATAAGGAATACAATCATTCAGGCAATGCGAATGAAAAATCATAACAAATTTTATCGAAAGTATACTGAATTTAGCTAGAGAGCAATCTGGGCAATGTTTCCCAATATGTAAGTATTTTTAATAGATATTCAATAATAGTTTTTAATAGTTTTTTAGCATTTTTAATCAAAGAATTGGAACTTCGTTGCTGTAAGCTAAATTTGGATCACTATCCAGTACCAACGGCATTCATTGAAATGAGCTTATAGGAATTCTCCTAAATATTTACTCGGCTAGTATCTTTAAATGATCGTATGTGATCAACCAATGGCGATGAATATTATTTAATTAAATCAATTGATTCATTCACATCATATTTAACAAAACAATCAAATGTATTAATTTAAAATCGTCGAAAAGTTGGTGCTAAAGTGCAAGAATTGATATCAGCATTATTGAATATTTTATATACACGGAACTGTACCACAGGATTAATAAATTCACTGCGAGAAACACAAACCAAAATCGATCGAATTATAAAATAAGTTCGTATATTTCTGCCTAAAATAAATTTTATAGTAAAATTTTTGCTAGAAATTTAAATTAAATTAAGCTTAATTAATTTGTGTGTAAATTATAAAAAGAGTTTTATTTTTGACCAACCAAAACTTTCTATTTGCTAAATTTCTTGTGACAAACTTGAATAATTTTAATGCCGAAATTATAACCTCTATACCATGTATGGTGATTCTTGAGATTCTACTATGGTTCTTTGAATGTCGTTCATTGAATTTACACTAGAATGGAGTTATACTATTTCTTTTTCTACGAATTATTTCGTAGGCATAACCATAATAATTGTAAGAAATATGTTTTATGACAGCGGAGTTTTGTTCTTTTGATTGGCTAATGAAGGTGCCTATTTTAATAAATAATAATATAATTATCCATTTCAAAATAACAAAATAATTAAATGTTATTGAGGTTATGTTTTATTATAGCATCGTCATTTTTGTTTACATTCTCTTTCTCAGTTTAACTAATGGGTATTTTTTGTATTGTGTGTAGCTCGCTTTGCATGCAAAAATTTTGCATGCAAAACATTTTTCATCATCTAAATCGGACATAACATATATAATTTTTATATCATTTTATTTTTATATTTTATTAATTATCATGATTGTAGGAACTGTGATTTGAATTTAAAATAATTGTACAATTCTATATAATACGTATACCTCCTTGTACCATAAATACAATTTTTGAGCTGAATTTTTGACTTTTCGTTATCAATCTTTTGAACACCAAAAAATTGAAAATCCATTTTAAAAATTGTTTACTGCTCCGTCAAGGTAAAACTAATAATTTTTGAATCGAAAAGCTTACGTTATAAAAATGAACTTTTCAAAAATGAGCTTTTACATCGATTGCGGATCATAATTTTTAAGGACAAATAAGAAAATTTGTTCACAAAGCTCCTTTTGTCATAATCGAAGTTTTATATCAGATTGGAAACAAATATTTGCTTTTTAATTATAAAAAAATAAAAAACTTAATTTCTAATTCGATTAACAATACTGTGAAACTTATTTTCAAAAAGCTCAACTTTTCATAAAATAGCTGGTACAGCAAATCAGACATATTTCCACTTGTGTTTTAATTAAAGCGCCAACTAAGTGCTTACAAATATCAAAATATTTACTTTGTTTTTCAAAACTCTTAATTTTCTTGTCGAATCGGAATCTAATAAATAATTTTTATTTGTTCTTTAATAAAAGAAGCAGGTAATTAAAATTACCAAAAATTTACTTTAAAAAACATTTTCTACAAAAAGTTTATCTTTTCCTAATAGGACCTTCATGTCGAATCGGAACCAATTAAAATATTTAGCCTTGTTTTTTTGTTAAAATTTTAATATATGAATTCCCAATTGAAAGAGACTGTGAAACTTATATTCTCAAAAAGCTCAGATTTTCATTAAAAAAACTTTTATGTCGTATTGGTATCAATTAGAATATTTACGCGTGCTCGTTAAGACCAAATGATTATGAATATTAAAAGTTTAATTTCTAATTTGAAGAGCAGATATGAAACTTTTTCAAAAAGCTCTTTTTTTCATAAAATAACTTTTGTGTTGGATCGAAAATAAATATTTGTTCTTAAACAGATAATTAAAAAATCTAAAATTTGATTTTTAAATCGAAGGAATATATTGTAAAACTTATTTTCAAAAGCGCAACTGTTCAAGACATAGCTATTATGCCTGATTCGAGTTTCACTTGATTTTTAATTATAGAAGCACGTGATTACAAATACCTAAACTTTTAGAACAATGGTTCAACCTTTCTTAAAAAAAGGCATGTTATCATAAGTATAACGTTTATATCGGTTCGGAACAAATAAAATAATTACACGTTTTCTTTAATAACAGAAGCCAGATGAATGAAATTACTAAAAATTGAATTTCCAATTGGAAGTTGTCTTTTTCAATAAAGCTCAATTTTTCATAAAATGACTTTGTGCCCCATTGGAATAAAATAAAATATTTACAACAAAAATTTATAAAAATTTAATTTCCAATTGGTAGGACAGTTGAGACATTTTTTATCAAAAGCTATTAAAAAATAACTTTGATTAAAATATTTACACACATTCTTTAAAATGAGCAGATAATTTACAAGTATCAAAAATGTAATTTCCAATTGTGAAAGTTATTTGGCAAAAGCTCATCATTTCATAATAGAACATTTATGTCGGACCACAATCAATTAATATGCTTTATTCAACACGTATGTGAAGTTTGTCCTAAATCTGTCCTAAAAAACAACAAAAACAATTTCCTCTTATATGTGTTAGTGTGCAAGACAGAATGTCTCGATATAACGAATTTTATTATAAAGACAATCAAATTTGGTACGACGAAAACATGATTTTCTTTGGAAAATTCAAGGTAGTGGACACCATAATGACTTATATACCAAGATGCCCTAAGGCCTAAGCTATACCAAAAATATTTCAATTTTGGAAAAAGTAGGGGATTAGGGGTTTAGGACAACCAAGTTTGGTATGACCTTATATATATCGATTATATATATGAGTTTTATAATTTTCCTGTAAAAATCCTAGGAAGCGGCCATCATAATGACTTATATACCAAGATGCCTTAAGGTCAAAGCTATACCAAAAATATTTCAATTTTGGAAAAAGTAGGGGATTAGGGGTTTAGGACAACCAAGTTTGGTATGACCTTATGTATATCGATTATATATATGAGTTTTCTAATTTTCCTGGAAAAATCCTAGGAAGCGGCCACCATAATGACCTATATACCAAGATGCCTTAAGGTCTAAGCTATGGCAAAAGTATTACAATTTTGGAAAAAGTAGGGGATTAGGGGGTTTAGGACAACCAAGTTTGGTATGACCTTATGTATATCGATTATATATATGAGTTTTCTAATTTTCCTGGAAAAATCCTAGGAAGCGGCCACCATAATGACGCATATACCAAGATGCCTTAAGGTCTAAGCTATGGCAAAAGTATTTCAATTTTGGAAAAAGTAGGGGATTAGGGGGTTTAGGACAACCAAGTTTGGTATGACCTTATGTATATCGATTATATATATATGAGTTTTCTAATTTTCCTGGAAAAATCCTAGGAAGCGGCCACCATAATGACCTTCAAATGGGATACAATGAGTCATTGTATCCCATTTTTTCTATATGCATTTTAATTTCATCAAATGCAATTTTATACTTTTTTATATTTCTTCCTTCGATTGATTGATCAATGATCGCAACAAACTAAAATAATTCATGTACAAAAATACAAAATACATCAGCATGGATGGATCATTGGATGGATAATGAAACGATACTATGAGTTCGAGTTATTTCGTTTTGTTCGTATTTTTTGGCTTACGTATCATTTCAGACAAATATTCTTTTATACAATATTTCTCTGTACGGTACGTGTCTGAAAGGAAACGTACGGATAATATAAATACTTCCATATAAAATGTATGAAACAATATTTTTTTTGTCTGTGCCGGTACGTGTCTGTGCGGAACGGAACGGATAATATAAACCAACCTTTATGTACAGATAATCCTCGCCTTACGCAATCCCTCGACTACAAGACAACACGTATTTTTTCATTTATTGAATGATTTTAAACTATAAATCTACTTATCGCATATTTTCTGAAAAAAATACCCATATTTGAATTCTCTTAAAACCGAAGTCCATAAATTATATACATCCTGAGTACCGATTAACACGATTTCACATTACACCGAAAGTACCGTGTTAAACGGGAGTTATCTGTACTCTTATTTGTAGGTGTTGCTTAAATTTATAAGAAAAAACAAATGTTTTGATGTTTACTAGAAACTGAAAATTTTGATAGGACTAAACCGCAATTTGAAAAAATACAATAGGCCTGGACTATAAGAAGATAATAATTTAGCCGTGTTTCTTGACGTATGTTCTGATCCGGATCAGATCATATCGGCGTTCCTTTCATTTGCATAGCCGCGTTTCATTTTTTTTTTTTTTTTTTTTTCAATTTTATTTAAATATTTTAAATAAACAATTATTACAATCTAGTCACCTGGACTAATGAGCAATTTTATTCTAACTTAATTTACTATGTTGTATTAATCTATGGCTTCTTCCCACTGGTGTTCCATAGTGTCTGATAAATTGAATTAAACCACGTCGTTATTGTGGGTTTTAGATCAGCATTACGCTGTTTACACTAGCAATTACACCAGCTCAAAAGGTTTAGTTCGTTTGAGCCTGCGTACAATATCTGTGTTGTTTAACAGCTTAGTTGCCTCAGTGTTAACATGTTGTTCGAGCCTTTGCCTATGTCTCAGTGCAGTTTTTTGGATTTCCTTTGAAACAGTGTCCACTTTAAGGTCCCTATGGAGGTCTCTGTTTCTAACATACCATGGTGCATCAACGATGTTCCTTAATACTTTGTTTTGAAATCTTTGGATGATTTCCACGTTGCTCTGTTTGGTACAACCCCAAAGTTGGATACCATAAGTCCAAACCGGTTTTAAAATTTGTTTATATAATAGAAGTTTGTTGTATGTTGATAGAGCGGAGCTCCTTCCTATCAGCCAATACATCTTTCTATATTTAAGCCCTAGTTCTTCACTTTTCTTTTTGACGTGTGCTTTCCATCGTAGTTTTGCATCTAGTGTCATGCCAAGGTACTTAGCCGTGTTGGCATACGGTATTATTTCTTGATTAATTGTAACCGGAATATGTTCGAGTCGTTTGTTTGTAAAATTGATGTGAACTGATTTAGTTTCGTTAAGTTTAATTCGCCATCTTTTGGTCCAGTTATGTATTTGAGTAATAGCCAACTGTAAACTCTGTGTTGATTCTTCGTTGCTATCTCCAACAGCTAGGATTGCCGTGTCATCAGCAAAGGTCGCCACAGTGTTGTTTTCTAATACAGGGAGATCATTAGTGTACAAAAGGTATAGGACCGGACCTAATACACTGCCCTGCGGTACTCCTGCCTTGATTTCTTTCAATTCAGAATAGGAATCGTCTAATTTTACTCTAAAGAATCTATCTTTCAAGTATGATTCTAATATTGTAGTGAATTGCATTGGTAGTACAGTTCTTAACTTATAGTTAAGTCCTTCATGCCAAACTTTATCAAAGGCCTGTGCAACGTCTAAGAATATCGTTGAGCAGACTTTTTTCTCCTCTAATGCTCCTTCAATAATATTAGTTATTCTGTGTACTTGATCTAATGTTGAGTGTTGGTTGCGAAAACCGAACTGATGATTTGGAATCAGGTTTTTCCTCTCAATTATCGGATTTAGCCTTTTCACTAATAACTTCTCAAAGAGTTTAGACATAACTGGTAATAGTGATATTGGCCTGTATGATCCAGTTTTGTGTGGTGGTTTCCCAGGTTTCGGAATCATAATTACTTCTGCAATTTTCCAGAGGCTGGGTACATATTTCAATCGAAAGGCGCCATTTATAATATTGGTGAGCTTTAATAGTGCTTTCCTTGCTAGTTCTTTTAAAATTTCTGCTGTGATAAGGTCATAACCCGGCGCTTTTCTCGGATTCATATTTGTTTTTATCTCATACATGACTTCTTTTGGTGTTGCTCGTAGGATTTCGTTTCTTGACGTATGTTCTGATCCGGATCAGATCATATCGGCGTTCCTTTCATTTGCATAGCCGCGTTTCATGAAATAAACATAAAAATTGTACTATTTTTTGTTTTTGTATCAAAATTTTGAACCAAAATGCTACTAGGATCAATATAATAACCTAAAAACAATAAATAATACAATTTTTGTGTTGATTTCATGAAACGCGGCTATACAAATGAAAAGGAAGCAGATATGATCTGATCCGGATCAGATCATACGTCAAGAAACACGGCTATTATTATAATAATTATTTTATTGGTTTCAGGTATCTACTTGACACCACGTACAATACTTTGTATTTAAAATAATGCGTTTTTTGTCTTCCTTTTTGTTTTTCTAATATTAATGATTTATTGTTTTATGGTTATTGTATCCCACTATTTCTATAATGCGTTCAATTTTCAACAAATGCAATTTTATACTATTATGTATTTCTTCCTTCCTAAAAAAATTATGGTATTAGATATCTTAATTAGTTGTGATACATAACAATCATTTTTTGCGATTAAAATTAAATATTTTTAGTATTTCAGTTTTTTGTAGAGTAACTTTAATTTGTGTATGCGTTGTAAAGGTGTTGATTTAGTGGTTAAAGGCTGTTTCCGAAACCGATACTTATTTGAAACTTATTTACTTATTTGCCGCCATCTTAAATAAGTATGAAAAATCATCCGAATCGATTTAGCATACTTATTTTGACAGTAATATCAAAACAACACAAAATTATTTATGTTAACCTATATTGAAAAACGGTAGGCAATAATTTACTGCTTTTTAATTAGTTTCAGGAATTAAAATATACAATTATACTTTCAAATAATTGGCAGGATATTTTAAAATCATGTGGAAAATAATTTTATTTTGGAATTTAGAACAGTGAACTATAAATAAGTGGGAACTGTTGTAGATAGTTGAACGACAAAAAGCTTTGTAGATAAATAGATTAAAACCAATAATAGCAACTGAGCGAATATATGTATGTATGTGCAGAAATATTCAGTAGAAATACTGTTAACTAATAATAATAAATAAAATAATTTTTGTACAAAAAATTAAATATGTATATATATATATATATATATTATAAACACCAAAATTACATGATCATAAATATTTGACAAATTTTGACAGATAATTTAGATTTTCTTGCAAGAAAGAGATAGCAAATAAGTTACCTCGCGAGGATACTTATTTGAATAAGTAAGTCTCCATAAATAAGTATTTCGTTTCGGAAACAGCCAAAGTAGTGAAAATTTAAATTTGTGTACAGAACAAGAGTGTTAAAATAGTGAATACAAACTATAAAGTTGTAATTTTTTTATTGACAAACTATTAATTTTTATATACGATTAGAAACAAACTGTAAAGTTGTAATACTATTGTTGTGATTAAAGCAGTGATTATAATTGTGATAGACGACAAGTGTGTTAAATCCAGTGGTTATTGTGATTAGTTTTTAAATACAAACTGTAAAGTTGTAATTTATACGATTGTGTGTAAATTGAAAGTTGTGTTAATATTCAAGTGATTCAGGCAGTAGTTACATTTGAGATTTGAAAAAGAACAGGAAGTGTGCCAAATCAACATTATTCTCATATTTAGTTTTGATTGAAATTTATCAATTTTTTTTTTAATGATTCAAAATAGTCAAAAAATGTCACATATAATTCGTCCGTCATATTTTAAGCGGAGGAATGACAGTATGAAAGTAATTGCAACTAAGCTCATTCCTGTTTTATTGGAAATGTTTGGTGAACAATATACACATATTATACTACCAAGACAAAAATGTTCTCATTTATCGATAATTTGTTCCAAATTGAAGATCAAAGATTCAGCAATTAATAGAAAACGTATTTATAATTTGTGGAATAAAAACATTAAAACCTCTCCTGTTAAAAGTGAAATCATCAAAGATGTTTCAGATTATCAAAATGAAACTTTGAAAGCATCGTTTGAAAGTGGCGATATTTCGGAAAACCGTGAACTTTCAAATATAAATCTTATTTCCAACGAATCTAATAATTCGACGAAATTGCAAAGAGTATCATTAATCGAGAACTCCAATAAGTATTCGAATAATCCATTGGGTAGTGAAAACATAGATTTATTGAATCTTGCAGTGGAGAATATACCAATTGAAATTGAAGAACAAAATACCAATACCTGGATTCTTCGAGGATATATGAGTATTTCTTTTGATTTAACCAAATCCTGGTCGAATGAAGATTTAAGACACTCAATTCGAGAAGCACTAACAGCTGCTAAACATCCGTGTATTTTAGTTTTCCGCTCTATAAATTTAACAAAAAGGACCGCACTGTTACACAATACGGAAAATGTAAATACTTTAATTTACATAAACAAAAGTTTAAATTTGTCATAAACAATTGCAAGATAATGGCAATTTACACGTACGGGGCTGATGTTAAATATCACGGAGAAATTAAAGAATTTGTGCAACTGCGAGGTCAAAACCGAGATAATGCACAGAAAGAGCTACAGCACACACATGCTTATGCATTCAGTTTAAAGCAATTTAAAGATTTAGACATTCAACTCCTCCAGTCAGGCAACACGCAGGGAATAGTGAGATCAATTAATTTATGAAAAGCGAGATCAGAGAAAATATTATTAACCGATCTGGTAAAAGGGTGTGAGCTAATGGATCTGGTGTATCGCGTAGATAGACAACCATCGGACGACAAATACATCTACTCAGCTAGAAATCCTTTGGCGGTTACGCTAATTAGAGACTCAACACTGAAACTTTTAATAGAAAAAAATATCTTAGTGCACGTCGACGCAACGGGCAGTTTAGTTCGCAAACCACAATGTTGCGAAAGGCACAAGTTTTCCCGAATTTATTATTATGCTTGCGTTACCAAGATAAATGGCATTATTACACCTATTGCAGAGTTTATTACCAGCGAGCATGATGTTGGCTCCCTACGAATGTTTTTTAAGGACATGAACAAGGCAATAGACTGTCAGAAACCAAAAATTATTGTTCCAAAAATATTCATTACAGACTGGTCCTGGGTGTTTATTAACTCTATATTGTTTGAAATGAACATGATGGATATAAAGCAATATTTAAACGTTTCGTATGATATACTTAATAAAAAATCAAAAAAAGGGAACCTGAGCGGTGTGTTTATATGTTGTGCTCATTTTGCAGCTATAATAGTGCGACAAATAAAAAATAAAATAAAAAATTGTTCGTTTAAATTAAAAGAACACATAATGATATTCATGTTTCTAATAATTGACAGCGAACATTTAGAAGACATCGATGACTATTTTGAAATGTTTTGTATATTGAGCGTCTCGAAATATAAGAACCAAAACTTTTTAAATGCGAAACACAAGTTAGAGGATAAAATTAAAATTAAATTGACTAGTGATAATCCTGCGAACGCGAGCCCAACTGAAAATACTGAGTCGGACATGGCAGAAGAATTAGAAAGTTATGGTGTTAATGTTAGTGATAGTAACATAGAAGATACACCTTTCTTCATAAGATATAATAATATCTTAAATAAAGTAAAAGCTGATTTATCCCAACTCGACACTGGATGTACCACCAATAATTTATATTGTGCAGATATAGATTTTTCAGTGAAAAAATATATGAAATTTCTGCCATTATGGAGCACAGTTTTCCTACGAAAATTTGAGATTAAAAACCGGGTTTCTAATGGGGTTGTTGAGACTTGGTTCAACCTTCTCAAAAATAATTTGATTGGAGAACTGCATTTAAAACTGGATTTGTAGATCAATTGCAAGAAACAACATTGAGTTTATTAAAATCAAGAGAATGCGCTCCATATCTCAAAACCAGCACAAAACATAAAAGTGAATATACACCATTTAGAATTACAGCTGATGAAGAAAACCCTTATGATCCAGATCTAGAAGAAACCTGGTGCAAAGGAAGAAGCAAAAGAACACCCAGATATACAGGAAAGTTGGCGCTTCAGCGTTTATTCCCACCCAAAAAACTAAATTTTGACATTAAAAACAAATATTATGACAGAATGTGTGAAATGAAATATAATATTATTATATTTCAATACCATTTTAATGGTTTGTGGTGCTGGTTGTACAACGAATGTTTTAATTCGTTAAACTACCAGAATTTTCTAACGACAGAATTGGCATATGTGGCAATCAGCATCATCACGAAGGAGTCAAATTCTGTTTGTTTGGATCCCTACCAAGTTTCGAATGTTTTACGGGATGGTTATAAAGTATTTGACCAAAACAGCCAGAAGGAAGTCTTGCTATGCAATCAATATAGGTATACCATTGTTCCTATATGCGAAGCAAGTCACTGGACCTTGGCGGTGATAGACTTTGTTCAGTTTAACATAATAACTTATGATCCCTTAAATCCAATTAAAAGAATTTTTAAGGTTGGCAAAAAGCTACAAAAATTTACAAACGAAATTTTGAAATATTTTGGCAAATAACTACAGCATTTTGAAATAATTTCCTAGTGTTCTTTGCCACATCAAATCGACGGGTTTAACTGTGGACGGCTGGTAATTTACGCTGCTGACCAAATAATTACTGGAAGAAAAATTGAAGATCTACATTCTGAAGACCCAGAGGCAAACAGTAATGCTTTAAATAATTATCGTATTCATTTAAAAGATATTATTTCCAAAAACTCGGAAACAATGGAACATAATTGTATGTATTGTTTTGGGGAGTTTACAAGTGAGTCGCGAAAAATTGAATGTCATTGCTGTAGAAGATTCATCCATGTGGAATGCGTAAGCAAAATCAAAATAGTTGAAAATGAATGCATATTTTGTACATATTTCAATAAACTGACCGATTAAAACTATAATAAAGCGTCATACTAACATTAATTTTGTTTACCCAAAAATAATTTGTGTTTTAATTAATAATCGAGTTTTAGTTTATGCAAATATAGAAATCCCTTGCAATGTCATTCTGGTGACTAAGAAAATTCGGAAAATCGTATATTCATAAAACATATATAAGGTGATACAAAATCTTGATATACTAATACCCGACTTTAGGAAAAATATTAGAAAAATTTTTCGGATAGTATAAACATATTGACAGTCTGGTATATTCGTCATTATGGTGTCCGCTTTCAAGGGTTTCGCCAAGAAAATTCAGGAAAATCGTATAATTGTCATTCATGCAATCATATAAAATTTGGTTGTTCTAAACCCCCTAATTCCCTACTTTTTCCAAAATTGAAATATTTCTGGCATAGCTTAGACCTTAAGGCATCTTGGTATATAAGTCATTATGGTGGCCGCTTCCTAGGATTTTTCCAGGAAAATCAGAAAACTCATATATATAATCGATATACATAAGGTCATACCAAACTTGCTTGTCCTAAACCCCCTAATCCCCTACTTTTTCCAAAATTGAAATATTTTTGACATAGCTTAGACCTTAGGACATCATGGTATATGCGTCATTATGGTGGCCGTTACCTAGGATTTTTCCAGGAAAATTAGAAAACTCATATATAATCGATATACATAAGGTCATACCAAACTTGCTTGTCCTAAACCCCCTAATCCCCTAGGACATCTTGTTATATGCGTCATTATGGTGGCCGTTACCTAGGATTTTTCCAGGAAAATTAGAAAACTCATATATATAATCGATATACATAAGGTCATACCAAACTTGGTTGTCCTAAACCCCCTAATCCCCTACTTTTTCCAAAATTGAAATATTTTTAGTATAGCTTAGACCTTAAGGCATCTTGGTTTATGCGTCATTATGGTGACCGCTTCCTAGGATTTTCCCAGGAATATTAGAAAACTCATATATATAATCGATATACATAAGGTCATACCAAACTTGGTTGTCCTAAACCCCCTAATCCCCTACTTTTTCCAAAATTGAAATATTTTTGGCATAGCTTAGACCTTAGGGCATCTTGGTATATGCGTCATTATGGTGTCCGCTTCCTAGGATTTTCCCAGGAAAATTAGATAAACTCAAATATATAATCGATATACAAAAGGTCATACCAAACTTGGTTATCCTAAACCCTCTAATCCCTCACTTTTCCAAAATTGAAATATTTTTGGCATAGCTTAGACCTTAGGGTATCTTGGTATATGCGTCTTCCTAGGATTTTAGCACGAAAATTCACGAAATCATATATATTTCCTAGCAAATTTTGTTTCTTTTAGTTAAAATTCGTTATATCGAGACAATCTGCATTGCACACTAACCCACATAAACGAAAATTGTTTTTGTTGTGTTTTAGTACAATTTTAGGACAAACTTCACGCGTCTATATAGAATTGTGAAGTTTGTCCTAAAAAAAATCCTAATTTTTTTTTTTTTTTTAGGACAGATTTAGGACAAACTTCACGTGAATTTATTCAACTCTATTCAATTATTTTAGATCTACATTATGACCCGTATTGATCCCAACTTTGAACCACTCAGATTACTTGGCGAAAAGAAAAAAGGAAAGAAGAAAATAAAAATTGAATCAGCCGCTCAATACGTGGTGAGGAATGTTACGGCTAACTGTAAATTTGTTGGAAATGTGGATATTATACCATAAATATTCGGATAAGGTGGGTTTATCCCTCGAATTTATGACTGGTAGCAAAAAAGAATAAACTATAATTTTTTTGAAAATGCAAGAACTAGTGCTAAAAAGATTTATACAGTGCTAAATTCTAAATGGGTGCAAAACTAATTTTTATGGTGCTAAAATAAATTGGATAGTATTAAATCTGGCACTGAAAGTACTAAATTGGCGACACTGCATATTGTTCCAGACTGTTCAATCAACCTCGATTGATATTCTAAAAATAAACTAGTTTTACAAACAGGTATTTGCTAGATTGTTCATGCAATAGAACATGCACTATTATTTGCCGCTGTTTTTAAAACATCACTGTCGCTTTAAGGATTGTTATCAATCTTATTGTTCAATATTCATGAAACGTTTTATTTACCACGTTGTTTGTCAATGTTGCAAAAAACACACACCCAAAACGCATTCCATCCACACCAATGTTGTTCTAGATATTCCTATAAAGTTTTGTATACGCCAGCGTTGTTATAGGCATACATTACAAATCCATTATACTCCGCCAGTATTGTCGTGGACATACAATTTCATTTTTTTTAAATGCCCCCATAGGCAAAACTTAAATTTTTCCAGAATCTGTATAATTGTCCTGTAAATGTTGAAAACTTAACTGAAAACCGTTTGACTGAACTATAAATACCTGTGCTATGTTTGTGCACTACTATATGATCTTGCACTCTCTGTACTGTCCTTTCACGCATTTCTTATAATATGTAATGTAAAAAGTAAACCTAAAAAATTACTGTACTTCGATCACCGGCGATCACTTGTAATGCACACACAAAACCTTATAGATATGCACCAAAATAATATTGGCGTGGATATATTAAACCTTGAATGCACGTCTACCAAAACATTGGCGTGGATGGAATGAACTTAAAGTGAATGTCTCCCACAAGACTGGTACGCAACGTGTTTATTATCGGTGTTATTGTTATTAAAATCACTTGACATTTTATAATTTAGTACAAAAACTTAATAAACAGGATAAAGTTTTAATTTGTGCTTCCCCAATCGAAATTGGCGCGCTTATTCACTCGAACCTTCATAACTAGAACCACATCTTAATGAAACTTCGCAAAACCTATACATGCACTACATTTTGGATATTTTGGACATCAATTGTTCTTCACCTCATTCTTGGGCCAGCAGCAACCATCCCAATACACGCAAACAAATACTCTTCTGCACTTAATGTAGCAAAGAACATTGTTCTCATCTACGCAATAAAATTAAATATTAACACAAACCAATTAATTATGCCCGAAGTTATTCAAAATTTATTAAACTGGAGGAAACCAAAAACACACTTCTAATCGATGTGACCCCATAAGCCTTCATTGAACCAAAAATTTAAATTAGATTGCTTTTCAGCCTATACTTTACAGGAAATTTAACAAATTTGGGTTTGGGTGCGGTGAAGTAACTACAAGAGCGCAAACCCCGAGCTGCGGGAGGCCCGCAACGATGGGGGGCTGCACCAAAGGAAGCCACAATGCTAAACGTAGGTCCCGTGGCCGTTGCTCTTGTCATAAAGAATTGTTCCTCAATAGCTTCCAGTGTTTCGCAGGTAATAACATGTTTATTATTGTTTCTTACGTTACCTGTTACGGTCGCAACAGCGGAACGGTCGTTTTCTAAATTGAAAATAATAAAAGATTATTTCATTTAAATAAAAAAAATATATTTTCGATCACCAATATTTTTTATTACTCTGAAGAGAAATAGGGGGGGGCCCAAAATTTGTAGTTACGGCACTGTTTGGGCTTCAGATTAATGAGGTCAGGAAAAGTTTTGAAATTTTGACATTTCTCAGAATTCGGCTTAAATTGTGCACAAAAGTATTAAATTATTCTTAAATACTAATTTTTAAATGACAGCCCAAATCATCCAACTTTTCAAATATAAAATAAGGTAATTCAAAATTTGTGTATGATAATTTGAATTTTAATTAAAATTACTTTTCTTTGGAAATTAAATTTCAGATTGAAAATTAAAACTTTCACATTTTAATTTAAGTTTTAAAATTTTTAAATCTTTGCAATTTCAAGTCGAATTTTTAAACACTTAAAATTTGACTGCATTAATTATTATTTTAAAGCAGTCTTTTAATGTCTACCCATAATATCGATATATCATCAAATTTGTGAAAATATAGAACTTTAAAAAACTTCTAAATTTGAAAGTTTGATACCATTTTTGTTCCCCAGACGATTATAAATGTTAAGGAAAATTCATTCTCAAAACGAAAATTTAAATTTTTTTAAATCAGATACTATCTGATACAACTCCCCAATTTTAAATTTCTAAATTCATAACATATCAAGTTTGGCGAAAATTTTAAATATGTAGCTTCTGAATTTTTTTAAAATTTTCATTACAAATGCCAGACATTCAATTTTAAATATACAAATTATAAAAATTTAGTCTTTTTAATACCAAGATTAGATATCCTTTTAAAATTTAAAAATTTAAGATTCATTTACATTAGTCAGAATTCGGCTTCAATTTTCCATAAAACTTTAATTTATACTTTAAAATCATTCTTTAACTTACAACCCAATTTAAAATCTTTGTTTAATGTTGTTAAATTTAAATAATTTTCGAAGTCTAATTTCGATGAAATTTTTAAATGTTGAAAACGAAATTTGCGCATACAAATCCTGCTGATTTCATTCAGAATTTAATTATTGAATTTGAAAAAATCGTAATCCAAAATTTAATTATTGAATTTTAAAAATGTTTATTTTATTGAATCAACGAATTTCGAATATTGAACAAACTTATATAAAATTTAACCTTATAAAGGGTGATTTTTTTGAGGTTAGGATTTTCATGCATTAGTATTTGACAGATCCCGCGGGATTTCAGACAAGGTGTCAAAGAGAAATATGCTCAGTATGCTTTAACATTTCATAATGAATAGACTTACTAACGAATTTATAAGTCGAATTTTCAGTGAATGGGCCCTAGAAAAGTTGGCAGAAAATCCGCTTTTTTATCGACAAATTTTGTTCAGCGATGAGGCTCATTTCTGGTTGAATGGCTACGTAAATAAGCAAAATTGCCGCATTTGGAGTGAAGAGCAACCAGAAGCCGTTCAAGAACTGCCCATGCATCCCGAAAAATGCACTGTTTGGTGTGGTTTGTACGCTGGTGGAATCATTGGACCGTATTTTTTCAAAGATGCTGTTGGACGCAACGTTACGGTGAATGGCGATCGCTATCGTTCGATGCTAACAAACTTTTTGTTGCCAAAAATGGAAGAACTGAACTTAGTTGACATGTGGTTTCAACAAGATGGCGCTACATGCCACACAGCTCGCGATTCTATGGCCATTTTGAGGGAAAACTTCGGAGAACAATTCATCTCAAGAAATGGCCCGGTAAGTTGGCCACCAAGATCATGCGATTTGACGCCTTTAGACTATTTTTTGTGGGGCTACGTCAAGTCTAAAGTCTACAGAAATAAGCCAGCAACTATTCCAGTTTTGGAAGACAACGTTTCCGAAGAAATTCGGGCTATTCCGGCCGAAATGCTCGAAAAAGTTGCCCAAAATTGGACTTTCCGAATGGACCACCTAAGACGCAGCCGTGGTCAACATTTAAATGAAATTATCTTCAAAAAGTAAATGTCATGGACCAATCTAACGTTTCAAATAAAGAACCGATGAGATTTTGCAAATTTTATGCGTTTTTTTTTAAAAAAAAGTTCTCAAGCTCTTAAAAAATCACCCTTTAGTTCTAATAAAATGTTATAAATCTTTAAATTTAAAGTTTAACCATAGTGTGGAAATATTACAAAATTGGGGAAAATTGTTTAAAATTGGTTTTTTAATTTTTAGACTAAGCAATTACATTTATAAATTTGTAATTACATAATAACCAAAATCCATCCTTTTAAAGTTGCAAACTTTAAACTTAAATTTTAAAATTAAGAAAGAAATGTAAACTAATTTTTAATTGATCGTACGTTGAATATACTCGTAGAACACAATTATATGTTGTTTTTATTTTGAAATATCAAAATTGGTAACGATTTAATTAATTTAAAATTTCCACTCTAAGTATGATAAGAAATTAAAACTAAATTTAAATTTTGTTATGTTTTTTTTTATTTTTAATTTAAAATAAAAAGAACATAACAAAATTTAAATTTAGTTAAATTCTAAAATTGAAAATTCGTTCTGAATTTTTCACTGTTGAAAATGTTGTATGTCATTAATACCTAAGTAGTTTTCCGATGTTAAGGACCGAATTTCACGATCATAATTAAGACTAAGAATTTTAAATTTTCGGATTCATTGAAACAACAAATTTCGAATATCGAGATTAATATTCAACTATTATTTTAAGTAGGTTTTTGATAAAATTAGGGAAACCCTATTGTAGTTAGTTATACTAGTTCTAATAAAATTGTATAACATTTTAAATTTAAAATTTACCCATATTATCGAAATATTACAAAATTGATGAACTTTCTTTTAAATAATCACTTTAAAAAAAATTTAGAAGCTTGATAATAAAATGTGGGTTTTAAATTTCATTCCATTTTCAAATCAAATAAATTTTTTTAAAACTTTAACTCCTGATACAATAGGATACATTCATTGACTATTTAAAATTTAAAATTTCTAAATTCATAAAATTTTAAATTTTACAAATATCTTAAATCAGTTTTGAATTTATCATATAAAAAACTTATCCTCAAATTATAAAATTTGGAAAACTTGTACGAAATTTTAGTTTTTACGAATTTTACATTGTGTAAATTTTTTCTAATTCTTAAATTCACAAAATTTTGATATTCATTCTTGTTTAATTTCTATATAACAAAATTATATATTCCAAAATTGAAAAATATCAAATTTCGATATAGTTTATCGTTTTCCAGTTTAAAATTTAAAATTTTATTCTGATTTTAATTTGATGATTTTGGATATCTGAATTTATAAAATTTTATATTACTATTTTAGACCAATTTGGTAAATTTAAAATTTTTAGCTTTAATAAATTAAAACCCAATTAAATTTTCACAGTTCCAAAAATCATTTCTAATTTGAAATTAGTGATTGTGTGTTTTTTTAATATTCAGTTTTAAAAAATCGTCTTTTAAATATTTGAACTCTAAAAATTACCATTTAAAGTCGTATTTCAAATAACATGAAGGAGTCTGCATTAATTATTGTTTTAAAGTAGCAGTAAGTTTTAACGTTTGAAATAGATCTAAAAGCTCTAATAATATTACAAAACTTTAAAATTCTAATTTACCCAAAATCTTTGGCAAAATATTAAAAATAAAAAGTCTTGCAATTTTTGAATTAACTATTTCTCAAATAAATTTTATTTGAAATTTTAAAGAATATCTGATCAAAATTCAAATAAACTTCTTTTATATTTTAATTCCTGATACACAATATTGAATCCAAAATTTCAAAATTCAAAATTAAAGTTTTTTAAAATCTTTAACATGTAGATAGGAATTACTATAAACTACATGAAAAAAAAAATTACGAAATTTTAGTTGTTTGGTAAGCTTAAATTCTTATATTTTTTAACATTTAAATTGGTATATTCTTTTGAAGTTTTCAAATTCGAGAAAGTCAAAAATGTTCAGATCTTATCGATTTCATATTTTGTATTTAACATTTAAAATTTTATTAAATTTTATAATTTTTCATAGTTCAATTTTAAAACCGTATACAATATAGTATTTAAATTTTAAATTTGAATTTTAAGATTTATCAAAATAAATAAAATAAATATTTTAATTTTTGAAACAATTTTAAAATTTATAATTAGTTATACATTGCCGTTTGTCGATTCAAAAATTATTTAAATTCAATTTGAAGTAGGAAGATTTATTTATTTATCTAGCTACTTATTTAATGGAACGTCTTATATGACGTCAATCAGATTTATATTTTGATAGTTTAAATTTATATAATAATATTCGATATTTACAAACTTCACAAATTTTGTAAATTGATTAAATCGATTTAAAATTTGATTAGTTAATATTAAAAATACAGAAGATTATATTTTTAACAAATTTAAAAAATTTTAAAAATTCAATCCAAACAAAATGATTCAAAACAGGTTTAGTACTCAAAATCTGATGAGCCAAATTGAAATTTAAAATTAACAAACAACAGAATAAACATCACAAATCGTGTAATATATTTCGAATAAAATTTTAAAAACATAATTATAAAATTTTAATTACAATCTGGAAAGTTTTCTTAAAATTTTGAATTAAAGACGTAAAATTAATATTCAAAAATTTAATGTTTAATTAATATTCAATTGATTTAAAATTTAATAGTTGTTGTTTGATATTAAGCTTTAGGAAATTCAAATAGATCCGGACAACATAAATGTAAAAATTATAAGATTTAATGGCAATATTTGTTAATTTAATTAAAATATGAAGTACAAAAACATAACTCAAATCAAGTTTCCATAATTCATTATACAGTTGAACTGTTTAATTCTACATTCCTTGAGGATAATATTTTCCATAATTGGATAAATTAAATTTAAAACCCAAATACTGTGTGCGCAACAAAAATTCATAAACTATTTTTCGACATAGTAAAACATGAGCAAATAGCGCAGTGGTTAAAGCTGCGACGTTTGGATCGGGAGGTACCGGGTTCGTCGAATCCCAACAGAGTGATTAAATGGAAAACATCTATGACCCTCTGTTGGAATGTAGAACCCATGGGCCGACCCATCTTCCATGTCACTGTACAGGGTGACATGGAGCTATGCAATGCGCAGGTGGTATAATTACTGTATTTGTGTCAATTGAATGAATGGGTTGAATAATGAATGCTCGTGTGAATGTAAAAATGAATTGGCACGAATTGGTAAGGCAAGGACCAAAAAAATGTGTTTATGCCACGTCATTTTAAAAAAAAAAAAAAAAAAAAAAAACTTGAGCTACTTGAGATGTTCAAAATTATAAAATACGTTTCAGCCAATTGGATCATGAAACAATTCAAAGTTTGAATTAAACTTTTTAAAATAAAATCGTAAAATTTAATATTTTGATAACTCAAAATTTGATAATTCTAAGTTTTGAAATGTATAATTGTATAAACTTAAATTAGAATTTTAAATTCAAAATTATTGAAAACAAATCCCATATCCAAAAAATTCAAAATAGGATCAAATTAGAAAAAGTATAATAACAAATAAAATTCAAATTGGAATCAATATTCGACATTTTCAAATATCAGAAATTTTGTAAATTGTTTAATTCGATTAGAAATTCAAAATTCTGAATTATTAACGTATAATTGCAATAATTTGAGGCAAAATCAGACATTTAACTAATTTTAATTTAAAAATTAATAAAACTCAAACATTACTTCATTTAAACTCAAAATTTGCAAAGAGATTAATAAATTTTTTAAATTTCGATAATATAAATTAAAATTACAAATTCCGAATTACTAATTAATCGAATTTAAGATTTTTGCCTTCAAGAAAATGCCTTCAATAATCGGCATTTTAAAGTTCTATGCTTTTGTTTTTTGTAACATAAGTAATACATTTTTTTAGTTTTGATAATCCATTTTTTTAGTTTAAAAATGTTAACCCTAAGTTTGATTGAATTTTGATAATTTTATTTCTCTGTAATTTTAGATTTTTTGTTAGATATGTCAAAATGATTAAAAGTTTTATTATTTTAAGTTTAGATCTTTTGTCTCATGTATTTTATTTTGAATTTGTTTCAAATTTTCGAATCGTGAAAATATTGTACATATGTATTTAATACGTCAGTTAACGCAATTAACATTTTGAAATATTGAATTTTAAAAATTTCGGATACATGAACCAATACATTTCGACGAACATTAACCTAAAATTTAAGTTTTAAAAATTTCGAAATTTTACAATTTTAGAGGGCTCCATTAATTATTATTTTAAAACAGATTTTTGATAAAATTTTGGAAACCTTGTAGTTAGTTCTAATAAAATATTTTATAACTCTTTAAATTTAAAATCTGGTGAAATTTCTTTTAAATTATCTTTTTTTTTTTTTTAAATCCCAATTTTTAAATTCAAAAATGTCAAAAACTTTGAAAATTTGAACTTCTTAAATGTACATTCCCAAAATTGAAATGCCTACAACTACTTGATTTACTAAATCAAGCAAATATAATCAAGTAATGTAGGCATTATAAATCAAATATATATTATGGGTAGGGATTACCCATGTTTTGTCAGAAGTTAGCTTCGATTTCGCATAAAATCAATTTTTTTAAAGAATTTTTCGATTTTATATTGTATATTATGTAGGTATTTAAAATTTCAAAATAATTAAATTCTATGGTATACAATATATGTAGTATTTAAAATTTAAATTTAAATTTTAAGATTTAACAAAAAAACATTTAAAAAAATATTTTAATTTTTGAAAACAATTTTACATTTTATATTTATTTATCAACTCTGTTAAAGTTAACCGATAGTTCTCGAAAAATTATCAATCCATCTCCAGACATAACAACCTAGAGGCTGAATTTTTATAAATTTTTAATTATTTACATATGATTTTGGAAAATCTAAATTCCCAGGATCCCCACATGAAATTTGGACCAAAATAATTTTCTAGTTATAACACTTCATACCGAACCATCTCCAGACATAATACTCTCGAGGCTGAAAATTTAAAACTAATTTGGAATAAGTTTCTTCATATTTGAACTTTGCATAACCCAAAATTAAAAGTCATTGTTAAAATTCTACGTTAAATTTAAAATTCATTTCGTCATTGAAAAAAATCGATAGTTCAAATTAGAAATTAGAAAATTATCTTCAGAAAATTCATAATAATTGAAAACCAAGTCCACATTTAAAAAAATTAAAAACTTGATCAAATTTTACAAAATTTTTGCAAATATCACAAATTTTGGTAAATGTTCGAAATTCTGAATTTTGAACGTAAAATTGCGATAGTTTGAGGCAAATTCAGACTTTTAAAATTTAACTAATTTTAATTTAGAGTAAAAATTATTAAAATATAAATAATTAGTTTTTTTAAAATTCAATCATTTTAATTGAAATTACATATTCCGGATTACGTGCTAATTAATTAAATTTAAAAGTAATAAGAAAAAAAAATTAAGAATAGCTCTTATTAATCGACAAATTCATTTTAATTTTTTCATCGTGATGTGTTTCATCACGAGTTAGTGAATTACCGATGTGAGATACTCAGATCTGATTCAATGCATGATGACCACGAAGAAGACCGTTAACCCAATTTACAATTTACCATTTTTCTTCTTCGCAATCTTAAAAAAAAGTTGGTATCTGTTATGGAATTCAAGATTAGAGGGTTTCAAAGTCAAAATTTTGGAAAATGCCGTCAATAAACCGGATTAGATCGAATATGTCAAAACACGAAATATTTGATGCTACTCGTATTATCAAATTTGCCTTCATAAAAAAATGTGTTCAAGTTATAATAAAAAAATGCGTATAAAAATCAAATCACACAAACACAATGGGTTGTATTGATAAAATTAATAAATTGTCATTCTAAAATAAATAAAAAATAAAGCAAAAAAAAAAAAAAAAATTATGATTATGACTCCCAAGAGTTTTAACAAATTATACAAAACAAACTTCAATGTCACAGAGGCTATCGTATGTTCACATAATTTAAATAAAAATAATTTACATTTAATTGACAATTAAAATATTCATATAATTTTATAGATGTAAGTACATTTGTCGGATGTGCACCAAAGCCATAATAATACACACATCTTATCACCAGATAATGTCATCTTATAATGTATATTTATAAAAACAAATATCAGCATCGCACAAAGACTGACATAATACAATACTTTGATTATATATATTTACTCATGTCGCGATATCTTGTATTTATAATTATGCATGTTTTATGTGGCATTATTGTGTATTTTTAGTATTTCAAAGAAAACCAAAGTTATTTTTAATCTCCAGCACATATGTACGTACATAATATGTAATATATAAATGAGGGTGCTCTTTTGTTATGATATGTATATATACCCATTATATAGAATTATATTTTATGTATAGCCAGACATAAAATTCACACAATTTAAATGCATACATTATAAATCGCATATTGAGGCGATAACATCAATAATAACACCAAAAAATATTTTCATCAATTTCCCATTTTCAAATACATTATCGCTTCTCTAGTTTGGTCTGTGAATCGGTAAACCGCATTAATATGTACATATTCAATTTTTGCCTGTAGTGAGATGAGAGGTAGATCAAGTCCACCTTACTGAATTTTTGTGTATAGTATATAGTATCACATTGTTTCAATATTATTATGATTCAATTAAAAATCAAACCAATAAACCAAAACACTATACGTGTGACGACAATGGGAAAATTGTTGATACTATATGTATGTGTTGTTTCGTATATAAAATTTAAATATTCATAAATTTTAAAAATAACATTTGCTATGTTTTATTGTTTTAATGGTTTATTGAATATTAAATTTCATGATTGCGTATAATTACGAGATCGGTCACATGTACAAAAATAAATTGACTCATTTTTTAAGTGAATTGGAATTTTTCAAATAGCTGCAGTCCTAAAATATTCAAAATCAGGATCATTTTATGAGGGTTCATTGTGAGAGATTTTAGTTAAATAACGACTCATTTAAGTCATTGCAGAAATGCATTGTTAGTGCCATCCTGCTGAAACCAGAGTTCGTTTATCTCCAATTGCGACCTTCACCTTCCAAAATAAATGAACCAATAATGCCACCAGTTCAAAAACCACATCCAACAACCAAACGTTGAGGATGCATTATCTTCTCTACGGCTACGTGTCGGTTTTCGAAGCTCCCAACGTTTTTCGAGTGTAAATCGATGCACTTCGTCCGGCATAGATATGACACTAAAAATCTATCAATATTTTTAGCGCTTCAGTGTTATCAATTTGAAAATAACACGTAGTTCAAAAAGATAAAGCACGTGGCCCACAACGTTAAAATATACGATTTGACATTTTCCAAATTTAATTAAGATTCGTTGAACTGATCGATGATTTTAAGTGTACAGTTAAAATTTAACATTAAGAATTTTGGATTCAAAGATTTATATTGACTGTTATTGTGTCAAGCTTATATTGTAGGAATACAAATATTTAGATTATCACTTTTGCCAGTGCTGAACGCGGTGCGTTATACTAACTATATTCGTGTTTCTCCCGTTTTTTTTTAAATGTTTACCGGTTTTTGTGTTGCTCTTATTAGTAATCTGTAACATATCAGTTTCTCTGATAGTATAACGATTCATTAAATTGCATAGCAACTTCCATCTCCACCACTTCTTTAACATTCAAATCATCTGGCAACCTTATGCTAAAAGAAACCGTAAATAAAAATAACAACGTAGGAAACTTAGCAATAATGAACAACCAATTTCAAGTACTCGCAGATCAAGCCGAATATCAAACTGATGAAGATGAGCTTGAAAAAGAAACAAATTGGAGACTACAGAAATCCAAAAGGGCAAATAAGAAACCTAGAAAAGAAACCAACCCAAGCAAGAGGAAAGCTGAATCATCACCAGAAGTTGAACCAATGCAAACCCACATTAAAACTGGCAAAGCATTTTCTGGATCAAAAGTGCATGAGACAGAAAAGAAACAACAGGTACCACCTCCGATCAATATTCTAGGAATAACAAACCACGGTAGTATTCAGAAACTGATGAAAGAAGTAGTACGAAATGACTACAAAGTAATATCGCTCAGCAATAATATTTGGAAAATAAATACAACAGAGCCTGAAGATTATAAAGCTTTAGCTCTCAACCTAAATGCTGCTGGTCACCAGTATACCAGTATACCTACGAGGACAAAAATGATCGATCAATTAAAGTAATGGCAAGAGGTCTCCATCCAACTTGCTCAAAAGATGAAATTATTGAGAACATGGAAAACAAAGGCCTGAAAATAATGAGAGAAGAGAAAACAGGGACGGAAATGTTGAAATCATGAGAAGAGGTCTCTCATTTTTCATGCTAACCTTCGACAACCAACAAAAAATCATCCTCAACCTTAGAGTTAAAATAGAAACACCGAGAAAGGTCACTCGACTAATACCTCTATGTAAAAAGTGCCAAGATTATAATCATACACAAAAGTACTGCCGCCGTGAAGCAAGATGTGTTAAATGTGCAGGAAAACACGCAGGAAATGACTGCACAGTCCCTCGAACCACAACACCGAAGTGTATTAACTGTAATGGCCAGCATCCAGCCAACTACAGATGATGTGAAGTTGCAGTAGAACTACAAAAAATGAGAGATAAATCACGCAAACCAGGTTCATCAATAAATGTACAATCTATAAAAAGAACCACGGAGCCAAAATCGTCAGCTGCTAATCATAACATACAAAACCAGAGAGTAAACGAAAACGTTACTTATGCACAAATATGTTCAGCAAACAGAGGAGAAACAGTTAAAAGTGGATCTCGTTCTACAGGACATACTGAGAAATCTAGAGAACCTTAACAAAAGACTTATTTCGCAGGAAATGAGTCTGCAGAAAACACTAGAAGAAATGAAATCACAAACTAGTTTCAATAAAAGAGTAGAAGAAAACCTTGGTCAAGTGTATCATAATATAAATTATATAAAATCGAATTATAAACAAAAGAAATTAATAAAACATTACGAATTGTAACCTGGAATGCAAATGGGCTATTGCAACACATTCAAGAACTAGATATATTTTTAAACATGCATAATATAGATATATGTCTTATATCAGAAACCCATTTCACCAAAACTTCATTCTGTAAAATAAAAGGATATAATTGCTACTAAGCACTACATCCTGAGAACAAAGCCAGAGGTGGATGAGATATCCTCATTAAAGAGTATATAAAACATAAAGAAGAACCAAAAGTTGAGAACCTTTCCATGCAAGTCACAACAATCAAAATACAAGTAAGCAATATTAAAACATGCAGTATCTCAGCAATATATTGCCCTCCAAGATACAATCTCAAACAAGTAAATTATACTAATCTTCTCAAAACACTAGGAAGTGTCTCTTTAGTTGGAGGTGACCATGAACTGAAAAGAACTGTTCGCAGCAGGCAAACATCTAAACATCTAGGCGGTACACCAAGCTACGGATACCAGTAAGATTCCAGACCTTTTAGACTTCTTTATTACAAGAGGGATTTCAGATAATTATATCCATATAGAGAACAGTGAAAGTCTATCATCAGATCATTCACCAGTTATTATGATACTTAGCCAAACAATTATTTTGAAAGAGAGCAACCCGAAATTAACGAACTTCAAAACCAATTGGGATCTCTTCCAAACACAGTTAACAGAAGGAATTAGTCTGCAGAACCCAATTCAGGGACCAGTCCAAATAGAAGACGAATTAGATAAGCTCATCCATAATATCCAATATGCTGCGTGGGAAAGCACTCCAAATAATAGGCAGGAAATGAAGCGCAATGCTAGCTATCCAGAGGTAGTGTGAGAACTTCTTAAAAAGAAAAGAAAAGCACTGAAGAATTGGCAAAAACAGCGAAATCCTGAAAATAAAAGAGTATTTAACCATTTGTGTAACAAATTAAAATACCTTATAAAAGACATTAAACATCAATCCGTTAATAAATACCTCAGCACTCTAACTGGGCAAAAAGATACTGATTATTCATTATGGAAAGCAACTAAGAATATTGAAAGACCTAAACTTCAGATTCCTCCAATTAAAAGTAATGAAAATTGATCTCGAAATGCGAAACAAAAAGCAGATTTGTTTGCAAATCACCTTGAAGAAACATTCCAACCTTACCCAAAACAAACGGAAGAGGAAAATATTAGACCAATAAATAAAAAGGATGAAGTAAATATTACACCTGTAACATTGAAAGAACTAAAATGGGAAATCAAGAATAATCTGAATGCGTATAAGGCTCCAGGGATATGATCTTATAACGGGTCAGATAATAAAACTGTTACCGGAGAAAGCGTTGAGGAAACTAGTGCATATAATTAATGCAGCATTTCGACTAAGATATGTACCAAGACAATGGAAAGTTGCAGTAGTAATTATGATACTTAAACCGAACAAACCTCCGCATGATAAAGCTTCATATAGGCCAATTTCTCTACTACCAACATTATCGAAACTATTTGAAAAGGTTCTTCTTAAAAGACTAAAACCAAAAATCAAACAAAGGAATCTTATCCCTTCACATCAGTTTGGATTTATGGGAAAACATTCTACGATGGAACAAGTACATCGAATTACTAATGTAATCGACAAATCACTGGAAAGCAAACAAATATGCTGAACTATGATATATCGCAAGCATTTGACAAAGTATGGCACCAGGGGCTAGAATTCAAACTTCATCGAGATCTTCCGGAGCAATTTTTTCAAATTTTAAAATCATACATATCAGAGAGGCACTTCCTAGTAAAGTATGAGAATGAATATTCACAACTAAAAAGAATAACAGCCGGAGTACCACAATGGAGTGTTCTTGGGCCAATCCTATATCTCCTATATACTAGGGATATACCAATTACAGAAGAGACCATGGCGAATTTTGCCGATGACACGGCAATACTTGCAACAGCAAAGAACATCAATGACTCCACTAGTAAACTACAGAGGGCTACTAACCTGATATGTAATTGGACAAAGAACTGGCGAATTAAATTCAATCCAAGTGAATTTTATAGTAGTACCCCATGCAAACACAAATTCTGAAGCCTGTATGGACATATGGTAACCAATTCTGTGGATGTACCAAGAAGATAAATATCAAAATCATACAAACAATAATGCACCGTGGTACATTCGAAACGACAACCTCCATCGAGATCTCAAGATTGAGCTTGTCGCGGATGAAATTAAGCATCATGCAACAAAACACCAACAACGTCTGCACCAGCATCAAAAACCGGACATACTCTGTATGCTGTCTACATCTCCAACAAGAAAACTGCAAAGAACCAAACCACTGGGCTTATCGCGACCAGGAGGTCAGTAGACTTACTGTGGCGAAAAATCTGAGGGAGGAGTTACACGAAACCGGGGATAATCACTTGATTATGCCGACTATTCAAAATACTTTATTATGCAATGTAAATTACTAAATGAGTACAGGCTCAGTCGTAATATAAAAAAAAAAATCTGGCAACAAGGTTTTGAAGTTTTTCACAAATTCACATACTGTAAAGTTACAAAAATTATTTTTGGAGATAGAGGAAAACCATTGAGCTTGTTTCATGTACTATTAGATGCTTGTTTCATATACTATTAGATGCAAAGCTCCTGGAAAGGTCATTAAGGTCATTGAGGTTAAGGCGAATGGCCTCAATATCATAAACAATTCAAATTTATTTCTTTGCAATTTAATGAGCTATTTCATGATCTATTAGAATCTGAGTTCAAATCTCTGGAGTATTATTGCCCAATTACCATTTTCAGTCAAATTTTAACAGTCCAGATTTTAGGTCGAGGGAAATATATTTCTCGGGATATGCAATACCTTTTTGACTGGATTGACAAAAAATGTAATCAACTAGTTCACGTACTATCATAACCTAAGTCAAAATTAATGGCAAATTTCATTCAGTTTTTCCAGAAGTTTTTTGATTGAAAACAGTGTCTGCTATAGTCGCTATACGCACGTTTTAAAAGCTTTATTAAAAGCCCGAATGGACACCTCCCTACAGTTTAACCAAGCATCTTTTCAGTCTCAACATTGAATATATCTTCAGGTTTATGACGAGACTATTTAGTTAATGTAGATATTATTTGTACACAATCATTCGACACAAATACCGCTCCTCTATTACTTATTATACACCCTACATTATCAAAAATGGTTAGCTGTTGGTCCAACTTTTGTATATGTAAGCTCTATAATACCAGTATACAATAAAGCCAAAGGAATTTCGAAAAACTGAATGTAACGGTAGCACTTCTTTGTTGAAGTTTAATGTTACAGTCCCACGTGATGTAGGTGATAAATATCCAGGAGTAATGTCACCTTACTTTGAGATGCTTTTAGTGTGGTAATTGTATAACTTGCAATTAACATCAACACTGGAATACGATTTAAAGCGCCGACATGTCGTATTTGGTAGACGGTCTGTATTCCAAAACGATATTGAACTGACCTCAACCTTCGCAGTCCCGGACGTAAACTCTTTGTGCTCCATAGTGTATGCTGTAACAGTGGAATAATCGATAACAATTCAAAATTGCAAGCTATGCAGATATATCCTAAACATTTTTAAAACTGTTACTATAGACAGAATTTCCAACTAGCATAACTACATTTTCTTTCTTCCGCAGTTGATGTCTTCTTACTCGTAAAATTTTTGCATGAGAAATGCACTTATTCCAAACTTGTAATTTTAATTATTTCCGCACAGCACGGTAAATTGACGATAACTTCATTTGTATAATAGCTGATAGTTCTATTGTTTCCCCATTTTTTAACATTCAAATTAATGCCAACAATTCAAGGTGACTATTTAACAACTATACAAAAATTAATTAATTAATTTTTAAAAATCACTAACAACTACTACTCTTTGTTGCATTTTTTGCCGCATATACGAATTTACGAAAATAGGTCTTTAGCCTAAGAAAATTTTGAACGTCCATTTAGCGACTTACGTGTAACTTGCTGAACGTTTGATAGTTCCGGCCTGCGGGGTCAAATAATCCCCTATAATAAATTCTATTTTATTTTATTATCTTCCATAATATTTTTCAATCTAACTAGTTCCGCGGCTTGTGTCCGATCAGTTCAACGGTAATGGATACCCCTTCTTCAAAATTTTTGATTGAATTTTAGTTCACAATTTGACTTGTACGTGATTTGTATTACTATATATTCGACCTATATTCGACCTTTTAAACAATGTTCGATTCTAAAGCAGAGAGCCGTCAAGAGAGTCGTGGTTGGTAAAATGGAGCCTCATCTATTCATAGTTTCCGGATTTATTTTCTGGGTATCTTTTTTATTTTTGTACTGCTTTCCTAAATAATCTCGGATAGTAGGGTAGAACAGTTTTTTCTGTTTGGACTTAATAATTTCTATTATTTAAATATTGACGTTAAACTCTTTCAAACTAAAGCTAAGCGTCTATAAATGTTTTAATCTTTCTTGGCAATGACGACGACACTCTATATAGCTAAGTACAAATTTCAAAGTCGGACTTTGGCAGCCAACACACATATTTTCGAAAAAAATTTGTATGTTTTGCTTGAAAATCCGTTCACCGTCTAAAGCACTGCGAATATAACAATTTAAAGTTAAATAAAATCCAATTCTCAAGAATTATCAATTGGTTTTGTGCGAAATTAAATTCGAGTATATGAGTGTATTTTGACTTATTTCGTTAACCTGGATCGGTATATTGTGCAAAATTTGAAATTAATTTTAAAAGAATTTGAGGAGCACTGTAATGCAGAGTCTTTATTTTTTTCCCGTGTCGGCTTAATTTTTATGAGTTTTGTGTTTTCAACGAGTATACGTTTAACAGTTTTCCAATTACAGGAGTATACTGTATATAGGTAAATAGATGTGTATTTCCGGGAACAAACAAATTTATAGATATTTTGCTTGCAAATCGTGTGGCCGAAACACGAATGTTACACCGCTATATTGATACGTCGCCTATTGAACCAAGAGCTACCGATTTGTATTTGTCATTTATTTTGTGGCTAAACAATTTATTATTTGCACAAATCAGGGATGGGCGACATAGATTACGCCACGTAATATGCGCAATTGTCGACACATAAAATATAACGTTGATTACTTGGCAGTGTTTTTTGTCAACGTCATTTTTGAAATTGAAGCCCGACCTCGACGACATTTGGTTCCAAGAAGTCGGCACTATTTGCCATATAGTGCGCGAAATTAAAAAAAAATCGCTTTTTTATTTTAATAATTATTACCAATTTGCAATAAAATTAAAAATATATATTGAGGCCTTAACCAGTAATGATTATAATCCAATCACACAGCTTCTTTTACCACCGCGCCACCGCCATACATA